>VDFB02000002.1:144114895-144245511 GCA_007258455.2 Sequoia sempervirens | reverse complement strand
AATGGAATTTGGCCATTAGATGTTGATTAATCCCACATTCCTCCATTTATCTTATTCTTTCATCTTGTTCTTCTATAAATAGAAGACTCTTTTACTCATTTTGGAGAGACAACTTCATAGCAAAGTTACTATCTTCACATTTAGAGATCTAATTTCACCCATTTCATCAAGTGTTCATCATTTTCATGATTTCATAGCTAGGTTATGCCAAAATTTCATCAAGAAACTTCACATCTTCAACATTGATCATCAAGCTTGCAAAGGAATTGGGAAAGGGCCATTTTCCACATCAAAATGACACCAATTCCCCCATGGGATTTAGAGTTTGTTTGCATTGAATAAGATTTCATAGTTTTTATTTTTGTTCTTGATGTTATTTCTTATTCTTTGCATTTTAAATGATTTTCATGGCGAATGATGGTTTTAACTTGCATATTGGACTAAGTATGTGTTTATTCTTTGTGTTTGTGTAGGTCTAGGATCACCATTCACAAGTATTTAACTATTCTTGTAACCTTGTTTCCTTTTGTTCAATTTTATTTTCCATTTTTGGAGTTCTAGTGAGAGATTGTTGTAATTCCTCCTCTTTTCTTTTCAACTTTTCGTCAAGAAATTGCATGTTCTTTAGACTTTCCTTCCCTAACTCAGCTTCAATCTTCAAAATTTTCATTGTTGTGAACATTTCTTTTGTTTCTATTTCTTCTTCATTCTGTATGTCATGAAATTCTTCCTCTTCAATTAGTAGCTCTTTTCCTTTTCTCCTCTCAATAGTTGGGGAAGGTGAAGGGGATCCTTCGACCTCCTCATCCTCAAATTCTTCTGAGGCTTCCCTTTCTTCCTTTCGTGCTTTAGACTCTTCAATAGAGAAATGGACCTCAATTATAGGGGTTCTTTCAGGAGATAGTATTGGGCCTTCAGGAGGACTATGAGGTTGTTCAGGGGCCTACACTAGCATTTGGATTTCTTCATGTACTTCAAAAGTCTATTTATGGGTTTCAGAGACAATGTTTTCAGATACATGGGTTTCCTCAGGAGTTGACACAATAGTTTCAATTGTACTAGGGTTTTCTTCAGTCAACTCTAGTTTCGTCTTTTTGAAAGCACTACGGGTCACTCTAGTGGATTCTTGTAGCTTTTTTTGTCCTTTTTCTACTCTTTTTGAGAAGATTCTCCCTTTTCTAATTTTTCCTTTTTACTGTGGGCCCCTTTTTGGGTTTTCCTTTCTATTTTTCAATTGGTGTAGACAAAAATTCAAGCCAACCTTGTTTCCTAGATCCTTTCTTTAGGAAATGATGTTTAATTATCAAATGAATCAAACCATAATATTTTATAGATGACACTCCCCTAGATTTTACCTGGGAAATCATTGAAGCAATTTGTGAAAATAGAAATGTTGGTAAATTGATTCTAGCGGAAGGGTTTGTGTTTCCATACCTCAAATGAATCAACATTTGCATTCCTGGCCCTAATACTGTGTCGTATTTTCCCTCACATGTGAAGAATTTCACTACCCACATTACAACAGTTCTCCAAGGCTCTTCCAAGCTGTTACGAGCAGTTCCCTAGTGATCTCCTTTAAGCAAAAGAATCTCAACCTTATTTTCTAATTATTTATGAAATGCTGAAACCAACTCATCAAATTTTACCATGCCCTTATTAGCCAGCTTCCCTTTAGCAGGAATACCTAAAATTTCACTTATGATTTCAGGAGTAACTTCAATGATCTCATCCCTAACTCTTGTGACATTCACATTGAAATTCCTTACGAATTCTTCCATAATTTCCTATTGAAAGCATTCATACTTCATAATGAAGTCCAACAATCCTACTTCTCTCAACAACCTCATAGTCTTAGAATCAAGAGTAAAATTCTCTGGTTCTGCATTCCTTTTGTTTCCCATCTTTTTTTTTCAATAATTACAGACTCAACAATGGCAGACTAAGCTATTAAACAATTTCCAGAATGATCATTTCTTTTTTGTGAAGCAGTAATTTTGAAAAATGACATGTGTCATCATTTATTTGCATTTAATTCTTTTATGGCTCTAGATGCCTTGCATATAACAATTTTGTAGTTACAATTCAATTTGCAAAGCTAGTGGCACCCTTGACACATGCCATTTCAATTTTGAAAGGATTTTGAAGGAATAGGCGAATCTCAACATGACCTGTAATCATTATGGATGTCATTTGAATGTAACATCACACTTACATCAACTTTTTTGCCACTTTTTGAAATGATTAAAAGAAATTTATTATAATTAATAATAACAATATGGCATAGGTTTCTAAGCTCATAAATATTTACCTATTTTTCATTATTTTAACTATTTTAGAAAATAATATTTTTAGAATAATATTCACATTAATTGTGTACCTTTTTCATTAAATGAAAAAGTCAATCAGAGCATGAATTAACTTAGCTAGCAATAATTCCAACGAGTTAATAAAAAAGGGCTTGAATTTTAACATAGAGAATTTATTATAGAGAACCTTGGAAGCATCAAAAGATATCATGAGTCATTAGGAGTCTTTAGGAGCTTTTATGAATCATCAAGAGTCATTAGGAGACCACCATTTTTGGTTTTCAATTTATTTCCTTTATTTAGAAGGTAAATCACCATTTATGGTTTTAATTTATCCTCTTTATTCAATCCTTCTTCAAAGGTTTATAAAGAAACACATTCTCCTATGGAGGAAATATCTTCCATCATAAATGTTCAATTCTATTCTGTAGCTTAGATACAAATTCCTCCTTTGATGTAGGTTTGTGATACACTTTCAAATGATGTCTGTTAACTACCATGACCCTTCTTTCTCCATCTATTGGTATCAATTGAACTACTCCATTTTGAAAAACTTCAACAATCTCATAAGGTCCCAACCATCTTGTATGAAATTTTACTTTGAACTCTTGAAATCTAGAGTCAAACAATAGTGCCCATCTCCCTTTTTAAATTGTCTAGTGACAATATGCTTATCATGCCACTCCTTCCTCTATCTTTGAATTATTTCAGTATCCTGGAAAGCTTCCATTCTCATCTCATCAAGTCGATTCAACTATATAATTCTATTCTTTTCTGCTTCAGGCAAGTTAGTACTTACCTTTAATGTTGTATTCAATGTCTGCAATTCAAACTCAATTGGCATGACTGGAGCTTTTCCAAATACTACTTCATATGGAGAAAATCCAATAGTTGTTTTCCAAGTTGTATTATACACCCAAATTGCCTCATCCAATCTTTCTGCCTAATCTGTCTTCCTTAATGAAACATATTTTGTCAAAAGTTTCTCCATTTCTTTGTTAGTAACCTCCACTTGTCCATTTTCATAAGGATGATATGGCGTTGATTTTTTTGTGTGTCAATTTTTACCTTTGCATAAATTCTTCCATCATGGTAGATACAAACTGTGGCCCTTGATCATAAACTATGTCCCTTGGTGCACCAAATCTCTGTAAAGTATGCTTGTACAAGAAATCAACTACTCTATCTTCTCTTGATGTTGGTAAAGCTTTCACTTCAGCCCATTTTGTGACATAATCTGTGCAAACTAAGATATATTGTTGTCCTTTGGAGGGTGGATCAACAGGTCCCACAAAATCAATTCTCCATTTTTCAAATGGTTCCAAAGCTATTTAAGGTTGTAATGGCATCTCCATTGTTGGTGTAGGTATTCCCATGCAATGAAATTCATCACAATGCTTAAAAAAGAATGAAACATCCTTTGACATAGATGGCTAAAAATAACCAGCTCCCAAGATTTTTTGAACGATTCTAAATACTAAGTAATGTCCTCCTTTTGGCTCATGATGGAAAGCATGTATGACATCATAAATTTCTATTTTAGCAACACATCTATGAAGAACATGGCTAGGACACATTTTAAATAATAAATCATTTATCCATTGAAATCTAGAGCTTTCACGAATTAACCTCTTTTTCTGTTTAGGATTGAAATAATTTGGGCACTTCCTAGTTACCAAGTAATTTTCAAGATCAACAAACCATGGTGGATGAATTGACATTGCAAATAAGTGTTCATCTGGGAATGTATCATCCAATGGCTCTTGATTATCTTGTAAAACAATTCTACAAAGGAAATTAGCAACAACATTGTCTTTACTAGGCTTATCAACAATTGTTATATCAAAATCCTATAACAACAATAACCATCTTATGATTTGTCCCCCTACAACAACTTTATTCGTCAAATATTTAATTGCAGCATGGTCTATATGAACAAATACCTTGTAACCAGTAATGTAATGCCTAAATTTATTGATTGCATTTATTACTGCTAAGAACTCTTTCTCAATGGTTGTATAGTTCCTTTCAGCATGATTGAAATTTTTGTTGATATAGTAAATTGCATGCATTGCCTCATTTTCATTTTTTGTCCTAATATTGCACTAATAGCATAGTTAGATGCATCAACATGGATGTGAAATGGAACTCCCCAAATGGGTCCCTTGATAATTGGAGTAGTAGTTAAGGCATGTTTAATTAAATCAAATGATTCTTGACAACCATTTGTCCAAAGAAACTCTGTATCTTTCTTGAGCAATGTAAATAAAGGTTCAACAATTTTACTAAATCCTTCAATAAACCTTCTATAGTAACCAGCATGCCCAAGAAAAATATGAACTTCGGTTTGAGTTGTAGGGATTTCAATCTTTTGAATAATTTCAATTTTCTTGGGGTCAAATTTTATCCCCTCTTTTGAGATGTGATGTCCCAACAGAATACCTTCTATCATCATAAGGGAAAAATTTTCATGATTCAAGGACAACCTATGGTCTTTACATCTTTGTAGAACTTTATCCAAGATTTTAAGTGCTTTCTAAAATGTTTGTGCATGCACAATGAATTCATCTATATATACTTCTACGCACATGAAGTAGTTAAATAAGAAAAGATAGCCATAACAAATCTTTGAAAAGTGGCTAGTGCATTGCATAATCTGAATGGTAGAACTATCTAAGCATATGTACCCAAGGAAATGTAAAACTAGTCTTATCCTACTCCTTAGGAGCCACTTGGATCTGATTGTATCCACTAAAGCCATCAAGGAAAGAGAAATAATTACTTCCAACTAGATTATCAAGCACTTGATCAATGAAGGGCAATGGAAAATGATCTCTCTTGGTAGCCTTGTTTAGTTCTCTATCATCTATACACACATGCCATTTTCCATTCTTCTTAGGGACAATAACCAATGGGGAAACCCATTGACTATTAGATATTAGATAAATAAACCCTACTTTCAGTAGTTTCTCTATTTCTTGTTTAACATAATCACAAAGAACATGATTAATTCTTCTTTTTCCTTGCCTTACTAGTTTCAAATCCTCAGTATATATAAAATGAGTACAGATAGAAGGGTGAATTCCTCTCATATCCTTGTATTCCTAAGAAAATGCTTCAATGTGTTTTTCTAAAGTTTACTCCTCTTCTTGAGAAGAGGTCAAGGATGAATTGAATAAAAGAGGTTTATCACCTGCTATTTTAATTTCTTTTGTCTCATTCTTAGAATCCTATGGATCTCCAACAAGTGTATTCAAGGGACATGGAGGTTGTTCAACCAAGGTGACTATATCCAAATCTACAATACCATCACCTTTTGATTCCATATCATCATCAACCCAAAGTTGGGTATTAGGTTGAAATGATGGTTGGGCTAGAGGAAAAAGTGATAATTATTTCTATTTATGACCATTAGAAATGATCATACTTCCAGATCTACAATCTATTAATACAACAATAGTATCCAACCATGGTCTACCTTAGATAATTGGATAATCATAATATTTTTTTGTAGCCTTAAGAACCAGAAAGTCAACTGGGTAATCCCACGTATCAATGGTAACCATGATATCTTCTAGAAAACCTTCAGGTTTGGTAGTAGATTGATTTTCCAACTGTAAAAAAGTTGTGGTGGGTTGAACCTTTGTCAAACCCAACATCTCAACAGTGTCTGAAGTGATAACATTGATGGTTTCTCCTAAATCCATTAGCATGTTGTTTATCTCTATTCTTCCAATGCTCAAAGTTATTATAGGACTATCAGGATCATTATACTTTTGAGGAAGTAATCTTCCTGATAAGACATTAGTTAGTCTAGTCCCTATTTGTACTATAGGAGGTAATTTCTTCTTCCTGCTAGGAGTGTTCATTGAGAGAGACTTAACCAATTGATTTTTTTTTGGTATGTCCTTAATGGCCTATAATAATGGTATTTCAATATTAATCTTTTTCAACTCACAAAGAAGTTAGGAGTCTACCACATTCATTAAATCTTTTTGGGATTCGTTAGGAGCTACTTGTTCTATTTCCAAATGTTTAGGATAAGGTGCTTGCCTATCCTTTGCTTCCTCATCAAAAGTTTGATTTTCCTTTGAATCTTCTTTTTCTTTCTCACTTCCTTGTTCTCTAATTTTTCATATGAATGGAACATTTCAATTTCTCAGCTGAATATCATTTGCATCTATCACATTTAGAGTATGAGGATTGGCATCATTACGACTATTTTTCAGGTTTGAAATAGGTTGTGCTGGAAACTAAGGATGGTGTACTTGTTCATTTGGACGAATAGGACTAGTAATGAATGGAGGTGATTGTCCCAAGGACATCATCGTCCCTAATTTTTCCATGGTTGAAATTGTGTTTTATTTTGCTACCACTAAGATTGATTTGGTTTCCACTGAGATTGATTTGGTTGCCATTGTGGTTGATTCCATTTAGGATTCATCCATTTAGGTTGACCCCAAAATGTAGGTGGTGGTTGTGATTGGTAAGGAGGAGTCCATTGGTTTGAATTTGGCCAAGGATTTTGAATCCAATTGGCTCTAGGACCACATTTCCCTTGATTCACATTATATCCTGAGTTTTGAGATCTTTGTCCAACATAGTTAAGTTCTTCCTCTACTTCAGGTTGTTTCTTTAAATGATTCTTAATTCAAAGTAGAAGGTTACAAGAAATTTTTGTATGATGTTTTTCACAGATTTCACAAAGATCAACTTGATTTAATGGAAACTCTCTCAACAGATGTTTACCTCTACAATTGGTACAATAAATAGATAAAGGCTCAATTATCTTTTTATCTCCTTGCATGTTAAAATGAAGGAGTAAATCAAATTTAAAACTTTCAAGTTCTTCCATGACTTGAGATACATCAAGAGTAAAAACTCTGTTTCTTCAGGAATTTCTAGTCCCTACTCTAGTTCTAGAGTAGTTTCTACATATCTCAATAATTTTCTCCAAAAAAAGTTTATTGCTGTCACTGTTGTCAAACAGATTGCACCCGAATGCTTGAATATTGAAATTCAACAATCTGTTGAAACATTGAAACTAATTCTAGGTTGTGGGTATCCTATATGGAATTAGACCTCCAGATTCTAGGCTGGTTCCTATTTAATTTTCTGGTTAATAACTGAGTGATTTTCTGGAAAAGGGAGAAAGACTAAATCTAAATGCGAGAAACTGTAAATTGAAGGTAATGCACCTAATTGATAAAGATCTGCAATTTCGATTCACAATAAACCTTAGAAAACTATCCACACAAGTCAGTTTTGACAGTCTTGCCACAAAAATTGATTCTAAGGAAGGCTTGAATGAATCACCTTTGAAGGAAAACAAGGTTTTCTTAGCAACAATGAATATTATTCATTTACACAAACTTAGACCTATGATTTTAACTATTTGAATGCATGTAAATATAAATGAGACAAAGACTTTAAAGGTTCTGATAGTAAAACACAATAAAACTTCATCAAATCATTCATAAAGACAACCAAATGACAAGTTAGACTTTGATTTCACTACAATTTGAAGGAATCTTTGCAAAAAGATACAAGTAAACCTATAAAACACTGTTGTATTAATCTGAAAGCTGAGTTACATGACCATTCACTTTGCAGAATGCAAACGCTGAATAACAAGAACTAGAATAGAAAAGATAAACTTTTTCAATATATACAATGAGAATGCACTTCAAAGTGCATGAACATGCAACTGAAAGTGATCTGAAAGTGAAAAATATCCCCCTCGAATGCCTCTCATGAGAAAAAGTAAAGAGCCTCAAAAAAATGGGCCCAAAACTGAAGCAAATTGAGTGTATGATGACCCAAACCCACAGTCACAATGTGTGCAATTGGAAAGTAACTCGAACTGAATTGAAAATCCCTAAAAAGGTGGGCTAAAGCATGCAAAACTATCTCGTTCTTGTCAATACACCCATGCACATTGGAACTCCATCCATGCATGATTAATCTTCAGTTGAGACAATAGTTACAACTTAGCTTTACATAAAATTTATTTGTTTGCATTTTAAAATGCTAAATTAATTAAATGATTTCTAACATATCATTTAATTAATTAGCTTACATGATACAATGCAAATAAATAAATAAGAATAATTCACTTGCAAAATTTGAAAGTATTATTCTCCCCTCACGACTTTATACACTATACTTAGCATATATTTGAAAATATGCATATTCCATTTAACAAAAATAAAACTACTATATCATCTTATTATAGTCGACCATATTCATTTCATGCAATAATTATAAGGGCCGACCACATCATTGTGCATATTGTGAGCATTTGACTTAGAAGTTATGGCCACAAAGGATGAATAAAGCAAAATGATAATGTTTCAATAATGACCAAAAATCCATTCTGACTTGGGCATATAGACAAAAGCCCTCAAACCCTATAAAAACATTATCATTACTTTGCATTTGACTTGGAGAAGCTTCGAGAGGAAAACTGGCCGCCATGCTACCTGGTAGGGTTTATGAGAAGTTCTTTAATGTTGGGTAGTTTTGGACGTTTTCTAAGTGATCTTCTGCCAGATTTCCATAATAAATTCATGGTAATACTAAATTTAAGCATTTCAATGTTCTTTTACTCCATTTTCTGAGAAAAATCTGGGCATAAAAGCCATGGCCATGCATATACTCTGATATATTCTATATCTTTAATTGTTCTAAGGCCGCCACTGTTGGAGTTTGAAACTTGTCTTCACCATTTGAGCAATATCTGGATGACTTTCAAGGTCTTTCCTGTTGATTATCTCTTGCATCCTGAATAAATTTATGAGGGAAATGGTTGGAAATCACAAGGTAACTTGCTTCTTTAACATAAATCTATGCTTTTCTTTCCATTCTGAAGCCATAGAATGGAAAATTTTATGCTTTGAAGCCATTTTTAATCATTTTGACTATAGCTAATGGATATTCCAGACTTTTCCCTTCTATCTCTAAACATATACATTTATAACTTGAAGATATTTATCATGATTTGAATATGGCCGTGGCTATCCTTATTCTGATTCTAGGTATTCTTGTTTCACAAACAGACTCGAAGGTTTATCAAGAATTTGAATGCTTCTTAAATCCTTTTGAAAACATTCATATGACTACTTATATATTTAGTTTCCGTGATTTGTAGCTTTTCCGTGAATAACAAAGGTCTTCCATATATATGTAAAACTAACTTGAGCAAGCCGTGGCTTCAATACCATTCTGGGTATCTTCAAATCTATTGTATTTTGTATTAAAAAAAAAAAACCCTCATATATTCATGATAATAGAGAAACTACACTTTCCTATCTAAAACCCCATCTAGGTATATATGAAATTTCCTTTCCAGGCTACAATCTTTAACAATATTCATCTAGGTTTTGTTATGTATTCGATTTGTCGATCTAGCACAAACAAAAATTCTCCATGCTTAGTGATTTTCAAAAATTATTAGAGATAGATTAAAGGCCTTTCAGTTCTGTAGCAGCAACAATCTTACTTTATAAAATTCTGTAGCAGCAACAATCACATATGAATAAACATTTCAATCCTCTATAGACTATAGTTTTTTGTAATCTTCTTTACTAACTAAAAAAATTAGGAATGGCTCAGTTTGAAACTCATAATCATGGGCCTCTTGCACCATTTAATTGTTGTAAATGAAGCTCTGAATGAACTATGTGCATACTTTATAGTTTAAAGAAGCAACTTAATTGCTTGAGTGCTCTACTTTTCCTTTAGTATAAAGGGGCTCAATGCCTCATCCAAAATGTGAATGTAAACGAAAGGCAGAGCTGAAACAAGAGATGCTAAATGCAATCAGAGCTTACTTGACATGCTTCTTTTTTGTTCCTTTGAATGGTGAGAAAAAGATAATTGCTCAATCTATTTTCACCATGTTGAAGAGAGATGTCCTTATGATATGCCAGGCTCGACCCTCGTGGGAGCCCGTTTTTCCCCACATATCTAATTCAAATGATATCGAACATGATGAACCTGCTCCTGCACATTGAAACAAACAAATTAGTTAAAATAATTGAAGCTAAAAGCTTCCATTGAGTTATGTTTTTCTTGATTGTCAGCCTTTCATCTGATGAATGCTTAATTTAATACAAATTACATTCTTGTTGGTAGCATAGGCGTAAGGCTAAATTTAATTCATCATTGCTTAGAGTATAACTCTAACGCCACTCCTTTACAATTTTGTAGGTTCATGGAGCGAGGAAATGAGGCAGCAACAGCTTGGAGATGTGACGGCTGAAGACACCAACAAAAGTGATTCATCATTGTAGGCAATGATGAATTGCTCCTCTTCTTTACACTTATGTTATTTTCAGTAGTGTAATTTATCCTTGAAATTTGTATTCATCTTTTGATTGTCGCAATCAAATTTAGTTACTCTCGTGGCTTGTGTGAGATTCAATGTTTTTACAAAATGAATAAAAAGCATTACTATGCAAGTTTCTCAATTTTCTGTTTTAAATGCTTGCACAATAAAACTATGATTCAGATGTAAAATGATCTCTATGATTGATCAATGAATACTTAAATTATCAAAACATAAAAAATTATGTACCTATCAATGATGAATTTCATTCAGCTCTACCTGTTTGAGCTCAAAGTGAAAAATAGGTAACAGTCACCTTTTCCCATAAGATTGAAAGATTCCCTTGATTCATGATCAATTCCTTTCAGAAAGATTGTTTTACTAATCTTGTTGTCTAAATCATTACCACATCTATTATGCACAAACTGAAATCTATCAGAATAATCCTCTAGGCTTTCATCCTCTATCTGTCTCATCCAAAACAATTCCTCTTTCATATCTCTTAATAGTAGTCTCGATACTTGTCAAAAAATACAGCTTCCATTTCCTACCAAGTTGAGATTGATCCAGTAGCTAAACCCATAAACCAATGTAAGGCTGATTCTCTTAAGGTAGATAGAAACAATTTTAACTTCTGGTTATCAGATGTATAGTCATAGTTTTGACATAATACCTTAAACTTGAAGAGAAATTGGACAGGATCTTCAGAAAATTTTCCCCTAAAGGTAGGTAAAACTGAAGCTGAGATATTTTTCATAGGAGGATCATCATCCTATCTGTTTAAATTGATAGGATAGGAAACGGTCCTATTATTTGGTTGGTCTCCCATTCTTCCTTCTTCTAAACGCTCCTCTTGAAAAGGTCCTTGAAAATGTTCCTGATTTTCTATTTGATTTTCTTGGTTATCTTCTTGATCTTCAATATGATATTGTTGTATGTATTGTTGTTGATCAAAATCAATTTTTCGTGGAAGAAACCTTCCTAGATGGTCTCTAGCATAGCTTATCCAAAATTAAAATTTTCTCCTTATCAACACTAAGGCTTCAAACTACAATAGCCAGATCTTTTAGTTCCTTGAAAATGACACCAACAATGATGGGTAAGGTTATTGATGTCACTTCTTGCATCATTTAATTTATCAATTATCGAACCAGGCATGTCTTAGAGCTATATGCGATAAGGATGTTTGTCATAGATATTTTGGGGGGGTTGCACTATAAAAAATGACTTTTAGGTCATGGTTTAGCTCCATTAGGAGTTGTCAGGAGCTATCAATAGCCAATCTTAACAACATGTTTCTAAGTAATTATAAAGACTTAATCCTAATTTATCTCTTAACTAATGATTATCCAAACTCTGATAACTTAGTTCAAACTTCACTTGACTTATTTGTAATGTATCCATGGAAGTATTAAGCTAAGAAAATTAAATCTTCAATTAAACTAGAACTTTGAATTGAAATTTACTTGTAAGGTAAATCTAATTAATTTTGTAGAAAATAATCTAATTATGTTTGCAGGAAAGAATCTAATTATGCTTGCATAAAAGAATCTAATTACGTTTGTAGAAAGGGAACTTTAATCTAGAAAGCATTAACACTAACTTCCATGAACACATTTCAAATGAGCTTTAGTTTTATCTTCCCATAAGTCATTACAATCTTTCCATTAAGCTATATGCAATTTAAAATAATCAGTAAATCTAATCTATGAATAGTAATTAAACCTACAATAACTGAGTAAATATAACTCTACAGTAAAGCATAATGAATTATTCTAAGGATTCCATGAACTTAACCTAAGAATATGAGCATTCATAGTTACTAACAATAATTAACAAAGATCTAACTTCCTATTTTCCAATTGAGATGAACGAATGTAGAAATCAATTGAATCAAATAAAATAACACAAGTTACCTCCTTCAGTTGAGTGGGCCCTGCTCTTCCTTTGGTGGGACTTAAACACCAAGATTCATATTAAATCCTTACTTTCATTCCAATTGGCCTAAACATGCGAGTAGTACAAAAGTGCAGATAATTCCAAATTACAATGCTGAGGAAAAAATATTAACTAACTCCCTAAACTAATACAAGTGTGGATATTTATAGGAATATCCATTTATTTGAATACAAAAATTGGTGCAGTCTGCAAAGATGTAAATGGTAACAACTAAGCTCAAATAGAACTAGATGTTCCATAAAGAAATCTGCCACGTGAAATTAGCGGAACATAAAGTTCTCAAACTAACTGAAGAAGTCAATTTGTAAACATTCATTAGGAGCCAGTTGGAGCAATTTAGGGGCAAGACAAATTTCAAATTCATTAAATAGAAAGTTTAACACATCCACCTTATAGTAACAACACTTCAATCAACCAAACAGAATCCTCAAAAATAGGATGCAATTAAGACAATAAAATATCTTCAACTTGCATTAATCATCATTAATCATTATTCAAAAGTAAGAAATTTACTGCAAAATACCATTTCTCATATATACTCTAATTAGTTAAATATAATACATCATTAATCAAATATTTAAGCATAAAGTCTATTGCCACATAGCTAATTAACATATAATAAAGTCTTTTAAAACACATAAAGGATTAATTAAAAATGTATTTTCTTCCACTCATCAATCTCTAGAACTAGATGGCCTCTAATCTACCTAAAATTCCATGGGTATGTACTAGGGACTTTAATATGATTAAAAGAATTGTTGACAAGAAATGGGGTAAAGATATTCTTTAGAAAGGTGATGAGATATTTTCCTAGTAAAAAATGAAGAGGACCCTTAATCTATGTGACCCCTTGGAAAATAAGGAGTCCTCCCACTCTATTTGGTTTACTTGGTGAGATAATCAATCTCTAAAAAAAAGGATTTTTTGTTAATTGGATAGATTTTATGGGGATAGAAGAGTATTTTCGTTGTATCGTTCTCAAGGTGAAATTGATGTTATGGTGATCCCTAGTTCTATTTCTAACCACTATCCAATTGTTACCAATGTTACTTTTTCCCCCGATTCTTAGTCCCCTCAATAGAGACCCTCTTCTTTCAATTTTAGTTATTCCTTGCATAATGATCCTAATTGCCTTTAGGGAATTAGAACTATCACTACTCTGAGCAAATCCTATAAAAAAAACATGGACCCTTTTCATAGGTGGGATTTTTTAACATACTCTTGGAAGAAGATGTTTCAATTTGTGGGGAAGAAGTAGGCTAAGCATAGAAATTCGATTGATAATCTGCTTCACCAAAAATTGCTTTTTCTTGAATGTCAAGTTCAGGACAACAATATTAGCACACACTTTGAAAACAGTCTTATCAAAACCAGATCCCTCTTTAGGAAATTGAAAAACTACAATTTTTAGGGGTAGAAGATCATGGAAAAAATTAACTGGCTACAAGGGGTGATAGGGCTTCTAAATATTTCTTTAATTTAATTAATGTTAAACAAGAGAAAGAGCATATTTGACCTATCTTGGACAATGGGAGACTCTGTAATGATCCTTCCTTTATGAAATATACCTTTTACTTATTCATTCATCAGTTGTTTTCTATAGAAAAAAATAGCAAAATTAGAGAAGCTAGAGAATTTTGTCTCAAGGTGATACCAAAGAAGATAAGTGAGATAGATGCTAAATTATTGGATCAAGATCTTACCTCGTAAAAAAATTTAAATACCAGTAGATCACTGGCTAATGGGAAATCTTCTAGGATGGATGTGATTACCTCTAAGTAATATAAAAGCAACATTGATTGGATAGGGTCAGAGTTGTTAGAAGTTTACAATTATTCTTTTCAAAATGACTCTTTGGTGCAACATATTAATAAGGGGATACTCAAGCTTATTCCTAAGGGTGGGGATAAAAGCCTCATTAAGAACTGGTGACCTATCACCCTTCTAAATGTTACATATAAAATCCTAGCCAAAACACTTGCTAGTAAAATTTTTGATGTCCTTAGGAAGGTGGTTTCGGTTACTTAGACTAGGTTTATTAAGGGAAGGTACATCTTGGAAAACCTCATAACAAATTGGGAAGGGATGAATTGGGATAAAAATGACAAATAGTAGGTTGCAATGATTCTCCTATATTTTGAAAAGGCATATAATAGAATTTAATGGCATTTTGCATTGCATATGGTTTAGGCCCTTGGATTCCCACCCGCCTTCTATAAATGGGTTAAGATACTATTCATGGATTCTTACACTATAATTGATGTTAATGGTGATATATTCGATGTAATTCTTCTTCAAAGATCTATTAGTCAAAGTTGTGGACTATAAATCCTACATTGTTTGTTCTTTCTATTGTTGCCTTTCATTATATTGATTGATCTAATGTTTTGACACCCCCAATTAATGGAATTCAACTACCCAATCAAGATCTATTATTGAATGCATAATTTGTTGATGACATTGCCTTATTCATTGAGCTATATGAAGCCAACTTTGATAATTTAATGAAAATATTGGAATTTTTTTGTGATGTTTTCGGGTCTTTGATTGTGCATCCTAAATCCATTGTAATTGGGTTCTCTCACGAGCCTCTCAATTGGTTTGTGAACAAGGGTTGGGGGTTGTCCAACCCCTATAAGATTGTGAGGTATTTGCATATACCTTTTTCTGTTAACCCCTCACTTAGGGACATGTGGGATTGGATCTTCCAAAAAATTGAGAGGAAACACCAAAAATGGAAAACTCAAATTATTCTTTTTGTTGGTAGACGCCAAGTTGTGCAAAAAGTAATTACTTCTCATGTTGTGTATTATTCATCAGCTTGGTTATATGCCAATATTCACTTTACTAAGATTTAAAAGATCCTTAAGGAATTTCTTTTGTTAGATGGAAAGGGTAACAAAAAGAGGCATAATGTGAATTGGAAATGGTATTTCCTTCTAAATAGTAGGGAGGTTTAGGCGTAAAAGATCTCTAATACCAAGGGATTTATCTTGTTGCAAAATGGATTTTGAGGGCCCGGGAAGGAGACAAACCTTGGAAGATCTTGGAAATGCATAATTTCACATTGTCTAAACCAAAAAGGGTAATCAATGGAAAAATTTGCATCTTCATGACATCATTTTTTGCTAGTTTGAGGTTAAGGCCTTTTCCTTAGTTGTTTTTCCCCCCTTATGGAAATATTGGACCTAGGTTAGAAATTTTCTTGTGGGTATTGAGGATTTAAATTGTTCATCTTCATTTGTGCCTAATAGATTTCTATGGTGGAATGCTAGCTTGAATGGGAAGCCTTTGGCCGTCTCTCATGGATTCTCTACAAGGAATTGGTATTCTAAGGGGATTTGTGTCCTTCAAGACCTACTGATAGATGATTTTTTATGTACTTAGGAGTAGTTATGTGCTATGTTTGGACTACCTCCTTCTCAGAAAAAGACATATACAATAATTTGTAACTCCTTGGAGAATTGGTTTCTTGGGAATGTTATTAGGGACTTAAATTCTTTGAATGGAGTGGTTTGGGTAGATGGTTCTAATCTAATGGAAATTTATATTAAGAGAATTTACTTAATGATTGTTTTCTCGGGAGAGGTTTATAAGTTGATAAATTTCTCTTGGAAATTATCCTAGCCTATTGCTAGCTAGTCCAAAATCCTTGCACACCAATGTCATAATAATATTGAACCAAGAAAAACATATTTTCATTGGTTTTTTATCTTGAAAATATTTTTGTTGGTCAAGTCCTCGAAAAATATGGGTTACCTACTAGAACTTGTGAATTTTGTGAAATGATTGAAACCTTTTAACATCTCTTTTTTGATTGTCAGTTTGCTACTACTATTTGGTCTTTGTTTACCTTCTTGTGCGTCGAAACATTAGCACTAGTTTTTCTTGGCATGACATTCTTGTTGGCTATGTTGAGATGTTTGATGAAACTTTGAATAAATTTTGGCTTCTTTTGACTAATGAGATTTTTTAATTTCTTTAGAAGAAGAGGAATGAAAAGGTATTTCAGAGAAAAAGAAGGCACCTTACTAAGTTTAGAACTGAAATCACCTTCTTGAATATTATGTTGTAGGTATTAGATGCCATGGAAATCCTCAAAGACCATTTTGTGATCCTACTAAATGAAGGAGTAATGCAACTTTACAAAAAGGATATGCATCTACTCATTTTTTCCTCAAGGGAGGAACAAGTTGAATCAAGAAGAGTTTGAGCTACTTAACAAATATCTGCAAGAGAGGAAGATGAGAAAAGAAGTGTTGAAAGACATCAGTAAAGAAGATCAAGATAATGCAATGGACATTAATACTCATACTACTGGCAATGTTGATCCTAATTATGCATTTCCTCCTATAGGGGATTTTGATGATTAGGATAAATGTAGTAATAGTGTTATAGGTGCTTGAAACTAAGCTATATTTTGATTTCATCTTCATAATATGTATAATTATAACTTGATTTTTTGTTATGTTTTGTCCTATGATAAAATGTAATCCTCTTTAAAGATACTTGAAGCTGCAAATCTACCTAATGTAATATCATTTTTGTAAACTATCTCTAATATAAGAAAATAGAATAAAAAATTAGAATCCATTGATTTTACATTGGATTTGATTTCAATTCAAGTTTCATTTGTATTGATCTTTAATTGAAAAATGGAATTGTCAAATTAAAGTTATTATTTTATTGCGAGATCAGAAGGCCACAAATTTCTATTTGCATCATATGTGAATGTTTTGAGTTTGACATTCCTTGTTTAGAGAGTCTTAAATATATTTTGGTGACATGAGATATATATGTTTTGTATGATCTAATGAGATTGAATGTTTGGGTGTTGTTGAGGCTTTTCTTTGGGGTTGTGAAGCAGATCTAACTTTACACAACTTGGCACTTTGAGATGTTGGTAGAAGGACATGATAATGATATATGATTTATAGGTTTTATCTTTATTATATGGATTCCTCTTGGAGGTTTATATTCACATGGTTCAATGTGGTGGGTCCATGGGAGAGTGATGCAGGAGCATCTAGTGGTGTAAGGGCAATCTTGCATCACCCAAAAATAGTTAAATTTCAAGTTTTTTAGTTTTATGATGTTTTTACATTTTGGATACCCTTTTCGTCATAATGAAATTCCCAATTTACGGTTTTTATTTTCTATTTCTGTGTTGAAAGATATTGCAGTTTTAGTTTCCCAGATTTGCACTTGAAAATCTTCTGAGTTGGATTTGAGGCACTTAGAGCTTCTGGAATGGCCCTGAAACTTTCCAAAATTGGCATCGCTAATTTTGAGTATGTTCTTGACTTCGAGACCTTTCCAACGGTTCAAACGGTTCACGAATCGGAGCCCCGGATAAAAAGTTATGGCCCCGGGAAGTTGGCGTACTTTCTAGAAGATACAATTACAAATGTTCTTTTGAAATTTGAACTTCAAGTTGTAACTTTCGGTGCCAAACCGCCTAAACTCAAATTTTAGTGTTGTTTTGGCTCCAAACTAAAGATGAGCTCTATTTATG
Source organism: Sequoia sempervirens (assembly GCA_007258455.2). Taxonomy (NCBI): domain Eukaryota; kingdom Viridiplantae; phylum Streptophyta; class Pinopsida; order Cupressales; family Cupressaceae; genus Sequoia; species Sequoia sempervirens. The sequence continues at coordinate 144,227,402 of VDFB02000002.1, read as the reverse complement.
GGCGGGTTTCTAATATTTTTGGGTAACTTTTTGGGGACAAGCTCGCATATTGCGAAAGGGTTATTTTGTAGCTTTCTGTAGCTTGCATGTGTTGTAGAAATTGGGGATTTGAGACTTTGCATGTAAGAAGCTCCTAATAAATTATTCTCTTGTTTGTGGGTTAGTGTCTTGGGCTGTGCCCTCATCAATGGTATCGGGCTGCCTGAGACACAGAAAATAACCCACAAACAAGAGAATAATTTTATTATTTAGAAAATGGAGCTTCTTACATGCAGAGGATCTCAAATCCCCAAGTTCTACAACACATGCAAGCTACAGAAAGCTACAAAATAACCCTTTTGCAATATGCGAGCTTGTCCCCAAAAAGTTACCCAAAAATATTAGAAACCCGCCCATAAATAGAGCTCCTCTTTAGTTTGGAGCCAAAACAACATTAAAATTTGAGTTTAGGTGGTTTGGCACTGAAAATTACAACTTGAAGTTCAAATTTCAAAAGAACATTTGCAATTGTATCTTCTAGAAGGTGCACCAACTTCCCGTGGCCATAACTTTTGATCCGGGGCTCTGATTAGCAAACCGTTTGAACTGTTGGAAAGGTCTCAAAGTCAAGAACGTGCTCAAAATCCACTACACCGATTTTAGAAAGTTTCAGGGCCATTCCGGAAGCTCTAAGTGCCTCAAATCCAACTTAGAAGATTTTTCAGGTGCAAATCTAAGAAACTAAAACTGCAATATCTTTCAACCCAGGAATAGAAAATAAAAACCATAAATTGGGAATTTCATTATGACGAAAAGGGTATCCAAAAATGTAAAAACATCAAAAAACCGAGAAACTTGAAATTTAACTATTTTTGGGTGATGCAAGATTGCCCTTACACCACTGGATGCTCCTGAATCAGAGAGTTATGGTGATATATTGTGAGAGATTATACTATGATTGGTGCTACATGTGTTGATCTTTGTGATTATTCTTTGTTACTACATGGCTGAATTATTAGCCACACCTTAGTATAAGTGTTTATTTGTAGGATTTGTATTCCATGGTATATTTTCAAATTTGGCATTACCCATACACTGGGAGTTCCTATATATGTGTTTTCTTCATTGATAGATTTGACACAAGGAACTTTTAACTGTAGTTTATGGGTTGGATATGTTATTAGCATAATTTATATTGATGTTTTGGATACCTTTAAGGTATGGATGATTGGATGGATTATAATTTTTTTGTTTTATTTTTCCAGTCATGTGGGTGTCTATGTCAGATGTAAAAGATAACTTGTGATTATTGTTATAACTATTTTTGGAACATTTATGTTTAATATTAATCATGGAGGAAGTTTAGACTTCAAAGTTATGTTCTAGTAGTGGGTTTGAAGCTAGATATACTGGTTCTTATATAAAGCTCATGAATGCAAAGGAGATGTGATAGGCACTTGTAGCCTTTTTTATTATCACTTGGATTTGATGCTTGTGTTCTTTGGATTAGTTCTTTTTCATTTTCTTCCATTGGTAGCATGTTGGAGGATGATAGAATTGGAACACATTTTCCATTGTGCCAAAAGACCGACTTGTTAAAACCTAATACAAATTCATGAGATAAATAGATCCCTAGGAGGCTAGTAGTCCATACCTTGAATCTGAAGGGAGATGTTGGTGATTAGTCAAACAATCCCCCCTCAACATCACCTAAGGGGATTCAAACCTACAACCACGACTCTGATACAATTTTTTCAAACATGTTTGCCATTGTGGCAAAAGATTGACTTGTTAAATCTTGATATAAATGCTAGAGATAAATGAATACATAGGAGGTGGTTAGTCCATTTCCTAAATTTGAAGGGAGATGTTAGTGATTAGTCCAATAGATTGGAGTTATTTCTTGATATGGAAAACATCTTGGATGTTGTTGTAGGTGTCTTATTAGTGCACAAGAGATTGTTAGATATTTATGTGGTTTCATGGATGACTATGATAATGTTGTTCCAATGATTGACTCCTAGCAATTAAAATTTTGAATTTCCATTAGCTTTTCAAAGGTGTTCGATAGGTGAGAGAATGTTAGGAAAAGGAAGGTGTCTCAGCCATTCATTTTTCCTAGCATATTTAATTATTATAGGTTTTATTTATTCAAGATAACTCAAGAAACTATAAAAAATGGAAAGTTTCTATTATAGTTAGAGTTGTGCATGAACACAATTTTTATTTCATGTTGATTTTGCATGGAATGTGAAATTTTTGGAGGTGCGGTTATATTTTGAAAAGTGTATCTTTTTTGGTATAAATATGAGATTTCTTGAGGAGTTATGTCTGAGGATAATTTTTTATTAGAGGGTTGTGCTGTTAGATTTCCTTAAGAAGAGTATAGATTTCCTTAAGAAGAGTAGGATGTAATCTCCATGTTAAGGCTTTGAACCTACAAGTGTATTGCAACATTTTTGTTGGAGATTAATATATTGGTTTGATTCATTAGAGTGTGGGGTTTTTTACCCAAAAGGGTTTCCCTAAGTATATCATTGTTCTTTCTCTTTTGTCTATATTTCTTCTATTCTTGTTCTTTCTTATTCTTGAAATGTTAATTTACATGCCATTTTTTTTTCCAAAATATTCTTAGATCTACAAATTGCATTATCTTTCCTCTAAGGGTTAATGTTATAGAAATTAGACTATGTTTGTTTTGATTTTAAGGCATAGTAGTATGTTCTTCTATCAAGTTGTTACAATCTAACTTGTTTAAATAAACATAAGATACTAAAGGTGCATACTATTTCTTAGAAGGATTTCTGAGATCATATTTTCCTTTCGAATATTACTCAATGGGACAAATGGTGTAAAATATGAAGGATAATTTTCTACTTAGTAATTATCCACTTGAACTTATCAAGAAAATACAAAATTATAATAGACTTAATTATGCATTTGTCTCACAATACTTAGTCCCACTTTTTAAACAATGGAGTTTTTCAAGGGAGGAGGGGAAATTTAATAGAACACCTTCAAGTGAAGAAATATCTTTGACCAAAGGTCCTTCACTCGAAGGTCTGTTAGCAAAGACCTTTGAGTGACGATTAAAATTTGAGGGAAGATATGCTCCATTAAAATATGTTTTTACATAAAGATCTTCAAATGAAGGTACCTTTTTTCGAAAGTAAAAACCTTCACTCAAAGGCACCTTCGATTGAAGGATCTTCAAACGAAGGGGTTAAGTATGACAATTTTTTTTTCTACTTCAAAATTTCCTCAAGAAATCCAGTTTCAAACGTCAAGTTGGACCCTTAAATGTAGTTAACTTGGCAATATATTTTGCAAGACTGTATCCCTTGAAATGAGCTTTCCAACAAGTATAGTTTTGATATATTTTCATTTTATCATGTATTCAATTTTAAATTTGTACTAATCATAGGTTTTTCAATGAACATCAAGTTCTTCATTCTCTGAAGGTGGAAAAGTAGTAAATCATTGTTAAAAAATTCAAAAAATAACTTTGCACTAGGTATTAATGTTCTTGTTTTACCAAAAAAAAATTGAATTTCAATATATCTACAAATTATGTTGGACAACATACACCTATTGTTGGAACACAACTATTTACTAAGAGGTGGGATGAATCAATAGATCAATAAAATTTAACTTTTAATACCTCTTAAAAAAGATAAAATAAACATGCAGAGATCACACATACACACAAACACACATAACACCAGATATGTGGAAAACCTAGAATGGGAAAAATCACGATGAGAATAGCTTCTTGAGTCTATTGCTCAAATCTAGATTCACAATAAAAGTTCATTGATTAAAAAGATTAAGGGAACCAACCCTAAGGAGACACCAATCCCATGATTTACAAGCACCAACTCCAAGGAAGCACCCACTCCTTAACTAAACACCAACTCATACTTACAATGAAAATATTACTATTGATTCAAATGAATAAAATTTAATGTTGCAAACTTGTTTTGTAATTGGTCATACTTTGTTGTTATCCTCCCAACAATTCATTCTTCTTCTCTACTCTATTCTCCCACCCTCTTTACACTGTATCATACCTCTACACACATTGAAATGCAATCCTTATATAATTTTCTATATTTTGTCTAGGTCACTCTCTTTTCAACATTACTTGTTTTTACAACCCTAAGATAATTTTATTCTTTTCTTACTTGTCATACCTTCATCAACAAGAAATCTCTCCCTAATCCATGCATACCTGTACTAATTCAACCATATTTTCTAATTTACCAATTATAAAACCCTAGATCAAATACACATTGAATGTCGGGTATGTGCAAGATCATGATGGGCCAAAAAGTGGTGATATGATGGGTATGTGTAGGGTATGTGGCTGATAACTTTTTTTTTTTACCCAAAATTGATGAAACAAAAAGGGTTTTTAAAGGAAATTCTCAAATTTCCACCAATATAAATTATGCTTTACTTTGAATTTAATAAATAATTATTATTCATTTTCTATTTGAATTATGAATAAATTTTGATTGATAGGAGGATTGAAAAACATCTATAGCTTTCAAATGGTATCACATTTTTTGAATTCGAAACATACGTCACATTCTATGCTTTGCATACTATAGGATTAAAAAAAAAATGAATTTCATGAAGTTTTGACCAAGTTAAGGTGATTAGACATACAAGTTTTTATATTTTTTAAAAGTTGTAATAAAAAAATCATAATTAATTATTTGCTTGAAAAAAATTACAAAAAAATATGCATCACATCGGGACATGAGTCCTCTACTTATATCTAAAATCTTATAAAAAAATATTATCACTTTATTGTGGTTAGGGTGGTTAGAGAAACACCTACTTATTTTTTCCTTGAAATTTAAGTACTACTACATTGAAATTTCAAATTTTCACCAAATAGATTTAAAAAAAAATAGTAGTTTAGAAACTACATTCAGTTTGCTACAGATTCTATTCTTACATATTTTTGAAATAATATAGATAACTAATTCAAATTTTTATGTCAAGTTGCCTAACTCTGACTTTTTTGAAATTTTCACCACTTAAGGGCCTATTTTTTCCTTGATGATCCTGCACATACCCTGGCACCATACCTTTCATGATTGGTCTATTTTTGAATTTTGACCATCTTTACCTTTGTGTTACCATCTACAAATCTTGTCACCAATCAGAATAAGTAGTTGGAGTAGTTGCACAAATTAAAATTTTCCTCTATCATTTTGTAGTTGTTTCTACAATTTACACAGTTCACTCCACCACCTAGCCAAGAAAAATTCAAATCTTTGAATTCAACTCATTGATTTGTACTCTTTACTCCACAACCCAATGTCTATCATTCAATCATTCTACCTTTTAAACATGAATTCTCGATTAAGTTCTTTTAAACCTATGCCACATATCTCCATCAATTCATATTGCCTATCACTTTTATGCTTCAGGCTCATAAAACATTTATGCGATGTGAAGGATCCATACAATGTAATAACTGATCACCATTTGTCACTTTGGACAAATGTCCTCTTATCTCTCCATTTCTCATATGAAGAAGACCCACCACACTCATTATATATCACTCTTTGCTCAACATTGTGTAATTTACAATAATAATGTGAATAACACAAGTGATGAAATCATATATCTCCACTTGTCGTGATTGACACATTTCCTCATATTGCTCCATCATAGTTTTAAAAATTAAGGACCCATCACATATCACTAGTTTGCACAGCACATGAAAAATGTTAAATCTGATGCAAAGGAACTAAGTGATGTAAGCATATTCTACCACTTATCATTATGCATACATGTTGCCTCCCTAAATTCCTACAAGGATAAGTTGAGGGCCCAACATATGCTCAATGAGCTAGCAGGATGTTGCTATCTATCCCTTCTGATGTTACATTTCACTACCATCACATATAACAAATATGACCATGTCTTCTTGATTCACAACTGTGATGTGAATCAATTGTGTCATGATTGTCATATCTCTTCCTTTTGATTACATTCATTTATCTTGAATACCAAACATTGCTCTTTTCCTCTATGAGTATAACCACAAACTGTGATGTGAAGAATTATAGCAATAACCATCTGATCAAAATTATTAAAACTCCCTTGTTAGATCTTACAATAACATATCACTAATTTTATTTGCACATGAATAATAGAAAAGATGATGTGAAGAGATGAGGCGATAGACGTTCGATCATAAAATTTTGATCACTGTCGTTGATTGAGCTAGGGAAAATATTTTAACACCCAACATAGGAAATAATAAAGTTCATGAACATCCTGCCAAGCTGATAAACACTAGGTGAACGGTCCAATCACCACAACAATGTCAAAGGCTTAAGTGATGACTTAAGTGACCTTCCATAGCTAATAGCTAGTTAACAAAAAAATAAAAAAATATGCTAAATTCCATGACTAATATACCTTAGGTTTTAACCTACTAAACCCTAATTTTGATTAGAGAGGAAGTATTAATTAGTTCTAAGCATATTATTCAATTTCTTACCATGCAAATCACACCATTGGAAAGTTCTCAAAAAACCCATATCAAGTTTTCTATCATTTTCCTCCATAGAACTTTGGAAATGACCTTTATGATAACATGACAACTTTTCATGACAACATTACATCTTTTTATGTAGCTTTGCAAATAATCCAAAATATTCTCTTCCCTCCATCATTATTCACCATTCTTTCTATGATATATCCTCTAACATTCATGACATGCAGACCTCCAATGATCTCCCCTTTAACATAAATCCAATTAACTTTTGAAATCAAGAGAAAAACTTAAATGCTTTGTACCAACTAAAATATTTTGTACCAACTATATCAATATGAATAAACATACATCAACATAAACTGTCAATTTCATATCTCCCCCTTAGACATATCTCCTCCTTTGACAAAAAATGAGCATTTTTTACAATTTATCCCCTTGCTCATTTGCTTGAGCATTTGAAAATTCTCCCCCCTTTAAAATCAATGGAAAAGGGATTCTTTAGGATAAAATTCTTCTTCTAAAACTAATTTTCTCTTTCCCCATTTAAAAAAAATAAATGAGTGTGCCCATGGCATCTACAACCATCAAGTCATTAGAAATTTGTAAAACCAACTATACCTAACTTAACCTCTCTCTTCTCTTCTAGGGATGAATAAGATTATATGAGCTCCCCCTAAATGCATGCCCTATCACTAAGATCTAGTGATGTGATGTGGGAGCAACTATTCTAAACATCTACCTCAAATATTCACATTTTTGCTACTTGATCTTTGGTTGGCATATATTCCATGCCGACTTCTTGATCTTCTACCTTCTCTCTTAAGAAGTGATACTTGATTGATATGTTCTTGGTCCTAGACTGTATCACTGGGTTCTTTGATATATTTATTACACTTGAATTGTCACAAAGAATAGAGATATGTTCTTTGTACTCTACCTTGATGTCTTTAAGTGTTTTCTTCATCCATAACACTTGAGTTCAACATGCCACTAGTGCCACATACTCTTCTTCTTCTCTAGAAAGAGTAACTAACTCTTGCTTATTACTCAACCATGAAATCATTTTGTTTCCAAGAAAAAATGCACCATCACTAGTACTTCTTCTATCACCCATACTTCTAGCCCAATCAACACTTGTATATGTTTTCAAAGTGAAATCTTAACCTTTGGGATACCACAATTCATAGTTAATAGTACTTTTAATATATCTAAAAGTTCTTTTAACTAATCTAAAAGTTTTTTTAACTATGTTGACATGAGACTCTTTAGGAGGAAATTGAAATCCGTCAACCATGCATACTGTTTGCATAGTATCATGTCTTGATTTTTTTAGGTATGTCAAGCTACCTATCATAGATCCATACATGGTTTTATTTGCATATGGGGATTCATATTTCTTTCTCAACTTGCATCGAATTATCATGGGGGTACTAGTTGGTTTTCTATCTTCCATTCCTAACTTTATGAGAATTTCCTTAGTATACTTAGTTTGAGATATGAGTATCCAGATCATCTTTTTGTACTATTTGTAAACCAAGGAAGAAAGACAATTCTCCTAGCATTGACATTTTAAATTCATTTTGCATTTGAATAGTGAATCCTTTACACATTTTATAATTACTACCACCAAAAAAAATGTCATCCACATACACAACAACAATAGTCATATGCTCACCTTCAAATTTGAAGTACAAATTGCTATCTACAAATCCTTTCTTGAATCCTTTTTATTGCAAGTGCTTGTCTAGTCTTGAATACCAAACTCTAGGTGCTTGTTTTAGACCATACAATGCTTTCTTTAGTCTAAAAACATAATCATCTTCTTATGATAACTAAAAACCTTCTGGCTATTCTATATAGACTTCTTCTTAAAAGATTCCATTTAGGAAAGTAGACTTCACATCCATTTGATATACTTTGAATCATTTATAAAGAGAGAATGCTAGAAACATTCTTATAGCCTTTAATCTAGCAACATGAGAAAATGTTTCTTTAAAGTCTATACATTCTACTTGTGCATATCCTTTGCTTACCAATCTTGCTTTATTCCTTACAATAGCTCCATCAATTGAGCTTGTTTCTAAAGACACATTTTGTACCAATCACATCAAGGGGGTCTTGGAACTAGTTTCCAAGTTTTGTTCTTCTCAATTTGGCTCAATTATTCTTCCTTGGCTTTTATCCAACTCTCATCCTTGCTAGATTCAATAAAAATCTTAGGTTCAATCTGAGACAAGATGGAAAAATTTACTTGTTCTTTGTTCTTTGCAGCTCTTCTCCTAGTTTGAACACCTTCATATTTATTGCCAATTATTTGATCTATAGGATTGTAGTGTCAAAAAATATTGTTGGGGACATTTTCACACTTATATGGGCCCTCCTTGTGGAATTGGGCTTGATGTTTCCTTGATTTAGTGTTGTAATGTGGTTGACACATTCACATTAGGTCTTGGGACCTTGTGAACTAATGGATCTAAATGGTACCTTACTAAAGTGTTGTGAAGTGTTGTAAGACACTTTCACACTTTTCTAAGGTCTTATTAATTAATTACACATAATAAACCTCTTTTTAATTAAAATAAAACTCAATCTTGCCTTATTTTAAGTGTTGTAAAGTGTTGTAACATACTTTCACACTTTCTAGGATTGTTATTAATAATTTGGATTTCTTATGCTTTAATTGGCCCCATTTTGTATCCACAAGCCCCATTTATTACATCTTTTTGGGGATAATCTTGACACCAATCATTACCCAATCATAATTAAGGTGTTTTAGGTTTGAATGACACAGAATTAGTGATTTGGGACTCATTCGCCACCTTGGGAAAATGGGTCCCACCTAGATCTTTTCATCCTGAACTTGGTTTCACACATTTCTAAGCGATTTTAAAAATGGTCCCAAAAAATAAGCCTAGTGGGACTCATTCAACACCTTGGGTGAATGAGTTTCGTGTGGCCCAAACTCAGAATTAATTCCCAAACTCAAAATTAATTCAAATTTCTAGTAGGATTTTATTCTCTTAAATATAATGTCAGCTTGTAGTGTTGTAATTTTGGGAATTTTTGCACAATTGAGTACAAATACAAGGTTCTTTCATTTATTTTCATGCAAGACTTTTGTGACAGAATTCCTAATAGAAAATTGGGTTCACAAGAGCATTCAAGTGTCTTCAAGGGAAGATTATCAAGCATTTTAGAGCATTCTTCAAGCATCAATCATCATGTCAATTTCATGCATCATGTTTATTATTGTGCTAACAATTGTGGTGTAGGATTTTTAGATTCAAGTGTTTCATTCAAGATCAACCTAATTCAAGAAAGAACCAAAGTCTACATCCATTGCATCCATTTCAAACATATTTGCAGCACTTTATTACAAGGGTTTGGTCAGTTGCAACATTTTCATTTGTTCATTCATCATTCTCCATTCTTATTTGATTTTGTTTCAAGGATTTATTTCTAAAATGGGGCTTGACCAAGGAAAATCCACTAACCCAAAATATTTTTTCCCTCTCCTTTGAGTGTGATTTGTAGGTTTGGGTTGCAAATTTCCTAAGGAGCAAGATTCAAGAAAAGTTGCAAATCATTCAAAGTTGTCAAAGTTGTCATCAAGCCTTGGAGAACCTTGGAGAAGATCTACAAGTTACGAATTGGGGTTTCAGATTCAAAAATCACTCAAGAGGGATGGATTAGACATAAAAGAGTAGGATAAGTCTTTGAAGCTTTATAAAATCCCAATTGGAATGATTCGCCACTTCTAGTGAATGAGTCCCAATTCTAGTCAAATTTTAGGTTTTTGCATATTTTGATACCCTTTTGGTAGATTCCTGTTCCCACATATTTTTCTAGAAATTGGACTAATTCACCTAGCTTGGAGAATGAGTCCTAGTGAACATTAAAAGTAAATTTTCTAGTGTTCCAGACCTCCACTCAGTCATTTCTAGATTTCTAGGTGCACACCTTCCTATCTTTAGTTTCCTATCTTTAGTTTCATAGTGCATTACATTTAATTAGGGTTTGACATTTCATCTTGCATTTCATTGTATTTTCCAAGTATAAACTTGGTGGTGAACCCCTTATTAGATCATATTCAGTCCCTAGAATAGTCCTCTTGCAAGATCTCTTTCTCTTTTGCATTTCAAGATATCATGGGCTTGTTCTTAGTGAAAGTTAGTGAAAATTTCCCTTTTAGGTCCTTAACCCTAAGAGGTAAGCAAACAATTTTCCACCTTTCATTTTGGTGAACCTTCATTTAGAACATCATAATTCTAATTTGGAGTGTATTGTCATCCTAGATCTTGCTTGCATTAACATTGCATTAGGATTTGCATTAGTTAATTTGCATTCTAGGGTTTCAAATTTTGCATTAGTGAAAGCTCATATTGCTTGTATTTTTACATTTCATTTTATGAAAAATAATTCAAAATCTACATTTGCATCTCAGATATAGATAATAAAAAATTAAAGGCATAAAATTCAATTATTTTTTTTGAAAATGTTGAAAAAGATCCTCACTAGGACTCATTCACCACCTTGGGTGAATCAGTCCCTCTGCATATTCTAAACTAAATTTTCTAGAATTTGAAATACTATTTCTGAGTTTCTATTTTCTGTTATTTCCTTTCTATTTCAGTTTACAGAATATCTGTTATAAGAATTTAATTTTTCTTAGCTTACATTACATTTTCCTTCACATTGCATTAAGTTTCCCTTGTATGAGTGTTTGGTGTCCTGTTGCTAATACTATAGTGAGACAAAGTTTGAGACTCATGTCATCCCGCGATAGCACAATCATTGTGGATCTTGGGTTATCTAGCTCTTTCACTCCTAGCACTAGGTATGGATCATACCCTTACAAATCCTTGCCTTCAAGTAGTGTGATGCAAGTTGAACTAACGAATGATAGTGCCCCACAAGAAAACATAATTAAAATTCATGAGGGCCTAGAAAACTAACAACATCAAGTGAAAAATGACATCATTTCAACTACTACCATCCCTACTATAGACAACATTCACCGCATGGTTGAAATTGAAGATGGGCTTGACCTTGTGAAAAACATAGTTCAAATTTTTGAAAAACACCTCACCCCAACCAATAGTTGTCCTTTACCTACAAGCATTGTCACAAGCCAAGGAGGAACTCAAATTCCTCTTCCCACAACAATTGCCTCAATACCTACCTATACCAACCCTCAAGTCACAACAACAACACAACTAACTAGTAATGTGATTCCTTCCTTGGGAATTCCCACTAGCATCCCTAGTTCTTATGTTGCATTGCATGTTATATCTCCTAATTTACCACCTATAGGAATTCCATTCACTTGTCCCTTAAACACATACACCCCTTCACCATTTTCAATTCCATCTCATAACACAAACAATGAACCTCTCATAACTCAACTCTTCCAAACCATTTCATCCCTTCAAAAGCAGAGTTTCACCATCAATCAAAACCAAAATGGCCCACCTACATATTATGTCAAAAGTAGTCGATTGTCCTTGGAGATATTACAAACACCAATGCCACAAGGTGTAGTGGTGTCTAGATTTGAGAAATATGGATGGAAGAGAGATCCTTCTAACCATGTTAATTCCTATAATTCCTTATGTAGTTACTTTGTCCTTGATGATAAAATTTTGGCTAAGCTTTTCCCTAGGTTCCTGCAAGATACTACCTTGGAATGGTTTTATTCTTTATTTAACAACTTAATTAATTCATTCAATGAACTTTTTGAGGAATTTGTAGACCATTTCCAGGTGCATATGACACCTAAGATGACCTTGGATGACTTGATGAGATGCAAGAAAAAAGAAGATGAAAAGATAACTGACATTATCTCATGCTATCAATTTCTTTATTCCCAAATCGATGTCAAGGTCCTCGACCATCATCTTCAAAATATGTTCATAAAAAAGTTGTAAGGAAAGATTCAAGAAAAGCTCACCATGAAGAAATTCCCATCCTTCATGCACTTGTGTATTTCCCTTCATGATTATCAAAATTCATTAGTAGTTGAGATACAAAGTCCACTTCCAACCGAACTAAAAATTCCAAGCCCGCAAACCAAAGCAATTCCCAACCTTTTAGAAATTAGAATAAAGGGTTTCTTTAATTTTATCCACCTCAACAACCAACTTAGAATGCCAATAACCAAGTAGTTGCTATTAAAGCCATGATACCCTTTAGCTATGGGGACCCAAAATGAAAATTCACTCCCTTACCTAATGCTCTTCATAACACAATGTCCCAACTTTTAGAACAAAAAATCATTGCCTTGCTTCCCATCAAAACACCTGATCCTAATAAGCCTTTACCCCCAAGGTTTAGGTCAAATGCTTATTGCCACTATCATTGACAAAATGGACTTGACACAAAACATTATAAGTGTCTTAAACATCATGAGCAAGACCTCATTGATTTTGGTCATCTTTCTGTTGGAGGTGTTAGTGATCAAGGAAATAAGTAAGTTTCCCCTCCTAACCAAAACTTGAAAATTTTCACCAGCCCCATTCCAAAACATAACATTTCATTTGGGTATGTCTGGGATCATGATGGGCCAAAAAGTGGCAATATGATGGGTATGTGGCTAACGAATTTTTTTTACCCAAAATTGATGAAATTAAAAGGGTTTTTAAATGATATTCTCAGCTTTCCACCAATATAAATTATTCTTTACTTTGAATTTAATAAGTAATTATTATTCATTTTCTATTCAAATTATGACTAAAGTGCTGATTGATAGGCTGATTGAAAAACATCTGTAGCTTTCAAACAATATCACATTTTTTGAATAAAAACATGCACACATTCTATGCTTCACATACTATAGGATTAAAAAAATAAAAATGGAATTTCATGAATTTTTGACCAAGTTAAGGTGGTCGACATACGAGTTTTTATAGTTTTAAAAAGTTGTAATAAAAATCATAATTAATTATTTACTTGGAAAAAATTACAAAAAAAATGCATCACATTGGAACATGATTCCTCTACTTATATCTAAAATATTATCATTTTATTGTGGTTAGGGTGGTTAGACAGAAACCTACTTCTTATTTTTTCCCTAAAATTTAAATACTATTGCATTGAAATTTCAAATTTTCACTAAATAGGATTTTTTTTTTTAGAAAAACCTAGTAGTTTACAAACTACATTCAATTTGTTCAGATTTTTTTCTTACATATTTTTGAAATAATATAGATAACTTATTCAAATTTTTATGTCAAGTTTCCTAGCTCTGATTTTTCTGAATTTTTTTGCCACTTAAGGGCCTATTTTTTCCATGATGATCCTGTACATACCCATTTGTCAAAGCTAGAAAAACTACAAAGAATGACATGGTTAATGTTGATATAGATGATGATAACAATGATTCTATTCAACATGATCATATGGATGAAATGGTAGGAGTGATAGATGTCATTCCTCATATGGGCCGAACTAAAAATCCTCTTGACATTGATTTCTCCTTCAATGATATACTTAAACATGCACCCAATGGTCCATGGCCCTCTTTACATAGTTGGTTGTATCTATGACAAGCCCACTAATGGGATATTAATAGATACTATTTGTAGAGAGAATGTGATCACCAAGGAATTCTTTTGCATGATCTCTATTAAGATATATATGATAAACCAAAAGAATGGATCAAGACACACAACATTTTTGCTTGCCTTACGATGGAATCAATCACTCTTCCTTTACAAATAGGACCAAAACCATTAGTTGTCTCATTCTCCATCATCCCACAGTCAAACTAGTTTTGTGTGAAGCTAGGCTATCCATGGCTTCGCTCGATGAAAGCTATCCCTTCAGTTGTGCATAAATGCTTAAAGTTTCCCTTTGAAAATGAAGTTTTCACCATCCATCATAGTGGCTTTAACCCATTGTCCTCTAAGGGTAAATTTTCCTAATATTTCTTTTGGCCTAAGCCTATGGAGCCTATAAAACCATAAGAATACTTTTTTTTCTTGTCTTATCAAAATTTCAAGGAAAAGAAGATAGCAAAGCTATTCCTCTAAAACATGTCCCCATCCACCACTGAGCCGACCATCCTAGATGAAACCATGCTTGAACCTAAATAAATTCCAACAACCAAGACCAACCTAAGACAAAACCTTCACCTACGGACTACAAAAGACCAAGTGACAATAAAAAAAACCTCGTCACACCTCCTAAAATAAAACAATCATGCAAAGTCAAAGAGAAAGTGGTCAAACAACCTCCCATGGTTCCTTTCATTCCTCCCCTTAGGGAATAAAATAAACCTATGATTGATCAACCCACTCCAACACAAACACAACTTGAAAACAAAACTAAAAGAAATAGAGGTGATAGAGAGCGTAGGCGTAGATTTCGTTCCCTTTCTTGCAGGTTACATGAAGAATTTGTAGTGTAGAAAAATGCATGCCTATACATTTTCACACTTGTTTGGGCATGCCTTGCTTTATTTATGCTTCTTTATGGCTTAATTGGTCCTATTTTGCATCCACAAGCCTAATAAACCATATATTTTTATGGCTAATCCTAACAAACATCAAAAGATAAATGATCATTTAATGATTCTGTCTATGTGTCCTTGATTTGTGGACTAGGACTAAAACACCACCTAGGGTGTCTTTGTCCTCCATAGGTCTTGGGACCCTGATTTTGAATGTACCTAAAAAGGTCCCTTTTTGGAGTCTATACCCCAAGATTTGAGCCTTGGGACTAAGATGCCACCTAGGGAATTTTTGTCCTCGACTTATTTTTGGGATCTAATTTTAAATTCTAGTGGGATTTATCCTCCTTTAATTAATGACTTCACATTTCGTCTTATTATGGTGTAATTTCAAGATATTAAGAATGAATAAGTATAAGTGCAAGGTTCCCTACCTCATTTTCTCATAACAAGATAACAAGCATTCAAGTATTCATTCCTAAGGAAAGTTTATGCATTCAAGAGCAATTCATCAAGCATTTGAAGCCGTCATCAATATTCAAGAATCATGTGAAGGGTTTAGTGCATCAACTCATGTTGTTGAGCCAAGATTGTGGATGTAGCATTGAAGATCTATTTGCAACCATTATTCACATCATATCCAAGGATCCAAGATCTACATTATTCATGGCCACTGCATGGTAGATTGTAGATTTTCTTCACAAGACATCATCCAAGGTGATATCATTTACATATTTTATGTTTCATGCTTCATTTCACCATTTGGTTTGATTACCTATAAAGGGTTTGACCAAGGAAAACCCCCATTCACTAACAATCAACAAGTGTTTCCTCTCTTGTCTCTTTGTATTTGTAGATCTAGGTTGAAAACTTGAAGATCCTTTAAAGTGAAAAGTTTTCAAAGTTGCAAAGTTGCATTGACAAAGTTATCATCTTCATGCAAACTCACCTACAATTTAGATCTGAAAGTTTTAGGACCTCAGATTTGAGGAGAAGCAAGTGAAAACCTTGGATCTAAGGACCACCTTTAGAGTTTTTAGAAATTCAGAATGAGACTAATACACCACCTAGGGAATCTTAGTCCTCCTAGGCATAGTTTTTAGAGATTCCTTCAGATTCTATTATGAGATTTGAAGACTTCGCATTTTCCCCAAAAAACAACACTGAGATTAATACACCATCTTGGGCATCTTTATCCTCCCTGGAATTTTTGAACAACTTCTTTACATTTCCAGAATACTCACAACATCTCTAGACTTCCCAGGTACACATATCATATCTCCCTATTGCACAATTTCTTCATTTGCAGCTCTCATTTAGCTTGTTTTAGGTCATTTTACATATCACATTGTGTTTTACAACATTTTCTTTTCCAAGCATTTGCTTGGTGGTGAACCCCTAAAAGCTAAAATAACCCCCTCCTAGGTCCTCCTCATTGTGAATTAACTCACCTTGTGAGGTTGTTAGTCAATTGAACTGGGACTCCTAGGACATTGTTGAATGATAATAGGATAAAAGTGGTGTTCTATGACCTAGGTTATGAAACTCCCATTTTTCTATTATTCATTTTGGTGAACTTGACTTCTTCTTTTTAGATTATTCATTTCCTGATTTGGAGTCCTTTAAAGTCCTCGATCTAGATTGCATTCATTCTTGCATTGTTGCATCTTGTATTAGTGAAATTGCATCTAGTGTTTCTTATACTTAGTGAAAGTTCATTTAGGGTTTCTTGCATTTGCATTAGTGAAACTGCATGTAGGTTGCATTTTTTCTTTCTTGCATAATTTTCTCTCATTGAAAACCTAAAAGTTGCATTGTTCATGATCCTAATTGAATTTAGACACATTGTTATTGCATTCAAAATTAAAAAATTGCATTCACTTTTGCATCCGATTGCTTTTCATTTGTCACTTTTTCTTGCATTCAGTTGCACAATTTTTTGTTTCCAAACATCAAGTCCTTGGGTAGGAAATCTTGGAACACTATTAACAACTCATAATTTTTTGTTTTTATGACAAAAATGCCCTTACTAGCATCTTAATCCCTTTATGGGTTTTTACCTCAAAATCCTATCTAAGTTGATTGCATTCTATTGCACTTTTTGGACCCTTCAAATTTCTTTAGTCAGACCAAGATGCCCTTACTAGCGTCTTAGTCCCTGCTAGGCTTTGAATTTGTAGTTTTCAAGGTCTAAATCTACTTTTTTGTGCTTCCTAAGCCTCCTAGTAACATATACTATAAGTTTGGAAAGTTTCAGGAACATCTATTTTATGCATCTAGGTCAAAAACATCAATTTAGGGCCCTCATTTTTCAAATCATTTCAATCACAAGCATCATTAGATCTGAAAATCCTCACATTTTTGAAACTTTTCATAATATGGATAAAAGTACTCTTCACTTTCACATATACAATGTTTACATTCATAAAACTTTGCATAAGTTTGATAAACATGCTTTTCATTTTTGGATATACATTGTTTGTATTCTTAAAGTTTTGCATACATTGGATAAAGATTTTTTTCATCTTTGGATATACATTGTTTACATTATTAAAGCATTACATGAGATGGTTAAAAGTTCTTTTCATTTTTGGTCAAACAATGTTGGTACCTTACCTTTCTAGGCATGCTAAGAAAAAGTTCATATCCCCTCCCTATGAGAGCATTTTAGTGAAAGAGAATACAACCTTGGACAATCCTAACGATTATATTTGTTCTTCTCCTAATATCTCTCCTATTGGCGAAGAAGATATTTTTATGTTAGAATAACCAATCAATGAGAGTTTTGAGAGTCCTAGTTGTTTCTCTCCTTCTACCTCTCTTAGTGGAAAAGACATTGATGACACTCTTTGTGATCCCTACCCTACCTATCCTATTATTGAACAAAGAAATGAAACTGTAAATGATCATGACAATCATATTTGTTCGTCTCCTAGTGTATCTCCTAGTTGTGAAGATGATACTTTGATGTTAGAAGATCTAATCGATGAAAGTCATGGGAATCTTGATTTCCTCTCTCCCCCTAGAGAAAAAATTCTTGAACAAGACAACAACATCATTGATGAACAAGACAATTAAACCATTGATAACTCCCTTATGTGTGATGAAGTCATCTTAGAAGAACCAATCCTTGAATTTCAAGAAAATTTGGTTTGTAGTTCTCCTAAAAACTCTCCTACTAGGGAAGGTATAATGGTGGAAGAAAATGAGAACATTGACAATAGTAATTCCTTAGATGAAGATGATGAAGTAACACTAGACTCCTCTTCACTACGAGATCATTAAAATAATGATAAGTCTTCTAAGGTTATGCACATTGGATACCCCTTGGAGTACTCTTCCAAGCCTAAACTTATCATTCATGCACCCTCTCAAAAACTACAAGTTCAAAACAAACCTGTTTTTATCCTCAAGCCACCTAAGAAAAATGTTTCATAGAAATTGAGTTACAATACCGTTGCTCATAAATACAACACTAGGAACAATCTGTAACAAAAACAAACACCTTCAATATGCCTCCCATTTCTAATCGTAGTTTTCCTAGTGCTCCCCGTTTAAGTGTGCATAGTGGGAAGGGTACGATCTTGTTGAAAAACTTAAGAATACTCATACAAAGATATCCCTATGGGACTTAATTTAGAATTCACCTAATTATCACACTATACTTCAAACAAATTTGCAACAAGTTGTGGTTCCCTCTAGTGCAAAACCAAATGACATAGCAGCCATGATTCAAGGACTGAATGCTGGCATTGTTTTCCACCAAAGTGAACTCCCCCCTTTGGAAGAACAAAAAAAAAATCATGCTTTCATGATCATAGCTCAATACAATATGATAGGGATAAAATGAACCCTTGTTGACAATGGCTCAACGTTAAATGTGTGTAGTGTAAACCTTTTGGATAAGCTTGGTGTCAATAAATAAAAAATCCAACCCGTCTTTTTCTCTCTTAATGAATTTTATAATATGTGAAAACAACCACTTGGTGTAATCACTTTACCCATTAAAGTTGGAAAGGCCACATTACAAACCTTGATCCATGTTATTCTTGATGATCTTTCATATAATATTCTTTTAGGTAGACCATGGATTCATGCAATGAATGGGGTTCCTTCCACTCTTCATCATAAAATGAAATACATCTACAACAACAAAGTGCACACACTTTACATTGATCATGAGCCTTATAATATCTTACAACTTGATAAAAATAAAGAAAATCCTTTGAAAACATTAACACCAACTACACAAGTGGAACCTGTACAATAGACAGATAGAACAAAATGCATTGAAGAAGTCACAAATCTATTAGAAGATGATTGGTGTTACTTAGATTTCACACCTACATTCATGGGAGAATACAAGATCACAAAAAAAGACTCTAAAAAGGGAAAATAAAAAGAGATAATGTCCACAAAAAACTTGGAAGACCCTTTGAAAGAATCCACCTCAACCACTTTAGAAGATAAGACAACATACACAACAAACTTTAGTGAAACTAACTATGAACAACCACCGACTCCAAAAGAGATCAATTTTTTTTATGAAAAAGGTTATGAAATGATAAAACAACTTGGATATAGTGGAAAAGGATGTGGTGCTAAAGAACAAGGTATTCGTGTCCCTATCGAACCTAACACGCAAGAAAAAACTAATGGTCCTTGTTATTATCCTTTGATAGAAATAAACAAGTCCTCACTTAATATCAACACTTGTAGTCTTGATTGTTATCATTTGAGGGAAACAAAGAAGCCCTTGCTTAACATGAATGTCATCACACAAAACACTTATGATTTGAATTCATTAGATTTTACACCCTCTAGTAAAGGAGAGAACAAAATCTTGCAATCTAAAGAGTCTTGTGTAAGTATGACATCTTGTACTAAGCAAGAGATATATTTGTCACAAACATCCTCTAATTTTGATCAATAAAGTATCTTGTTGAGACTCCTCCAAGATTGTTTGATATCCCTCCCTCCAAGAACATGAAATAAATTTTACAAGACTTCATTTATCACATATCATAGAGTTCATGGTCATTCTACTAATGAATGTAAGGCTTTGAGTAGTAAAATCCAACATCTTAGGGATTTTGGTGCTCTTTCTTATGTGGGGGCACCTAATTCCTCTAATTGATACTGATTTTCACTTTGCATGTTTCTCATCTCAATAATTTTGACTCATCCTTGTCCTGCACTAAGTGGGGGCAAGGGGTTAGGAAGCCTTGTCCTCATATGTCCTGTCATTGTCTCTTTTGGCTAGTTGACTAACTTTAATGTATATATAAGAGCAAGCTTGGGATGTGGATGACATGCCTTAAGTTGGCTTGCATGTGACAAATTGAGTTATGCATTTTGGGGGAAACCCTCTTTTCCTTTTTCATGTTTGGCTACTTTAAAGTAATTGCTCACAACATGGTGTTAGAAATTCTTTTAAAGTGGGGAAATACATTGGCATTATTTTTGGCATGATTTCATTTGCATTTGTTTTCATGTTCCTTGTGTGATTTTCTTTCTTTATGTGATGTGTTTTTCCTCTTGGTGTTGTCATTGGGTTTGAATTCCTTCAAGAGCATGCTATTTCTTTGTCCTCTCTTGGAAACATTAGATACAATGTTCCCTAGGATGAGACCTTGCACTTGTCCTCTCTTGGAAACAAGATGAGACCTCTTGTGCTTGTCCTCTCTTAGAAGCACTAGGTATGATGTTCCCTAGAATGATACCATGTATTTATCCTCTCTTGGAGACGTTAAGCATGATGTCCCCTAAGATTAATTAAGAAAATTCTCTTTGAGAATCCCTCTTTCTTGTTGCATTTTCCTTTTTGTACCTTATTAAAGTCATGGAGGTATATCTTTGATATGGACTTCCTGGGGCTCACCTAGTAAACACCTAGCTTCACTAGCCCTTGTGAGCATGCATTTTTGTACCCTATTAAAGTCATGGAGGTATGGATTTGATATGGTCCCCTGGGGCTCACCTAGTTGACACCTAGCTCCCACTAGACCTTATGAGTGTGCATTTTGTTTGCATAGTGGACATCGTGTTCCATTTGTAAACCTCTTTTAGACAAATAACTAGACCCAGTCCATAACGCATTGGATGACCAATCAAAGCTTGATCCATGGAATTTTCCTTTTTCTTTTTTATTTTCCTTTTTATTTTCTTTTTTCTATCCTTGATGGTGTATGTTGGTGATCTAATTATGGCTTCATATATCATTTGCATGTGTATTCCTTTGTGAATATGTTTGTTTGTCATAGGATCTTGATCCTATGGGATTGATCATCCCTCTTGATCATTTTCATCCTATCTTACTAGAATTCATACATTTGAACCCCTCTTGATTGCATGGTTGGCTACTTTAGTGTGAGTTTGAAGCAAGTTCATCCTCTCACTAAAGTGGGAGCTAAATGTAGTTTAGAAAAATGCATACCTTTGCATTTTCACACTTTTGGGGCTCACCTTGCTTTATTTATGCTTCTTTATTGCTTAATTGGTCCTATTTTGCATCCACAAGCCTAATAAACCATATATTTTAATGGCTAATCATGAAAAACATCCAAAGATAAACTATCTTTTAATGATTCCATCTGTGTGTCCCTGATTTGTAGACTAGGAATAAAATGCCACCTAGGGAATCTTAGTCCTCTATGGGTCTTGGGACCTTGATTTTGAATGTACTTGAAAAGGTCCCTTTTTGGAGTCAGTGCCCCGAGATTTGAGCCTTGGGACTAAGATGCCACCTAGGGCATTTTTTTCCTTGGCTTATTTTTAGGATCTAATTTCAAATTTTGGCAGGATTTAGCCTCCTTTAATTATTAACTTCACATGTCAGCTTGTTGTGGTGTAATTTTGGGATATTAAGCATGAATAGGTATAAATACAAGGTTCCCTCTCTCCTTTTCTCATAACCAGATAACAAGCATTCAAGTATTCATTTCTAAGGAAATTTTATTAATTAAAGAGCAATTCATCAAGTGTTTGAAGCTTTCATCAAGATTCAAGCATCATGTCAAGGGTTTAGTGCATCCACTCATGTTGTTGAGACAAGATTTTAGATGTAGCATTGATGATAGATTTACAACCATTGTTCACATCATATCCAAGGATCCACGATCTACATTCTTCATGGCCACTACATGGTATATTGTAGATTTGTTTCACAAGACATCATCCAAGGTGATATCATTTACGTATTTTATGTTTCAAGCTTCATTTAATCATTTGGTTTGATTACCTACAAGGGGTTTGACCAAGGAAAACTCCCATTCACTAATAATCGACAAGTTTTTTCTCTTGTGTGTTTTTTTTATTTGTAGATCTAGGTTGAAGACTTGAAAGGTTTAAAGTACAAAGTTGCCAAAGTTACATTGCAAAAGTTGTCATCTTAATGGAAAATCACCTATAGGTCAAATTTGGAAGTTTTAGGACCTTAGATCTGGGGAGACGCAAGTGCAGACCTTGGAGCTCAAGACCACCTTTAGAGTTTTCAAAAATTCAGAATGGGACTAATATGCCACCTAGGGCATCTTAGTCCTCCTAGGTATATCTTTTAGAGATTCCTTCATATTCTATTTTGAGATCTGAAGATTCTACATTTTCCCAAAAAAACAATAATGGGACTAATATGCCATCTTGGGTGTCTTTGTCCTCCCTAGTGTTTCTAAATAGCTTCTTTTCATTTTTGGAATCCTCACAACATTTCCAAACTTCCTAGGTACACATATCTTATCTCCCCATTGCACAATTTCATCATTTGCATCTCTCATTTAGCTTGTTTTAGGTCATTTTGCATATCACATTGTGATTTCCAACATTTTCTTTTTAAAGCATTTGCTTGGTGGTGAATCCCTAAAAGCTAAAAGAACCCCATCCTAGGTCCCCATTGTGAATTGAATCACCTTGTGAGGTTGTTACTCAATCAAATTGGGACTCATAAGACATTATTGAATGGTAATAGGAGAAAAATGGTGTTTAATGACCTAGGTTATGAAACCCCATTTCCCTATTGTTTAGAATTAAACAAAGAAAATCAAAATCCAAACTTGACTGAAGTAGTGCATGATGAATCAACACAAAACAATTGAATACAACAATCACAACAAGAATTGAACTCTTCCATGGACCTTATCATTCAACCTCCTATTGTGATCAACTTAGATGATGATTACGATGTTGCTAAAATTGACGAAGAGGTGCATAATGAACTGAATACATTGTTTTCCTCTTCCATGAACTTAGATGACAAATCTCCTAAAAAGAGTGTTGAACTTGGTATTGATCCTAGTTTGGCACTTGCTATTATCCCTTTAGCTAGTTGCCTACCTTTAGTATATAATGAACATGATTGGGATGTGGCTGACTTTCTTTAGGTTGACTTACATGTGCCTTACTCATCTTTTCCATTAATTATTATTCCTTTTTTCTGTGTGATTGCATGTGCATAATGTGATCCCACATGATGTTTTGTTTTATGTTCTTTCTCTGTTTTTGACATTCCTCTATTTGTACCTTCATTCTTCTCTATGTCATAAATATTTTATCCTTTCTTCTTATTATCACTTTTCATTTTTCTTGTTTTTTCCTTTTGGGGATGATGCATGGTGTCGAGACATTCATGTCTCTTCCATGTTGACCCAAAATCTTTTCTTTTCATTATTTATTTTCATTTTTCTTGTGTTTTCCTTTTGGAGATGACGCAAGGCATCTAGACATTCATGTCTCTTTCATGTTGACCCAAAAGGTTTCTCTTTTTTTCACTCTCTTTACATCATTCTTATTGTTCTAAGTGTATTTGGGGAATGATGAAAGTTTCAAGCTCTCTTGAAAACATTGCAGCAAGAACAAACTAACCCCAAATCCATAAATCCCTTGTGTGTTTGGATTTTAATTTTGGGGGAAACCCCTCTCATTCCTTTTACATGACATAGCTTCACTTGAAAACATATGAATTGGAATAGGGATTTCCAAGTTAGCTCTCATGTCTTTTTTATTATTTTCATTTATCATTTGCTACTTTAAAGTAATTTCTCACAACATGGTGTTTAGCAATTTATTTTAAATGGGGGCATACATTGGCATTATTCTTTTGCATTTTCTTTCTTTTCATGGTTCATGGTGTATTTTTCTTACTTCATATGATGTGTTTTCCACTTTGTGGATGACATTAGGTGTGATGTACTTCAAGAGCATGATCTCTCTTAGCATATTACATTCCTCTTAGTGGCTTGATGCAACACACTACATCCCCTAAGTTGTGAATATTTTATTCTTTGATTGGTCCTCTCTTGGAGACATTAGGGACAATGACCCCTAAGTTAGAGACCTCGTATGAACTAAGAATGACTCCTTTGAACATCCATAATTGTAAAAGTTTCATTTATATGGACACCTTTCATAACAAAGCTTGCATGCCTGTGGAGCCATCTTGTTTGTTCATGAGCTCCAAGCTTACAAACTTTTGCTTGTCTCATGAAGCTCAAAAACCATTTTCTTTGTGGCACCTTATTAAAGTTATTAGGGGGTATAACTTTGGTATGGTTTGAGTAGGAAGCCTGATTGAGGCATGAATTTCCCCATAGCCACTTGTGTGTGTGTGAGAGTACATACCAACCATGAGTGTATGTTTCTCACCTTCTAGGACTTCTCACCTGACGGATCACCTAAAGTTCCATCACCTCAGAGTGAGTATGCTTTTTTTCAGATAAAAATCCTAGATATAATCCACATCACAATGGAAAAATAGTCAAAGCTTGATTTGAATCTCTTTTCTTTTACCTTTTCTCTTCTTTTTCAGCATTGAAAGTGTATGCTTGTGCTTTGTTGTTTCTCTTTATATCACTTTCATGTGTGCTCTTTTGTGCCTATGTTGGTTTATCATGGGATCCTAATCTCAAGGGCTTGATCACCCCTCTCGATTGTTGTTGTCCCATCTTACTAGCATTGGTGCACTTGGACCCCTCTTGATGCATGTTTTTCTACTTTAGTGTGAGTTTGAAGAAAGTTCATCCTCTCAATAAAGTGGGGGCTAAATGTAGTGTCAAAAAATATAATTGGGGACATTTTCACACTTGTTTGGGCCCTCCTTGTGAAATTGGGCTTGATGTTTCCTTGATTTAGTGTTGTAATGTGGTTGAAACATTCACATGAGGTCTTGGGCCCTTGTGAACTAATAGATCTAAATGGTACCTTGCTAAAGTGTTGTGAAAAGTTGCAACACACTTTCACACTTTTCTAAGGTCTTATTAATTAATTACAAATAATAAACCTCTTTTTAATCAAAATAAATCTTAATCTACCTTATTTTAAGTGTTGTAAAGTGTTGTAACATACTTTCACACTTTTCTAGGATTTTCATTAATAATTGGGCTTTCTTATGCTTTAATTGGCCCTATTTTTCATTCACAAGCCCCATTTATTGCATCTTTTAGAGGATAATCTTGACACCAATCATTACCCAATCATAATTTAGGTGTTTCAAGTTTGAATGGCCCAGATTTAGTGATCTGGGACTCATTCGCCACCTTGGGTGAATGGGTCCCACCTAAATCTTTTCATCTTGAACCTAGTTTCACAAATTTCTTAGCAATTTTTAAAATGGTCCCAAAAATTAAGCCTATTGGGACTCATTTTCCAGCTTGGATGAATGAGTGTTGTGTGTCCCAAAATAAAAAATCAATTCAAATTTCTAGCGGTATTTTATTCTCCTAGATCTAGTGTAAGCTTGTAGTGTTGTAATTTCAAGAATTTTTGCATAATTGAGTATCGATACAAGGTTATTTCATTCATTTTCATCCAATACTTTTGTGAGAGAATCCCTAATAGAAAATAGAGTTCACAAGAGCATTCAAGTGTCTTCAAGGGAAAATTATCAAGCATTTTAGAGCATTCTTCAAGCATCAATCATCATGTCAGGGATTTCATGCATCATGTTTGTTATTGTGCTAATAATTGCGGTGTGGGATTTTGAGATTCAAGCAAGTGTTTCATTCAAGATCAACCTCATTCAAGAAAGAACCAAATTATACATCCATTGCATCTGTTTCAAGCATATTTGTAGCACTTTATTGCAAGGGTTTGGTCAGTTGCAACATTATCATTTTTTCATTCATCATTCTCCATTCTTATTTGATTTTATTTCAAGTATTGATTTCCAAATTGGGGTTTGACCAAGGAAAACCCCTATCCACTAACCCAACAAAATTTCCCCCTCTCCATTGAGCGTGATTTGGAGGTCTAGGTTGCATATTTCCTAAGTAGAAATATTGGAGAAAAGTAGCAAATCATTCAAAGTTGTCAAAGTTTTCATCAAGCCTTAGAGAACCTTGGAGAAGACCTACAAGTTGCAAATCAGGGTTTTGAATCCAAAAATCACTCAAGAGGGACAAAGCAGATAGATAAGAGTAGGATCAATCTTTGAAGCTTTAGAAAAGCCTAATTGGATTGATTCACCACTTTTGGTGAATGAGTCCCAATTCCAATCAAATTTTAGGTTTTTGTAGATTCAGATACCCTTTTGGTAGATTCCTGTTCCTGCACACTTTTCCAAAAATTGGACTGATTTTCCCAGCTTGGAAAATGAGCCCTAGTTAGCATTAAAATAATATTTTCAAGTGTTCCAAACCTCCTTTTAGTCATTTCCAAATTTGTAGGTACACACGTTCCTTTCTTCAGTTTTCTGTTTCATTTAGAACACTTTTCTAGGTCATTTCATGGTTCATTACATTCAATTAGGGTTTTACATTTCATCATCCTTTCCAAGTCTAAACTTCATGGTGAACACCATATTTGATCATATTTAGTCCCTAGAACAACCCTCTTGCAATATCTCTTTCTCTTTTGCATTGAGATCTCAAGGGTTTGTTCTTGAGTGAAAGTTAGTGAAAATTGTCCTTTTAGGTTGTTAACCCTATGAGGGAAGCAAAAAAATTTCCACCTTTCAATAATTATCCTTTTGAGCATATATTGCAGGCGCCTTTTCATTTTATTCTTTAGGATTTTCATCAACAACTTCATCTTTAGGTTCTAGCTCAATTTTATAGCTATTTCTGTCAGACTTAACATGTTTGAAATCTTCATCAACCTTGACAATGATACTTTCTACAATTTTGTGCAGCCTTTTGTTATTGCATTTGTAATATTTTCTTTAGGTGGAATATACAAGAAATATTCCTTCATCACATCTAGAATCAAATCTTCCAAAATTATCTTCTTTTCTCTTGATGTAGCACTTGCTACCAAACACTTTAAAATACTTAGAAGATGTAAGTTTTCCATACCACAATACATAAGGGGTCTTGTCACTTTTTAATCTTAGTTGAACTCTATTCCAAGTATAAACTATTGTATGTACTAGCTCTCTCTAGTAAACATTAGATAACTTGGTATTAGTTAGCATTATTCTAGCCATCTCTTTGAATGTTTTGTTCTTCCTTTCAATAACTCTATTCTATTGTGGAGTCCTTTCTTTAGAATATTACCTTTTGATTCCAGGCTTCTCACAATATTCTATGAATTCATTTGATGTTAATTATCCACCTCTATCAGATATTAATAATTTGATCCTTCTACCAATTTCCTTCTCAACCATAGCCCTAAAGATCTCAAATATTTCAAATGCTTGTGACTTTTTCTTTGAAAAGGTTACCCATGTCATTCTTGAGTAATCATCAATCAACAAAATGAAGTAACTTTCACCTTTCAACCCTTTTGTCCTTGTTGAACCACATAGATCGGTATGAACCAGTTCCAAGGCCTTTATAGTTGAATATTATTTTGTGTGAAATTTGACCCTTGTTTGCTTGATGTTTGACATTCTTTGCAAATGGTGTTTGCAGGAATGGTAATGTTAGGTATATGTCTCACAAGTCCTCTTGAACTTACTTTTACCAAATTATCAAAATTTAAATGACCCATTCTCCTATGCCACATCCAACTCTCATCAACCTTCCCTATCATGTAGTTTTCTCCATTCACTTCACTAAGATTGTAGAGGTTACTCTTAATATGTATTCCCTTAGCAATAACTCTTCCTGATTTTCTATTTTTTCTTACTGTAATATTGAACATGACTTTGTGTCTATTATCACACATTTTTCTAACACTCAACAAGTTATGTTTTAATCCTTCAACATAGAGAACATCACTTGTAGGAATTTTTCCATTAATTCTCAAATTTCCCTTACCACAAATTCTTACGGTAGTGTTATCACCCAAACTAATTGAACCTTACAACTCTTTAGCTTGATGAACTTGATCTTATCTTCAGTCATGTGTTTAGAGCAACCACTATCTATAACCAAAAAAAAATTTCTTTTTGAAAATGAAGTGTTGTTTGTGCAATCATTAATTGTGTTGGCTTATGCTCTTTTTCCTTACACAACTTCTTGAGTTTTTTTTATTCCTTATCTTCCTTATTTTCAAAAGCCTTGTGAACATTTATTCACACTAAGAGACATGCTTTTATTTTTATTTTACATTTTTGGTCTTATAAAGCTTTTTTGCAATCCTTAGCTATGTGACAAAAGTTATTACCACTATAGAAAATTACACTCATATCCAATAAAGGATTAAATTGATTTCTACTAAAAAAAAATGTTTTCCATTGTGGAAAAATTCTACATTCACTTGCCCTATGACCAAACTGATTAAAAGTATAACAATTTAACCATAGAAAAATGAGAAGTACCTAGTCATAGTATTTCTTTGTTTAGGATGAGGAGGTATTCTCTACTTTTAATTCTTCAAATCTCTCACTTTGGTGAAACCATTTGGTCCAACACCTTTTGAGTTCTACTTCATCAAGTTATTAGGGACTAATTGGTTGTTCTTATATACTATAGGCTTCTTAGAATCTTTAGTGTAGACTTTATCATTCTTTGTTTTAGATTTATCTTTTACTTTGAAATTTTCATATAGATTAGCAAATGTACTCTTGGTTGGAATTTTACCTTTTAG
This sequence comes from Sequoia sempervirens, assembly GCA_007258455.2. Lineage (NCBI taxonomy): Eukaryota > Viridiplantae > Streptophyta > Pinopsida > Cupressales > Cupressaceae > Sequoia > Sequoia sempervirens. The sequence continues at coordinate 144,198,492 of VDFB02000002.1, read as the reverse complement.
AAACTAAGACCATAATTTTCTTTAGGTTTTGATGGATTTTGTGAGTTGATTAACTCATCAAGTAAGTTTTTGAGCCACCTTTAACCTTCAAACCTTTGAGAATCTGTTCAATATATTTTTTCTAATTCTTTCCTCAAAGAAAATATTTTTGCTTCCAACTTCAAGCATTCATCAGATTTAAATTGTAGTTCAGTTTTAACTACATATTCTATCCTTTTAGCTTCTTCCACTTGTGTGTTCAAGATCACCACCATTTGGTCAAATTATTCAAGACTTTTGGTTAGCTTTTCAATCTCTTTTTGTGCAAACTATTTTTGGTTTTTTTTTGCCTTCCTCAAACTATCAATCTCTTCTAAAACACAAATGATGTCATCTTCAAGGTCACCATATCCTTCTTCTTCTTTATCATAACCTTAAAATTATCCATTTTCATGATCATCCATGAATAAAAATTCATTTCCCTCAACTATGAAGACACAATCATTCTCATCATCTAAGCTATCACTAACATAAGATGAATCACTTTCTTCTTGAGTATATAGAGTCTTCTTTTTCTTAAAAAGATTCTTCTTTTAGGGAAGTGGGATTTCTTCTTTTTACTATCCACTTCTTGTTTAAAGCTATTCTTCTTATTGTGAGGGAATTTAATAGAAAAATGTCCTACTTTACCATAGTAAAAGAACTTAAAAGGTAACTTACCTCTATATTTTCTAAAACATCTCCTTAATCTTCTGATGAAGTTGGCTTCTTCTTCATTAGTCTCTTCATGTTTAGATGTAGAAGCTCCACCCTTCTCCTATTTGGATTATTTGAACAAAACTTCTCTCTTGGACATTTCTACATCTCCCATTATCATCTCATATTTAATAGAGATGTCATGCAACTCATCAACAATGGTTTTATTCAAGTCTCTAGCTTCTTCAATTGGAAAAATATTAGAATCATACCTAGATGGAAGGGATCTTAAGAATTTCTTGAAAATGAATGGATCTTTCATCTTTTCTCCAAGGCCTCTAATTGCATTAAAAATTTCATCTCCGCTAAGGAGGTAGTCTACAATTTTTCTTCACTCATCTTAAGACTTTCAAAATTTCCTCTAAATATTTGTAGCTTTATGTGCTTTATCTTATCATCACCTTCATATGTGTTCTTTAACTTATCCCAAATTTCATGTGAAATTTTATAGTACACAACCTTGAAAAACTTAGAATTTGACAACCCGCAAAGAATAACATTCTTAGCTTTAGCATTGTTCTCATATTCTTTCTTTCCAACTTGATCAACAAGAAGTGTAGCAGGAATTGTATAGCCATTTACAATAAAAATCCATACATCAACCCCTAAAAATGATAAATATGTTTGCATTCCAATGCTCTAAAAATCATTGTTTGGGCCATCAAAGAGAGGTTCTCTATTTGAGGATGAACCTTCTTGACTCACCATTTGTGTTCATTATTCAAGATCTACCTAAGTTGATTAAGCTACTCCAAGGGAACCAGTGCTCTGATACCAATTTTTGGAACAAAAATATCTATTGAGAGGGGGGGTGAATAATTAGATCAATAAAATTTAACTTTTAACATCTCTTAAAGTAGATAAAATAAACATGAGAGATTACACATACACCCAAATGCACATAACACTACATATACGTGGAAAGCCATAATGGGAAAAACATGGTGAGAATAGCTCCTTGAGTCTACCATTCAAATCTAGCCTCACAATAAAGCCTCACTAGTTAAAATTTTTAAGGGCACCAACCCTAAGGAGACACAAATCCTCTAATTTAGGAGCACCAACACCAAGGAAGTACCCACTGCCTAACTGAGCACCAACTTAGATTTATAATGAAAATATTACTATTGATTCAAATGAATCCAACTCAATGTTGCAAACCTATTTTTAAACTTCTCATACTTTACTACCATCCTCCCAACAATTCATTCTTCTGCTCTACTTTATTTTTCTACCCTCTTTGCATTGTATCACGCCTCTACACACACTAAAATGTGAACCCTAGGTATTATTTTATATTTTTTCTAGGTTAGTCTCTCTTTTGTATTACTTGCATTCTCAACCCTTAGATAATTTTCTTCTTTTCTTACTTCTCATACCTTCACTGACAAGCAATTTCTCCTCAAACCATGCACACCTATACTTATTCACCACATTTGCTAGTTTTAGTAATTATCAAACCCTAGATCAGATCTATATTGAATGTAATATCTTGCATGATTGGTCTATTTTTGAATTTTGATCATCTTTGCATTTGTGTCATCATCTACAAATCTGATAGCCAAACAAAATAAGTAGCTAGAGTAGTTGATCCAATTAAATTCATCCTCTATGTTGGCTTGTAGTTGTTTCCATCGTTTACACAACTCACTCTAGTGCCTAGCCATTACAAATTTAAATAATTGAATTCAAGCCATTGATCTATAATCTTTGCACCATAATCCAATGAATATCATTTAAATTTTCCACATTCAAAACATTATTGTTTGATTAAGTTCTTTCAAACCTTTTTTTGTAGATCTCCATCACTTCATATTTCCTATCACTTTTATGCTTTGGGCTCAATTTTTTTTTTCCAATGTGAAGGAGCCTTGTGATGCAATAACTAATCACCATCTATCACTTTGGATAGGTGTCCTCTTATCTCTCCATTTCTCATATTAAGAGGACCCACCATGCTTATCACATATCACTCTTTGATCATAGCTATGTAATTCACAATAGTGATATGAATAACCCAAATGATGCAATCATATATCTTCACCTATCATGATTGAAACACATCCTCATATCACTCCATCATAGTTTTAAAAATTGAGAATCCACCATTCCTTTCATTGCATATCACTAGTTTTCATAACACATGAAGATTGTTAAACATGATGTAAATGAACAAAGCAATGTAACCATATTCTACCACATATCATTGTGCATACATGTCACCTCCTTGCATTCCTGTAGGGTTAAGTCGAGGGCCCACCATACTCTCAACAAACTAGGAGGACACTAGCATCTATCCCTCCTAACATCACATTCCACTACCATCATATATCACAAATATGACCATGTCTTCTTGATTCACAATTGTGATGTGAATCAATTTTACAATGACTGTCAGATCTCTTCATTTTGATTACAACCATTGATCTTGAATATCACACATTACTCTTTTTCCTTTGTTAGTGTAACAAAAACCACAATGTGAAGAACTCTAGCGATAGCCATTTGATCAACATTCTTAGACCTCCCCCATTAGATCTTACCATCGAATATCTCTAATTTTCTTTACACATGAATAATATAAATTGTGATGTGAAGAGATGATGCAATAGGCATTTAATCATACAAGCTTGATCACTATCATCGATCAAGCTAGGGAAAATATTTTAACACTAAAATTAGGAAATAATGAATTCCATGAACATCCTACCAAGTTGGTAAACACTAGGTGAAGGGGTTGGTCAACACAAAGACATCAAAGGCTTAATTGATGACTTAAGTGACCTTCCATAGGTGGTAATTGGTCAAAAACAAATAGAACATCTATTAAACACCATGAATAATTGATGAAAAGGGAGTCAACATACTCTAATACCATTCATGTAAGAGAATGCCCATTACAAATCTAAAAACTCATAATACAACTCAAAATTTCACAACATATACAAGAAGGAAAACAATATATTTTATTGCAACAAACATGCAATGAAATTATAATATGTTGAAGCTCACAAGATTCCCTTACAACATGGGCTTTTGATTACAAAAATATGCAACAATGGAGTCTTCATTGTATTCTCAATCTGACATATGGTTATGTAAACCTCCAACTCATCCAAATCCCCAAGACAAATTCTCCAAATGAGCAACATATTAAAGTTGTGTGAGAAGAAACCACCATTGGTTTCTCAAAACAACCTCCACTAAACCACCAAGAAAAACCTGTCACTTTCTGCTTATCAATGATCTACAATTCATCAAAAATTTCCAAAACAATTATCTAGGTTTTATGCACCTTGTTTCCAACTTTTCAGGACATTTTGAAATTCTCAATTTCGTTATTGTATGAGAAAGTTATGGCCATTTTACTAATAATGGGTCTCATAGATATGACCCCAGACATGCAACAATATGCAAACACATGCAAGATTCTTTGCAGCCCACTTTATAACATTTTATGACACATGTGCATGTAAACCATTCCAAAACCATAATAAGACAAGAATTTTTGACCTCATCTCAAAATGGATGCCCAAATGGAATATTCCTCTACAAGATGCTTTTACCACTTTAATGGGACCTATTTCCAATCAAATTTACATTTACATTTTCACACCAAGGAAATTTACATTGTTGCAAATTAAAATATTATTTGCCTAACCCCTAAACCCTTATTGAAAGTAAAAAAAATTAAAATAACATTTTTTTTGGTGATGCAAGATTGCCTTACACCTTGGATGCTCCTGCATCAGACACCCGAGGTAGGAAAAAATTTGTGAATGTGGATTCACAAAATGGAGCTGAGTGGTAGTACCACCCTTTCGGATTGCAAGCAATCCTCAAAAAACTCCATCACTGAATTTGGTACTTGTATTTGATTCTTCTTTCTCCTCTTCCAACATTTAACTAGATCATGCTTCCTTCTCTAACAACTCAGCTCTTCACTAAACCTATTGAATGTGGAATCATTTCCACCATAAGTCAACCACCTCCTCCTATTGTAATTCACATCCTCATCCAATCTCGTGGGATTCAACCCACCATAGTTTTTCTACCTCCACTAATTTTCACTTGCACTTAAATCTGCAACACCATAGAAATCCTTATCTATATACCAATCATCTCTAACAAAATCTAACTGAACCATCTCATCCGCATTCACTAACTCATCCATCTCAACATGAAAATAGTTATTTTCAAATTCACTAAATTTTGAATTTACCTTTTCATCACCTATTTCATCTTCAACTTTATTTTCTTCTTCTATGTCTTCTATAAGACATGCAAATGTATCACTTCCTTGTCCTATAACAAGTGCTGCAAATTCAATATCAGTAACACAATCAAGATATTGGGTATGTGTAGGATCATGATGGGCCAAAAAGTGGTGATATCATAGGTATGTGTAGGGTATGTGGTTGACAACTTTCTTTTACCCAAAATTGATGAAATGAAAAGGGTTTTTAAAGGAGATTCTCAACTTTCATCTAGTATAAATTTTTCTTTACTTTGAATTTAATAAATAATTATTATTCATTTTCTATTTGAATTACGACTAAAGTCCTAATTGATAGGCTGATTTAAAAACATCTATAGCTTTCAAACGGTATCACATTTTTTGAATCTGAAACATGTGTCACATTCTATGCTTTGCATACTATAGGATTTAAAAAAAATGAATTTCATGAAGTTTTGACCAAGCTAAGGTGGTTAGACATATAGGTTTTTATATTTTTTAAAAGTTGTAATAAAAAATTCAAAATTAATTATTTACTTTTTAAAAAATTACAAAAAGATATGCATCACATTAGGACATGAGTCCTCTACATATATCTAAAATATTATAAAAAAATATTATCATTTTATTGTGGTTAGGGTGGTCAAAAAGACATAGTCTACTTATTTTTTCCTTGAAATTTAAGTACTACTGCATTGAAATTTCAAATTTTCACCAAATAGATTTAAAAGAAAAATAAACCTAGTAGTTTAGAAACTACATTCAATTTGCTGCAGATTCTATTCTTACATATTTTTGAAATAATATAGATAACTTATTCAAATTTTTACGTCAAGTTGCCTAGCTCTATTTTTTTTGAATTTTACACCACTTATGGGCTTATTTTTTCCATGATGATCTTGCACATGCCCTATTCATCTTTTCCATCTTCCTCTTTTGCATCCATTTCAAAATCAGTAACACAATCAAAATATTCATCCTTTCCATCCTACAAAAAATTTCCATTTAGACAAATCTCTTTATCAAACTCCTCTTTTACCTTATGATTCATTGTTGCAGCAACATTATCCATTTCTACATTATTATCCTCATCAAAACATACTATTGATCATCAAAGCTCACACCTCTCTGATAGTTTAATGGGAAATTCAGTGAGTGGGGGACCAATTTGTGCCTCACTGAATACCTCCTGGATTTTTATAGAAAGTCGGCTCTTCTTTGGGGGTTTGGAGAAAAGGGTAGAAGGAAATGTAAATATAAAACATAAAAAATGGTGATGTGCCAATGCTTTTACAACATTTCAAACCAAACCATTCCTATGATTGATAGAATTAGACATAGAACACCGCAACCCTTCATTATTGGAAAGGGAATGAACAACAAAGGATAACAACAAGCATACTGCAAACTTTCAAATCTTCTTGTAGGCAATGCTCATTAAGGTCCAATCAAACATAAAGAATTCTAAGGGGTAACAAAAAAAGAAAAAAAAAATACATGAACTCTCCCTCCTAATACAACATAATATAGTAAAACAACAACCATTCATAAAAACAGAGATGCCCAATGACATAATCCAATTTTCACAAGTTACTATTCTACCATACAAGTATACAACATGGAAATCAGCTACTTACACTATTCAAATTTAGCTTGCAACACATAGTGTTTCATTTAGAATGATAATATAAAGAAAGAAAGCTTGAAAAATGCCATACATGCATAGTCTCAACAATTTCTCCTCAATAGTTTGTGCTCTAAATATCAAATGAACTTTAAAACAAAAGTTGGATGCCAATTTGACAATAGTTTAAGCCTTAAAATATATAACATGCCAGAGATAAGTAGTTATGTAATTATGCTCCTAAAAATAATTCTATATCCTAAGAAAACTAAAGAAACTTTTCCTTAGCCAAGGAAACTAAAACTTGGAATCCAACCCTTCATTATGTCGTCGCCTCACTTATATAGTTGCAGAAAAATAAAACATTGCCTCAACAAAAAATTGAATAGTTCTAGGTGTTGATAGTTGATAGCACATGATTCAGTTGTAGATCCTTGGTTAGGTCACAACAATATTTTTTCATCAATTCTCACTTGCCTCATTAATTCTTTTTAGATATTTAGCAAAGATAAAGGCCTGTAAATGATCAAATCCTAGAAAAACAACTTGGAAAAAAGGTCTAGTTGATCGATCACATCACCGAAAGGAACTGACTCAAAGCTTTCATCCTGAAAACCAAGAAAAGAAAAAGGTCAACAAGATCTGAAAAACTCCCAAAAGATATCGCTTCATAAGAAGCACAATCTGCCCATAGTGAAGAGGAGACATGTCAAAAAGGAAAAAAATTTCAAGCTCATGTATATGGCTCCTTAGAAAATCTCTGACGAGCTGACACATGTCCCAAACTCTCTCTCAAAAGGAAGAAGAAATGTGAAAGTTGCACAACCACCACATGGTGCATTACACACCTTTCTGATAACTCTACTTGAGCATGGGTGCACCTGAAACTAAAAACATTGTACAAGCCAAAAATCAAAATGATTAAGGAAAATATTGCTTCACAGTTCTAGTGACTCATAGCGGGTCTTCGCTTGTGGAGGCACAAACCTAGGCCTTTGGTTGTTCTTGGAGTTTGACATAAGTGAAATACTATGCCTCCCAATCTACATCAGTTGGTAGGACAAGGGTTTAGATCTGCCTGTATGCTTTCCTTAGATCAAAAACCTCTTTAAAAGAGGCAAATCCCCATTTGGAAGAACCGCTCTAAGGTGATAATAGAGTCAAGAAAGAGGATAAATATTGCACTCAACATCATTAGCCATGGGTGTTGCACTTGAACCTAGGAGTTCAATAGAGGTCTCGATCTTGTGTCGAATTGCATTCATGACCTGCTCAACTGTCAGCACATCTTCATCTGGTGAAAGAAGAGGAGGTAGTCAGTAAGTAACCAAGATGCCGAAATCCTTCTTGATCTCGATGAACTACTTATTTAGCACTATCTAGCACTCTTTACATTTTGCTGCAACCTTATGACAGTTGATGATCTCATTAACTTTGATGGAGGCAACCCACTGATCAAGAATCCCTGTTCTTACCAGGGCCTTGTTAATGGTGATGGACAACTTAGAAATGAAACTTTGTGATTCCACCACTTGGGGTGAACATTTTTGCATAAAGTGATCAGCCATCAGACCAACCTTGGCATTCAATTCTTGAACATCTCTTAAAAATTGTAAAGCGGGCCCAAACATGGTAACACCAACTGTGATCTTCTCCCAATGCATGGATATCAACTTCTTCATTATCAAGAGGGCTCTGGATCCTCGTGCAACAACTAGCTCTTAGTTAAATTGAGCCTCTCTTGCTCTTGTGCTTTCCTCCATTTGACTTCTCTCCCAAAGGGAATTTGTTAATTCTAAGCTCAACCTTTTGATTTCTTATTTTAACTCTTCTGCTTCTACCTAGGCCTTCCGAAGGTCGTCAAAAGTTTGGGATTGGGAATCATTCAACTCTCTTTTCAAATTTTCAATTTCAACATGAAGTTGAACTTGTTCACTATGAGCTTCTGCAAGCAACTTAGATGTGTCTCCTTGTTGGCCTTGAATTTTCTTTACACAGGTCACTTTAGCTTCTCTGGCTTAGATCTCAATCTGCACTCTGCTCATTGTTTCCTTTACATTTTCCAACTTTTCCTCACTCTTCTTCAATTTCATATTTAGCCTCTCGTAGTCAGCATATACCACTTTTTGAGTGGCTTTGGCTAAGACCACTTTGTTGTGTGGAAAAGTTTCATTCAAGTCCAGGCCCACGACATGAATTTCATAAACCTCCATCTGCATTTGTCCTTCAGGCTGGGAAACGAGTGGCTACATTGTAGTAATAAGCATAGAGTTCTTCTCTTCATTGAAGCAAGCTTCAATCTTCTTGGTAGTGGGCATCTTCACATTTTCAACAATATTTTTGGCTTTCTGGCCTGTTGGGCCTACTTGGTAGCATCAAAATGATCTTCAAGAGTCTGAGGGATATCAATGCTCTATGTTGCAATGGAAGCACCAGGAGGTAGCTTGAAAAGGGTGATGGAAGGGGAAACCTCAGATGTGTCACCATGAGGGGACGCAAAAGGCATCGTTATCATAGAAAAGGGTGGGACACCAAATTGAGCAGGGGAAAAACTAGTAGGGGTGAACAAAAAAATAGGTTGATGGAGAGGTTCCTTCTTAAAAGTAGATAGGTCAGAAGTGATGGGTAAAGTGGTGGTTTCAACCATTTCGATGGGTACCCTTGATAGGGAAATTAAAGAAACAACAATAGATGCAGCAAATGATGCTCCTTTGGCATGCAGGGTTGTTTCAACGGGCTCATTGAAAATGGAAGGGGGTGCATTTAGGATTACTAGTTCAAGATCTAAGGATGGAGGATTACTTTCCATGGGAGGAGGCAGGGATTGACCAAAGATGCAGAAATAGGAAGAAGAGGGGGAGAAAAACTTACCTGAGCTGTAGTGGTCGGAACATTTTGTAGAATGGACTTTGCTTCTTCTTTTTGTTGGATCAGTACGTCAGGGAAACCCAAATCTTGGATTCTTTGTCTCTTTGCATGACCAGAACTGGTACGTTTTGATCCTCTGGAAACTTTCCCTTCAACGGCTGCAATGGATCCTCTTGGAGACTGTCAGGTCCTTTTCCCTTTACTTTGGGCACTAGGGAAGCACAAAGCTTGTGAATTCCTTCACCTCAAGTCGCTTTGACTATCGGATTCCTGAGGTAGAGAAGTGCGAGGTGGACCTTGTTCCTCATCAATTTCATGGCTCATCTTTGGATTGTTGTTTTTAGAATTAGACTCTTTATCATATGTTTCCTCGAATTCATCATCAAGTGGCTAAAAGTTACCAAACGGGGCACCTAGGCATCTGATCTCCTATTAGAATCTCCAGAATTTTTCCTTTTTCCTTTCCAACCATCCCTTGTGCTTCAACTGCATATTGAGGGATTTTCCCATCAAGAGGTTCCTCTAATACTCTGCTTGCGGTTCATAGAAACTTAACCATCTTGGCCATTGGAATGGAATGTGAGCCAGATCAATGTAAACCTCCACACTTTCTCAAGCTGAATTCCTCCTCTCAAAATAGTCCCGAATCTCATGTTTCGAATTGTAAACCCTATTTGGGTTATAATCCCACTTGTTGCAAATGAGGACCAAGCCTAAGGCCACTAGAAAATTTATGATTTCATCCTCGACCTTTCGCTTATTTTGTATTACTTGAATTTTAGTAATTACGAGGGGAAGTGGGTAAATCATTGTTTTGTTTCTTCTGGTGCCATAAATCTTGTTGACGATGGTTACCTAGTGGCATGCCTCCAATGCAAAGACCCTATTTATTATAAACCTAGGGAGTCAAAAAGGCTCCCTGGGAAAGCGATGAAATATGATAAATGTGAAATCCTCACCCAAGAAATAATCTAGTGGGATTAGTGGATCTTCCATCCATTCTATGACCTCTTGAGAGAAATGACCAATGGGGCGAGGCAACAAATCTTGGAGCACTATCCTTAGAAAATTATCTGTAAATCAATAATAATCCCCTATCTTCGAAAGCACATGGGTCCATACAGAAACTAGTTGGAGACAACCACTTTCATCTAGGATAGAAATTGGTACATTCCTCACTAGCCACTCAAAATTCTGATGTAAAAGTAAATGAGGGTATGTGTAGAATCATCATGGAAAAAATAGGCCCTTAGGTGGCAATAAAATTCAGAAAAATAAGAGTTAGGAAACTTGACATAATAATTTGAATAAGTTATCTATATTATTTCAAAAATATGTAATAATAGAATCTGTAGCAAATTAAATCTAGTTTCTAAACTACTAGGTTTATTTTTTTAAAAAAAATCTATTTGGTGAAAATTTGAAATTTCAATGCAGTAGTAATTAAATTTTAGGGAAAAAATAAGAAGTAGGTGTCTATTTGACCACCCTAACCACAATAAAATGATAATATTTTCTTATAATATTTTAGATATAAGTAGAGGACTCATTTCCCAATGTGATGCATATTTTTTTGTAATTTTTTTTGAGGTAAATAATAATTTATGATTTTTTTTATTACAAATCTTAAAAATATAAAAAATCGTATGTTTGACCACCTTAACTTGGTCAAAACTTCATGAAATTCTTTTTTTTTTAATCCTATAGTATGTGAAGCATAGAATGTGACACATGTTTAGGATTCAAAAAATGTGATACCTTTTGAAAGCTATAGATGTTTTTTAATCAGCCCATCAATGAAGACTTTAGTCATAATTCAAATAGAAAATGAATAATAATTATTTATTAAATTCAAGGTAAAGCATAATTTATATTGGTGGAAAGCTAAGAATCTCCATTTAAAACCCTTTTCATTTCATCAATTTTGGGTAAGAAAAAGTTGTCAGCCACATACCCTACACATACCCATCATATCACCACTTTTTGGTCCATCATGATTTTGCACATACCCATGAGCCAAGACTAAATAATACCTGAATTTAGACTCAGTACTGTAATTCTTTAGCTCTTCCTTCATTTTCCTAGCTATCACTTTAGAAAAATCATAGCACCTCTAGCTTCTTTCCCTTTTGAGTGCAAAATCTAGGCCAAACTGGAAAGGATTGACCTTTTCATCATTATCAAGGCCAAAAACCTAGGCCAGCATCGAGAACACAAACTGTGTGTCCTTCTTAAGTTTCTTGCATGAAAGAGGAAAGATAAGTTGACCTCTTTCCGGCCTTTCCTTTGTCTCATCTTCGTAAAAATTTGTTTTCCTAATCATGTCCTCCCCTAAGGTGTCCATTTGTTCTTCATCAAAAAGTTCAATACCCCAGGTCATAGGGATACACAACATATCCTATATGGCTTTGGCAAAAATAGTAACTTTGACCTCATGACCCTTAATGGCTTTTGTCTTTTTGTTAAACATTTTTGAACATGCATCAACCAACTTCAGGCATAGATGTACAATATGCAACATATACTATGGCAGGCCACTATTCCAAAGCTAAAACGTAAAACCCTCTGATGGTTCATGTTCCAACATTCTCTGAAACAAACCTTCCCTAAGGTTTTTAGGGTTATTCGACAACTTAGGATCAAAAACATTGTTAATGACATATTGCATTGCTTCTCTTGGGATGTGTTTATTAGGAAGCACCTTTATTTAGTTCTCAAATGGTCGCTCCTTGATTGTTGGGGCATTGGCAAATGAGTTGCACCCAAAAATATTGGCACAACTAAGCCTTTTGCTCAAAATTACAACTTTTTTACCAGAGGTTGATGCTTCCACCATGGCCATATGAGAAAGTTGTAGAGAGTTTCCCTAGCGACAATGACCACTTTCCTTTCACTTCTTTGGAGAAATATACTTTTGACTATAGTTAATTCCCTTACTCATACATGCAGTTAAGGCTACACCATTACTACTAGTCCATTAAATGCTACCACCGAGGTGATACATGTGGATTTGAGATCTGTACCCCTTGGGAATGTCGAGAATGCCACAAGAATGGAATTAATACACTCCCTATCATATTTTTCACAAATAAACTTATTGCATCAAAAAGTGCACTTTTTCTCTATATGAAATGTGTTGAGGTGATACAAGGTACCCTTGAAAAGACATGCCCATTAATTTGTTAGAGTTTAGCATGTTAATCCATATCTTTTCTCATTAGTAAGCTGACTGGCGCTAATGATGGGAAAGGACACATGTCAATAATTGACATACAAGAACATTTACTCCCAACACCCAAATTTATTTCTCAAGGAATTTTGTTAGATTCTTCGTATGATTTATCTACCCTTCTCCATTTTTCTTTCATATTTTCCCATTGTTGTCTAGCCAAAAATAGACCTTGTGTTGGTTGAGTTCACCGGCTCACCTTTCTATATATAGCTATGCCACCTTTTGCAACATTCATCTGAAACTATAGTCTCTTAAGTTTAGCAAGCTTTCTTCTTATTCCCATTCTACCATAATTCACTACTTATTAGAATTTCTGCTAGCTTAGGCACTCCCATTTGGCTCCTCCCATGGACGCCACAATACTGCTTTATGGTAGAGGTCACTAGTGACTAAATTAAGTGCCTGGTGAAGAAATGTGGCCACCTTGTCATGGTTGCATTTAGGTGGGTAGTTGGACAGGACTTCATTGATGATGAAAACCAACTCCAAAGAAGCTACAATGTGCTTTCCCACTTCATGGCATCACTACTGGACCTGAACATGGCCAAGCCCATGATAATTGAGTTGTGCCACTAGGTGTTGGACACTTCACTGATGGAAGGGCTTGGTGAGGTAGTGCAAGTGGCTATCCTTAGTGTTGGTATTCCAAGTGCCATGGATCTTTGCAGGCACACAAACTTTGGAATAGGTGTACCTTGGTTTCCCTTCTTTTCTAAGTTCCACACTATGGACCTTGAGACACACCGCTACTCTTCACAACTAGCGACCACCTTTTAGCTGCAAGAGGACAACATGGAACACATTCTAGGACTCACTTAGAGGAAGCACTTTGACTTTCTATTGTAGAGTCATGGCAAGTAGACCTTAGGTCTACAATATGTTGAGCCCACATGCATTGTGTGTTCAACCCCTTTTTGCAACCCTTTAGATGAGAAAAATAATAAGAAGAAGAAGAACCTGACGACAAGCCCTTTCCTTTCTGACAATGGTTGGAGGCTTTACTTTACTATTTTTTGCACATTGCCTCCCTTTTTGCTTCTTTTTTCTTGCTACTTCTTTTTGGTTTTTCTCGAGAGAGCTTCATGCTTAAATATGAGCCTCAAGCCTTGCATTATATTGTAATTTTTTTGATGAATATAATATAATACAAATTTTCATTTCCTTAGTGTTACTCTTGGATGGCTTATTCTCAAAATTTAGAATGTATTTACAAAAATTTACATATGGTCCATAACTATTAAATTTCTGAAGAACTGCATATTTTAATGGAATAACTTCAGATAAATACCGTTCACCAGTATATGTAAATTTTTTCCTTCCATGTCTTCAAGTTCGTATGCATTCCTCTCCTTGCACATGCTAATTCTTAAGGGTCCCTTCCATAGTGCTTCAAATTTTGTGTGTTGCCCTGGTTTTACAGTACATGCATCATACTTTAGCACTAAGCTCCCTTCTTTGAATTCTGGGTTAGAAGTCTTTTTGTCAAACCACTGCTTCAATGTTTGTTGACAGTTTATCATGGAGTCATAGGCTTTTTCTCTATCTTCTTCTAGCTTGAGGACTTCCACTATTTGTACTTACATTCTACCGCTTTCTTTAATTTCTAATGTTTTCAGTAGTTGTAAGGTAGGAATCTCTATGGAGATAGGTAACACTACCTCTTTTCCGTACACTAGTTCATAAGGGGAAGTCTTTAGAATTTTCTTGGGAGTTGTAGACACACAAAATGTACCAATTGATCCTATACACCTGATCCTAGTTTCACTAACACTAGCTTGTCCTAAATCATCTCCTTTATTAATTGTTTAATAGAATAACATTTATTTGATTAAATTCATCACATTTCATCGCTTAATTAAATAAATCAAATTTATCTAATTTAGTCATCATCTCTTATTAATTAAATAAATCATTTTTTAAATTAATCCTATAATCCCTCTTTTAATTAAATGATCCATTTTATTTAATTAATCTCTAAAGTCATCTCACTTAAAAATTAAATAAATTTATCTTTATTTAATTTAAAACTAACACCATCCTCTTTAATTAAATAAATTCAACTTTATTTAATTAAGCCTAAAATCATTATTAATCTCATTTTGGTTTATTTAAATCCTAAAATCTAAATCAAATTGTCAAATCATTTAATCTTCACTTAAATTAATCAAATCTTGATTAAATCTAATCCTAATCACTCCAATCCTCTGACTTTTCAACTTGTAGAATAAACCATTTCTTTTGATTTATTAAATCTTCTAATTTCCCTCAACATGGCATCAAAAGGGAATATTCCTCCAAATTTGAAAAATCCCTCCAAAGGGATGTGTCCTTCCAACAATGCATTCAATACCTCTTACATGTCCTTGTGCATTGAGCCAAGTGGCATTTAATTCATTCTTTTCTCCTTCCAACTTGTCATTTCACAAGTTTCAAATTCCACCTAATATCATTTATTGGCACATTCATCAAAATGTGCTCAACCTTCATCCCCTCACATCTTGACAAGTGGCATTTGGCCATTGGATGTTGATTAATCCCACATTCCTCCATTTTTCTTATTCTTCCATAAATAGAAGACTCTTTTACTCATTTTGGAGACACAACTTCATAGAAAAGTCACTATCTTCACATTTAGAAGTAATTTCATCCATTTCATCAAGTGTTCATCATTTTCATGATTTCATAGCTAGGTTATGCCAAAAATTCATCAAGGAGATTCACATCTTCAACATTGATCATCAAGCTTGCAAAGGAATTGGGAAAGGGCCATTTTCCACATCAAAATGACACCAATTCCCCCATGGGATTGAGAGTTTGTTTGCATTGAATAAGATTTCATAGTTTTTTATTTGTGTTCTTATGTTATTTCTTGTTCTTTTCATTTTAAATGAATTTCATGGGGAATGAGGGTTTTAACTTGCATATTGGAATAAGTATTTTTTTATTCTTTGTGTTTTTCCAGGTCTAGGATTACCATTCATAGGAGTAAACTGGTCCACCCATAGAGAAGCTCGCAAATGTTTGTGCCAATCCCTTTGTCATTCCAATTCAATGTGCTTGATTAACCTAATTAGGTTTTTGTTGGTTGATTATGCTAACCCATTCATTTGTGGGTAGTAATTTGATGAAGTCTTAAGGAAAATCCCATGTATGATAGAAAAATATGACATTCTTGATCCTACAAAATCTCAGGCATTGTTGGATATGATGGTCTTGGGCTGACCAAATTTGGCTACTAGCTCTTCAAGGAAATTGACAATTTCCCCCTCTGTGGCATTTTTTTAGGGCCATGGCCTCTGTCCACCTCATGAAGTAGTCGATCACCATGAGGATCCACTTGTGCATGACACTGGAAATAGGATTTATCATTCCAATAAAATATAGGCCCCATTGAGCAAAGGGTTCCTTAGTTACGATCGAGCTCAAGGGCAAAGCAACATTCTTTCTTTTTCCAACAAAATATTGGTATTGGGTACACTTTTGCACTAAATGGTGTGCTTCAAAAAATATAGAGGGCTAATACTATCCTAATTGCATTATCTTCAAAGCGATAGTCTTGGCGAAGATGTGTCCACCCTCTAGACTATGATGGAATTCATTAAGAACTCTTTTTGCCTACAATTTTTCAAGGCATCAGAGCAGTACACCATCATAATTCCTCTTGAATAATTCACCCTCAATTAATACATACCTAGTGCCTTGCAATCGATAGTATCTCCTTTTATGAAGTGGAAGGCTAGTTGGGTAGTATCCCTTTTGCATATACTCTATCCGATCAGCCACCCAAGACTCTTCAGACTTGAATTGGTTCAAGTAGACCTAATCGGTCTCTCTGTTTGCTTTGGGACTTGCTTCTTGTGCAATGTATTCACACAAACCTCTTCCCTAAACTAGCTTGTTTGGTCTAATGTCCACATCATATTCTAAGATCTTAGTAATCCAATTTTCCCTCTTTTCTATTATCTCTCCCTCTATGATGTATTCCCACACATTGGGATGTACCACAAGAATAGTGATCTTCTTGGCTGACACCAAGTGTGAGAACTTCTTTAAGCTTTTGACAATGGAAAAAGGCCTACTTTTCTACAAAATTATACCTAGCCTCATAACCTTTTAGGGTCCTTGAATGGAATGTGATAGGATGCTCTCCATTATCTTCCTCGCATTTTTGAGTGAGAACAGAGGCTATGCTATGTTGGCCACTATACACAGAGTAGAAAGTCTTTGGAAAAATCTGGGTTGACCAACACCAAGGCTTTGGAGATGGCTATCTTTAGTTGTTCGAAAGCTACTTTTCCTTTGGGGGTCCACTTAAAAAACAAGTTCTTCTTAAGCATCAACGTGATTGGTTTCATAATGCCTAATTTGATATGAATCTGCTAAAAAATTAATCTTCTCTAGAAAATATTGCAGTCCCTTTTGGTTTACCAGCAGAGGTAATTCCATTATAGATCTAACCCTTTTAGGGTCTATTTCTATTCCCTCCTTTGATACTACAAAGGTAAGGAACTTACCTTGAGGTACTCTGAAGACACATTTTTTGAGATTCAAAGAAATCTTGAACTATTGGAATTTCTGGAAAACCTTCTCTAGATGATCAAAATGATCATCTTTCAATTTTTTGAAGACCATTAGGTCATCCAGATATATGAGGAAAATGAGGTTGATCAATCCCTCGAAAGAAATATCCATTGCTCATTGAAAAGTTGCACCAAGATTGGAAAGTTCGAACAACATTTTTGAGTATGCAAGTGTTCCCCACTTAGTGGTAAACATTGTCTTATGTTGGTTGGCTTTCTTCACATAGACATGATTATATCCTGAGAAAACATTTAGCAAAGAGAACATCTTCGATCCAATCACAGTCTACAAAATCTGCTCCATTAGTGGGATGGGGTAATGGTCTTTTAACGAGGCTTTATTCAAGTCTTGAAAATTGACACAAATTTAGATATCACCATTTTTTTAGACTGGAACTAGATTCGACACCTAGGTATAATGTTTGATAGAATATATGATCTTTGATTCAACTAGCTTGGTGAGCTCTTGTGCCATCAATGCTTTGACCTTCAGGTTGACTAGCCTTTGCTTCTGTCAGATAGGTTTGGATCATTCCACCAAGTCAATGGTATGCTAAATTATGCTCGGGTCATATCCTCTAAGATCACCATAGGTCCAGGTGATAACCATGTCACACTTGAAGTATAGTCCTTCAGTCTTTTCTTGTCCCTGTGAGGAACTTCCCTTCCAACTTTCAAATTTTTGCCACTTCAGACGTTAAGCACTTCAAAATACATTGCATCCACACTAAACCTTTTCTTTCCATTTCTTGCATCTTCACAATCAAAATATTTTTGAGAGAGATTAATCCTCAGGGAAGCTTGTTCCCTTTCAATTGGATAACTTGCTCCTCGGGAAATTCTACTCTTGGTGGTGAATAGTTAGAACCTGTCCCTAATTTTTGTATGAAGGAAGCAATTTGGATTTCGTCATCAAAGACTTGATAGTTCTAATTGTTGTTGGGAATTGAGGGTCATACAATGACTTGCACCACACTCTGCTTCATCGAGTCAGAAATTGGTTCAAATTGTGAACCAACAAAAGCCATCCGATCAACAACACTATTTTGTGAATGGGTGATAACTTGTATATTGAAAGCTTCAAAACTCTTGATAAGATCCCAAACTCAATGTCTATAAGATCTCATCATTGGGTTTTTTGTAGTTTCTTGTCCATGAACCTGACTCACCACTAGCTCCGAATCTTTGAAATCTTGTATTCTTCTTGTGCCTATCCATTCTACAAGAATCAACTTGTGAACCAAGGCTTCATATTTGGCATTGTTGTTTGAGCATGAGAACTGAAAATGGTAAGCTTTAAGGGTTTCCAATCCTATTGGAGATACTAATTAGACACCTACTCCAAAGCCAACTTTGCACTTAGCACCATCAAAATATAGGGTCCATAGATGATTATCACCGGGACCATCAGATTCCTCCTGATCCTTCATTAATTTTGGAAAGACTTGATCACCGTCAAAAATGGCATAGGTTCCTAGCCCTGTTGCATGGAAGTTTCTGAATGGATCAGAGTCAATGAATTAGTTGAGTAGAACCTCTTCCTTAGGAGTCTAATCACTTATATCTTCTTCATCTTTTGGAATTTCTATGCAATATCTCTCTTGCTAAGAGATGGAGGTATGTGCCACCTCAAAGCACAAGATAATGTTATTCATAATGTGTTCAGGATGCAAGGACTTTGATAGAATTTTTATCTTCACCCCATGCTTGGCTCTCAATATTAGGTGGGACCATCTGAGCGCTAAGTATCCACCAAGCTTTGTAATGAAATCTCTTGAAAGACATCCCAAAAACTGGGGGAATGTCCATCACTACTATTTCATTTGTGACTATTTGGCTTGGACAAGAGAAGAGTTTCAAAGATAGATCTTTTATCTGACCAACGGTTGAAACCTTCTTCCCATCTAGTTGGATGATTCCTTTTTCAAGGGGCTCATACTTAAGTTTCAAGGCATCCACCACTTGTTTTGGAATAATAGTCATGCTAGCCCATGAAGCAATCATATTAGTATGCAAAATCTTATCTCCCACAATAATTGTTAAAAAGAATGGTGTGGGCTTTGGCTTAATTACTATGGACAATGATTTTGGATTCCCCAACTGCTTTAAGCTCCTTCTAGGGTTTTCACCTAAAAGGAGAAAGAATGGGGTCCAAAATGCTAATGTCTACACTCAAAATTAATGTTAAAGGGATGCAATGTATCTAATTATGATGCACTAATGCAATAATCTAAAAGGAAATGATTTACTGATGCTAAACATAAGAAATACAAAATGCTGGAAAACACACTATGATATGCAAAAATACCTAGAAATGAAGGAAAATTGTAATAGAAACTAATGAAATTGAAAGTGTGCACTTGGAGGTTGAAAAAGGATGGAATGTAGGTCCGAAATCCTAAAAATCTTAATGAAAAAGCTGATTGGGACATTTATGCCAATCTAGGTGACTTAGTCCCAGTTTTGGAAAAATTGCTCAAAAACCCATTTCGGCCAAATGGGTATCCAAATCTACAAAAATCTCTTAAAAATAGGTTCAATGGGACTAAGTTGCCACTATTGGAAACGTAGTCCACTTCTGAATTTCTAAAAATTCAAAAGTGGAAGTGGAAGCCCTCGGTCTACACTTTGGTTCTTGACAAGTGTCTGGTCCTAAAACTCTGATTTTCGGGCCTAAAAGTGGCTTTTTTGTTGATATTTTGGCTTGGTCAACAAGGAGATATCTTCAATGAGTCTTCAACCTAATCTTCAATGATCTTCAAACCATCAAATTTCCTAAATCTGTAAATACACAAAGAGAGAAGGATAAAATATTGATTGTTAGGGTAGGGGGTTTTCCTTGGCATATGTGCAGGATCATGATGGGCCAAAAAGTGGTGATATGATGGGTATGTGGCTAATAAATTTTTTTTACCCAAAATTGATGAAACAAAAAGTGTTTTTAAAGGAGATTCTCAACTTCCCATGAATATAAATTATGCTTTACTTTAAATTTAATAAATATTATTCATTTTTTATTTGAATTACAACTAAAGTCCTGAATGATAGGCTGATTGAAAAATGTCTATAGCTTTCAAACGGTATCACATTTTTTGAACCTGAAACATGTGTCACATTCTATGCTTCACATACTATAGGATTAAAAAAAACATTGAATTTCATGAAGTTTTGACCAAGTTAAGGTGGTTAGACATACAAGTTTTTATGTTTTTTAAAAGTTGTAATAAAAAACTCATAATTAATTATTTACCTAGAAAAAAATTATAAAAATATGCATCACATTGGGGCATGAGTCATCTACTTATATCTAAAATCTTATAAAAAATATTATCATTTTATTGTGGTTAGGGTGGTCAGACAAACACCTACTTATTTTTTCTTTGAAATTTAAGTACTATTGCATTGAAATTTCAAATTTTGACCAAATAGATTTTTAAAAAATAAACCTAGTAGTTTAGAAACTACATTCAATTTGTTATAGATTCTATTCTTACATATTTTTGAAATAATATAGATAACTTATTCAACTTTTTACGTCAAGTTGCCTAACTTTGATTTTTCTAAAATTTTCACCACTTAGAGGCCTATTTTTTCGATGATGATCCTACACATACCCCTTGGTCAAACCCCTTTTTAGGTAATTAAAAAAAATGAAGAAATAATGTAATGAAGCATGAAATACTAGAATTAGTACCTTTCCATGATGATTGATCTTGATTTGTTGCAACAATGGTTGAAGAATCTTGCTCTTGAATGTGTTAGAAGTGAGCTTGAATGCTATCTTGAATGCTTAATGAATGATGAATGGTGATTGCATGAGTGATTGAATTATGAATGAATGAATTATTAGGTGAATGAATTAGGATTGAAAGGTTTCCTTTTATAGAAGAGAGTTAGGAATAAAGATCATGATCAAGGGCCAAGATTAAATTAGAAAATAACTTAATCAAGGGTGGAGGTTAATTGAGAGAGAAAAGACATGGATATATAAAAGACTTGAGGTGGAAGATAATATTGACACAGAAAAAGAGGTGGTAAGAGAAATTAAATAATAAAGATTATTTAATTTAGGTGGCCAACATAGGAGAAATAAAGAGAATATTAATTTTATTTATTTCAAAAGAAAGGTGAGAACAAATAATATAATTAAATAATTAAAAATAATTATTTAATTGGGGAGATAAAATAAGGATAAATAATTAAATAAATATAACATTTATTTAATTATAGAAAGAAAAGGCTAAATAATCATTAAATAATTAAAATAATTATTTAATTATGGAAGAGGAGGGAAAAGCTAATAATATTAGACTTCAATGCTTAATAAAAGTCTAGAAAAGTATGAAAGTGATTTACAACGCTTTACAACACTTTACAAGACATCATTAAATGCATTTTCAAGGGTCCAAGACCTAACGTGGATGTGTAAAACACCTCACAACACTAAATAAAGGCCTTATTAAGTCCAATTTATCATCAATTATGCCCAAATCAAGCAAAGTATACAATTTTTTGTGACACATTAAGCCCCTACTTTAGTGAGTGGATGAACTTGCTTCAAACTCACACTAAAGTAGCCATTCAAGAAGGGTCCAATCGTACCAATGTGGATGAAAAAGGATAACAAAGATCAAGGAATTAATCAAGCCCCCAAGATCCAAGATCCTAATTCAAACCAACATAAGCACAAAGGACACAACAAGGTAAATGACTTGCAACAAATCAAGATACACAATCATGTAATGACAATAACTAAAGGAAAGAAAAATGAGGTGAATCAAAGATGTGCTCACTCTAGGGCCACAAAATATTAGGTGAATCAAGAAGTGGTTTATTGAGAAGTCACGCCAGTGTGTTAGCTTCCCATTATACTAACCATACCAAAGTTATCCTCTTGATAAATTTGATAAGGCACCGTGATGAAAATTCTTTTGTAAAATGTTTTTGAATGTTATGTAAAGAAAATTTGTCAAAGGGGATTTTTCTTTGTTCATGTAAGATCTTCTTCTTTCGGAGCATTGTGCCTAATGTCTCCAAGAGAGGACAAGTCAAGTTGTCAGATCATTATCCATGGGATGCATTGTTCACATCAAGCCACTTCAATTGATTGTACACTCTTGGAAGGCATCAAACCCAATGACACCACCAAGAAGAGGAAACATCACAAGAAAAAAGAAATATCACACAATAAAATTTTTGTCAAAAGATGTCATCTATGTATGCCCCCACTTTAAAGAAGTTGCTACACCATCTTTGTGAGCAATTACTTTAAAGTAGCCAATGATAAATGAAAGGAGACATGATAGCCAACTTGGAAAGCCCTATGCCAACTCATATGTTTTTGAATTGATCTACATCATGAATAAGTATGTCACATGTGAGTCCACTTAAGACATGTGGTCCACATCCTAAGCTTGCTCTTATATGTTCATGAAAGGTTAACGACTAGCCAAAGGAGACAATGACAAGTGACATATAGGGATAAGGCTACTTAACCCCTTTCCCCAACTTAGTGCAGGATAAGGGTGAGTCAGGAAGGGATGATGATATGCTGCTCCTTGCAAGGAATATAAAATGTGCAAATATGGAAAAGATCAACAACTAATGTTATTTATTTTGATAAGTAAACAAATTTTCTACTTGATACATGTTTAATTAATTGTCTATTAGTTTAGGATGCACCAAGGTAAGAGTTTTCATGGAAGAATTTTTTGTGATAGTGTTGAAATTGGATGAAGGTTTTTTTTTTTGAGGTACAATAACCAAGATCATTAGGGTTTATAGCATCACATCCTTTTCCAGGTTGCTTCATAAGTTCAAAAAAATTTGTCACTTTTTTTGGATTTGGTGGTTTTGCAATTGCCTCAAAGTTTATCTTAGATGTTGTTTTTGGTTTTAAAGTGGTTGAAGGTAATGTTGTGGAGTTTTTTACGTCAAAATATTTTGTTATGATTATGTATTCTCCCACAGATGTAGGAATGAAATCAAAGGTTTTCAAAGCCTCTTCCAATAACTTTGTTTCTTTTTCAATTTGATTTTGTTTTTCTATATATCATTTTTCTTGGTATTGATCATAACACATGGAACCTTTTTGTTTTGAGGAGTAGAAGGTGGCTTTTCATAAAATCCTAACATTTGGTTCAAGGGTTGATCCATATCAAGCAATTTAGGATGCTTCAAAGTGAGGTTGATTTTTGGTTTGCACATGATAGTGTTGATGTTTGCACGTGCCATGATATTCTGCCTAGAAGGAGAGTTTTTAGGAGAAAAGAAAAGAAGATGTTGATCACATTCAATTTATAGGTTTTGTAGAGTAACTTCATCACAAGGAGAGGAGGCATAAGGAGAAGAACAATAATCACATTCATGTTTTTTCAATGATTGGATACTTTTGCTCAATAATTTGTTCTTGGATGAGGGACACATTAGGAAAGGGAGCTAGAAGATTCTCATGACATTCAATGAATAGTTTGTCTAATCCCAAAATATCTTCTTCAGTAGTAGAAGATACATTAGGAGAAGAGAAATTATGATTAGGGTATGTGCATGATAATCATGGAAAAAGTAGGCCCTTAAGTGGCAAAAAAATAAAAAAAATTAGAGTTAGGAAACTTGACATAAAAATTTGAATAAGTTATCTATATTATTTCAAAGTATGTAAGAATAGAATCTATAGAAAATTGAATGTAATTTCTAAACTACTAGGTTTATTTAAAAAAAAATCTATTTGGTGAAAATTTGAAATTTCAATGCAGTAGTACATAAATTTCAAGGAAAAAATAAGAAGTAGGTGTTTGTATGACCACCCTAACCACAATAAAATGATAATATTTTGTTATAAGATTTTAGATATAAGTAGAGGACTCATGTCATGATGTGATGCATATTTTTTATACTTTTTCCAAGTAAATAATTAATTATGATTTTTTTATTACAACTTTTTAAAAATATAAAAAATTGTATGTGACCACCTTAACTTGGTCAAAACTTCATGAAATTCATTTTTTTTTTAATCCTATAATATGTGAAGCATAGAATGTGACACATATTTAAGATTCAAAAAATGTGATACCGTTTGAAAGCTATGGATGTTTTTCAATCAGCCTATCACTTAGGACTTTAGTTGTATTCAAATAGAAAATCAATAATAATTATTTATTAAATTCAAATTAAAGCTTAATTTATATTGGTGGAAAGCTGAGAATCTCCTTTAAAAACCCTTTTCGTTTCATCAATTTTGGGTAAAAAAAAAGGCATCAGCTACATAGCCTACACGTACCCATCATGATCCAATATCTATTATTACATCCCTTTGTCCAATAATGTCTTACAAAATGGGGGAAGAAAAATAAAGAAAATTGTCATGGGTCTTAAAGGTTTTATCATGTAATGCCAACATATCCTCCTCACAAATAGGGGAGGGGTTAGAAGATGAATGTAGACTAGGTAGAGTGATGTTAAGAGATGTCTTTATGATCTCATTCTTTTGTGCCATAATATCTTCCAAAGTAGGAGAAGTTATAGAAGAATAGCTTTCAAAATTGCCATGATTCTCAATGAGTGTATCTTCTAGCACCAAAATACCTTTGTCACATGTAGGAGAGATATTAGGAGAAGAGGAACTATGATTATCATGATTGTCTATTATTTCACATTCTTCTATCACTTTATTCCCACAAATAGAAGAGATATTAGAGGGTGTGGAATTATGGAGTGTGTCAACATTGTTATTCTCTTGCACTAAGAAACTCTCATAGATAGAAAAGAGATTGGAAGGATGACTAGGAGTTTCATGGTTACCAATGATTGGACTTTTTTGTTCAAATAATTCATCCCAAATGGTAGGGGTGTCAAGAAAGGGAGGAATAAGATTCTCATGAATCTTAGCAATGGGGATATCTTCTAACACCAAACAATCTTCTTCATGTCTAGAGAAGATATTAGGAGAAGAAAAGGTTTGATTGTCATGATTATCCATACTTACATCCTCATGTCCTAGAATGACTTCTTGAATTGGAGAGGTAGGATTTTCATAGCTCTTAATCATATCCTCCACACAAATGTGTTTGTCATGACCATTCATGATTGCATCCTTATTCACTAAAGAATTTTCACAATTAGGGGAGGTGTTGGGAGTAGTGGCCATGATCTCAGTTTTGTATTTCCAAGGGGGTGGGGGAGAAAGACAAGAAAGAATTTCATGATCTTCAATGATTGTGTTTTCTTTCAGCAAGATACCTTCATCATCAATGGGAGAGATATCAGGAGAAGAACAAATATGATTACCATGAGTATCATTGTTGGCATCCTCTTGTATCAAACCGTTAGTGGATGATCTAGAAGAGATGAAATATTTAAGGGCTTCATCTAACATGTCTAAGTAATCACTACTAAGGGGCTTGGATGTTATGCTTTTTCTAAATTGAATCATTTTCTGAATTGGGTTGTTTGATGTTTTTTGTTTTTTGTTTTTTTCTAATCAATTTGATCTAGGAAGTAATGTGGAAAATGAAAATTGAAAAAATATAATTCTATCCATGATTGCTATGAATGTAAACAATGCTATGTCTAATGATAGAAGCTATGAAAACTTAAAATTCAATGTAAATACTTAAGATGAAATGCAATTTTTTAGATTTCAAACAAGGTAATTTATTGATTACACTATGCAATGATCAAAAAATGAAATGTTGTGAAATGAAACAATTCATGAAATGAGATATTTTAAGCTAGATCTAATGAAATGCATGTTACAGAAACTCAACCAATTGATACAAATATGTAATGGAATCAAACAAAAGCCTAAAAATAGGGTTTTTAGGTTTGTAAAAGGCAGTTTCAGGGTTGAACAGGGACTATGTCGCCTAAGGTGGCGAATTAGTTCGAGTAGGGATTTTTTTGAGAATTTTTAGATTTTTTTGATTGATTTTTATGTTTGTTTTGTTGTATGATGTAGATCTAAGATGCCAATGCAAAATTTTAGAAATGTTCAATGATTTAAGATGCAAAAATCTCATAATTGAAATGATTTCAAAAATGACTACCATAAAGTGATGTTTTTTACCTAAATTCATAAAACAAGTGTTCTTGAAAGTTTCCAGATATATAGTATATGATACTAGGAGGCTTAGGAAGCACATAAATGAGGTTTTTGATGCTATAACAGACAATAAAAAATTTGGATTGGGACTAAGTCACCTGGGTGAATGGCGAATTAGTCCCAGTTAGGGTTTTTTCAAAATTGTTAGAAATTTTCAACTAGTTTGGATGCTTTTTAGTATGTATGACTTGAATACTAAAGGAAAATGCAATTTTATGATGTTTTTCAATGATTTAAATGCAAAAATGAAAACTATATGGATTTCGACTAATGTAAAATTTGAAAAACTTAGAATGCAAATTAACTAGTGCAAAATACAATGCAATGCTAATGCAAGCTAATTATAGGATGATGAAGGAATCAAAATTAGAAAATAAGGGATTAAAAAGTCAGGTCAACCAAAATGTGGACAATGATTTTGGATTTTTGAACTACTTTAAGCTCCTTCTAAGGTTTTTCACCTAAAAGGAGAAAGAATGGAGTCCAAAATGCTAATGTCTACACTCAAAATTAATGTGAAAGGGATGAAATGTATCTAATTATGATGTTATAATACATTAATCTAAAAAAAAATGATTTATTGATGCTAAACCTAAGAAATGCAAAGTGTTGGAAAACACACTATGATATGCAAAAATACCTAGAAATGAAGGAAAATTGTAATAGAAACTGATGAAATTGAAGGTGTACACCTGGAGGCTGAAAAAGGATGGAATGTAGGTCTGAAATCTTGAAAAAACTGATGTAAAAGCTGATTGGGACACTTGTGCCAATCTAGGTAACTTAGTCCCAATTCTGGAAAAACTACTCAGAAACCCATTTCGACCAAATGGGTATCCAAATTTGCAAAAACCTCCAAAAAATAGGTTCAATTAGACTAAGTTGCCACTATTGGCGACTTAGTCCACTTCTGAATTTCTGAAAATTCGATAGTCGAAGTGAAAGTTGTTGATTTATACTTTGGTTCTTGACAGGTGTATGGTCTTGAAACTTTGATTTTCAGGCCTAAAAGTGACTTTTTGTTGATATTTTGGCTTGGTCAACAAGGAGTTGTCTTCAATGAGTCTTCAACCTAATCTTCAATGATCTTCAAACCCTCAAATTTCCTAAATCTACAAACACACAAAGAGAGAAGGAGAAAATATTGGTTGTTAGGGTATGGGGGTTTTCCTTGGTCAAACCTCTTTTTATGTAATTAAAGAAAAATGAAGAAATAATATAATGAAGCATGAAATAATGGAATCAGTACCTTGCCATGATGATTGATCTTGATTTTTTGCAACAATGGTTGAAAAATCTTGCTCTTGAATGAATTAGAAGTGAGCTTGAATGCTATCTTGAATGCTTAATGAATCATGAATGGTGATTGAATGAGTGATTGAACTATGAATGCATGAATTATTAGGTGAAGGAATTAGGGTTTAAAGGTCTCCTTTTATAGAGGAGAGTTAGGAATAAAGATCATGATCAAGGGCCAAGATTAAATTAGAAAATAACTTAATCAAGGGTGGAGGTTAATTGAGAGAGAAAAGACATGGATAGATAAAAGACTTGAGGTGGAAGATAAGATTGGCACAAAAAAAGAGGTTGTAAGAGAAATTAAATAATAAAGATTATTTAATTTAGGTGGCCAATATAGGAGAAATAAAGAGAATATTAATTTTATTTAGTTCAAAAGAAAGGTGAGAACAAATAATATAATTAAATAATTAAAAATGATTATTTAATTGGGGAGATAAAGAAAAGATAAATAATTAAATAAATGTAAAATTTATTTAATTATAGAAAGAAAAGGCTAATAAATATTTAAATAATTAAAATAATCATTTAATTATAGAAGAAGAGGGAAAAGCTAATAATATTAGACTTAAATGCTTAATAAGAGTCTAGAAAAGTATGAAAGTAATTTACAACACTTTACAACACCTTTACAAGACATCGTTAAATGCATTCACAAGGGTCCAAGACCTAATGTGGATGTGTAAAACACCTCACAACACTAAATAAAGGCCTTATTAAGTCCAATTTATCATCATTATGCCCAAATTAGGCTAGGTATATAGTTTTTGGCGACACATTAAGCCCCCACTTTAGTGAGAGGATGAATTTGCTTCAAACTCACACTAAAGTAGTCATTCAAGAAGGGTACAATCATACCAATATGGATGACAAAGGATAACAAAGATTAAGGCATCAGTCAAGCCCCTAGGATCCAAGATCCTAATTCAAATGAACATAAGCACAAAGGACACACAAAAGGTGAATGATTTGCAACAAAACACAATACACAATCATGCAATGAAAATAACTA
This sequence comes from Sequoia sempervirens, assembly GCA_007258455.2. Taxonomy (NCBI): domain Eukaryota; kingdom Viridiplantae; phylum Streptophyta; class Pinopsida; order Cupressales; family Cupressaceae; genus Sequoia; species Sequoia sempervirens. The sequence continues at coordinate 144,169,805 of VDFB02000002.1, read as the reverse complement.
AAGGAAAGAAAAATGAGGTGAATCAAAGATGCGCTCACTCTGGGGTCACAGAACATTAGGTTGTCCACGGTGTGAGTTGTCCCAAAGAAGTGGTTTAGTGAGAAAGTCATGCCAATGTGATGGATTCCCACTGTATAATGAGAATGCCATGCTAATGTGTCAGCTTCCAATTATACTAACCATACAAAAGTTATCCTCCTAATAACTTTGATAAGGCACCATGATGAAAATGCTTTTTTAAAATGTTTTTGAATGTTATGTAAAGAAAATTTGTTAAAATTATTTTTTCTTTGTTCATGTAAGGTCTTCTTCTTAGGGAGCATTGTGCCTAATGTCTCCAAGAGAGGACAAGTCAGGGTGTCAGATTGTTATCAATGGGATGCCTCATTCACATCAAGTCACTTAAGTTGATCATACACTCTTGGAAGGCATCAAACCTAATGACACCACCAAGAAGAGGAAACATCACAAGAAAAAAGAAAAGTCATGGCATGAAATTTTTGTCAAAAGATGTCATCTATGTATGCCCCCACTTTAAAGTGGTTGGTACACCATATTTGTGAGAAATTTCTTTAATGTAGCCAATGATAAATGAAAGAATACATGAGAGCCAACTTGGAAATACCTATGCCAAGTGATATGTTTTTGAATTGAGCTACATCATGAATAAGTACATCACATGTGAGTCCACTTAAGACACGTCATCCACATCCTAAGCTTGCTCTTATATGTTCATGAAAGTTGAATGACTAGCAAAAAGAGACAATGACAGGTGACATATATGGATAAGGCTACTTAACCCCTTTCCCCCACTTAGTGTAAGATAAGGGTGAGCTGAGAAGGGATGATCATATGCTACTCCTTGCAAGAAATGTAAAACATGCAAATATGGCAAGGAATAGAAACTAATGTTATTTATTTTGATAAGTAAACAAAGATTCTGCTTGATACATGTTTAATGAAATTTCTATCAGTTTAGGATGCACCAAGGTTAGAGTTTTCATGGAAGAATTGTTTATGATAGTGTTGAAATTGGACGAAGTTTTTTTTCTTGAGGGACAATAACAAAGATCATTAGGTTTTATAGCATCACATCCTTTTCCAATTTGCTTCATAAGTTCAAAAAGTTTTGTTGCTTTTGTTGGATTTGGTTGTTGCACAATAGACCCAAAGTTTATCTTGGATGTTGTTCTTGGTTTTAAGTTGGTTGAAGGGAATTTTGTATATTAGACTCTTTTTTTATTATTATATATTCTCCCACAGATGTAGGAATAAAATCAATGGTTTTCAAAGCCTCTTCCAATAACTTTGTGGCTTTTTCAATTTGGTTTTGTTTTTCTATATCATTTTTCTTTGTACTGATCATAACACATGCAACCTTTTTGTTTTGAGGAGTAGAAGGTGAATTGTCATAAACTCCTAACATTTGGTTCAAGGGTTGATCCATATCAAGTAATTTAGGATGCTTCAAAGTGAGGTTGATTTTTGGTTTGCACATGATAGTGTTGCTATCTGTGTGTACCATCATATTCTACCTATTAGGAGAGGTTTTAGGAGAGAAGCAAACAAGATGTTGATCACATTCCATTAATAGGTTTTATAGAGTAACTTCATCACAAGGAGAGGATGGATCAAGAGAAGAAAAATCATCACATTCATGTTTTTCAATGATTGGATACTTTTTCTCAATGATGTGTTCTTGGATGAGGGACACATTAGGAAAGGGAGCTAGAAGATTCTCATGAAATTCAGAGAATAGTCCGTTTAATCCCAAAATATCTTCTACACTAGTAGAAGATACATTAGGAGAAGAACAAGTATTATTATCATGATTATTTGTGATTACATCCCTTTGTCCAATAATGTCAAGTCCAAAATAGAGGAAGAAAAATAAGGAGAATTATCATGGGTCTTAAAGGTTTTATCATGTAATGCCAACATATCCTCCTCACAAATAATGTGATTGTCATGATTTCTCACAAAAACATTCTCACAAATAAGGGAGGGGTTAGAAGATGAATGTAGACTAGGTAGAGTGATGTTAAGAGATTTATTTATGATCTCATTCTCTTGTGCCATAATATCTTCCAAAGTAGGAGATGTTATAGAAGAAGAGCTTTCAACATTGTCATGATTCCCAATGAGTGTATCTTCTAGCTCCAAAATACCTTTTTCACATGTATGAGAGATATCAGGAGAAGAGGAACTATGATTATCATGATTGTCTATTCTTTCACATTCTCCTATCACTTTATTCCCACAAATAGAAGAGATATTAGAGGGTGTGGAATTATGGAGTGTGTCAACATTTTTATTCTCTTGCACTAAGAAACTCTCATAAATAGGAAAGAGATTGGAAGGATGACTAGGAGTTTCATGGTTACCAATGATTGAATTTTTTTGTTCAAATAATTCATACAAAATGGTAGGGGTATCAAGAAAGGGAGGAATAAGATTCTCATGAGTCTCAATGAGGATATCTTCTAATGCCAAAATATCTTCTTCATGTCTAGAGAAGATATTTGGAGAAGAAAAGGTTTGATTGTCATGATTATCTATACTTACATCCCCATGTCCTAGAATGACTTCTTGAATGGGAGAGGTATTATTTTCATAGATCTTAATAATATCTTGCACACAAATTTGTTTGTCATGACCATTCATGATTGTATCCTTATTCACTAAAGCATTTTCATAGTTAGGGGAGGTATTGGGAGTAGTGCCCATGATCTCAGTTTTGTCTTTCCAATGGGGAAGATGAGAAAGACAAGCAAGAATTTCATGATCTTCAATGATTGTGTCTTCTTTCATCAAGATACCTTCATCATCAATGGGAGAGATATCGAGAGAAGAAAAAATATGATTACCATGAGTATCGATGTTGGCATCCTCTTGTGTCAGACCATTAGTGGTTGATCTAGGAGAGATGAAGTCTTTAAGGGCTTCATATAACATTTCTAAGTCATCACTACTAAGGGTCTTGGATGTTATGATTTTTCTAAATTGAATCATCTTTTGAATTGGGTTGTTTGATGTTTTTTTCTAATCAATTTGACCTAGGAACTAATGCGGAAAATGAAAATTGAAAAAATATAATACTATCCATGATTGATATGAATGTAAACAATGCTACATATAATGATAGAAGCTATGCAAACTTAAAATGCAATGTAAAGACTTAAGATGAAATGCAATTTTTTCAAATTTCAAACAAAGTAATTTACTGATTACACTATGCAATGATCAGAAAATGAAGTGTTGTGAAATGAAACAATGCATGAAATGAGCTATTTTAAGCTATATCTAATGAAATGAATGTTATAGAAGCTCAACCAATTGATACAAATATGTAATGGCACCAAACAGAAGCCTAAAAAAAAGGTTTTTGGGTTTGTAAAAGGCAGTTTTAGGGCTAAACAGGGACTATGTCGCCCAATGTGGCAAATTAGTCCCAATAGGGATTTTTTTTGAGAATTTTTAGATATTTTTGATGGATTTTGATGTTTTTTGTGTTGTATGATGTAGACCTAAGATGGAAATACAAAATTTTATAAATGTTCAATGTTTTAAGATGCAAAAATGCTCATAATTGAAATGATTTCAAAAATGACTACCCTAAATTGATGTTTTTGACCTAAATGCATAAAACAAATGTTCCTAAAATTTTCAAAAATTATAGTATATGATACTAGGAGGCTTAGGAAACATAGAAATGAGGTTTCTAATGCTATAATAGATAGTTAAAAATTTGGACTAGGACTAAGTCACCTAGAATGGTGAATTAGTCCCAGTTAGGGTTTTTTCAAAATTGTCACAAATTGTCAATTGGTTTGGATGCTTTTTAGTATGTATGACTTGAATACTAAAGGAAAGTACAATTTTCTGGTGTTTTTCAATGATTTAAGATGCAAAAATGAAAAACTATATGCATTTTCACTAATGCAAATTTTGAAAACCCTAGAATGCAAATTAACTAATGCAAACTGCAATGCAATGTTAATGCAAGCTAATTATAGGATGATGGACTCCAAATTAGAAAATAAGGGATTCAAAAGTTAGGTCAACCAAAATGTGGACAATTATTTTGGATTGCCCAACTGCTTTAAGCTCCTTCTAGGGTTTTCACCTAAAAGGAGAAATAATGGGGCCCAAAATGTTAATTTCTATACTCAAAATTAATGTGAAAGGGATGAAATGTATCTAATTATGATGTACTAATGCAATAATCTAAAAAATAAATGATTTATTGATGATAAACATAAGAAATGCAAATTGTTGGAAAATACATTGTGATATGCAAAAATACCTAGAAATGAAGGCAAATTGTAATAGAAACTGATGAAATTGAAGGTGTACACCTGGAGGCTGAAAATGGATGGAATGTAGGTCTAAAATCCTAAAAAACCTGATGCAAAAGATGACTAGGACACTTGTGCTAATCTTGGCTACTTAGTCCTAGTTTTGGAAAAACTACTTAAAAACCAGTTTCAGCCAAATGGGTATCCAAATCTACAAAAACATCCAATAAATAGGTTCAGTGGGACCAAGTCACCACTGTTGGTGACTTAGTCCACTTCTGAATTTTTGAAAATTTGAAAGTGAAAGCAGAAGCCCTCGATTTGCACTTTGGTTCTTGACAGGGGTTTGGTCTTGAAACTTTGATTTTTAGGCCTGAAAGTGACTTTTTGTTGATATTTTGGCTTGGTCAACAAGGAGATGTATTCAATGAGTCTTCAACCCAATCTTCAATGATCTTCAAACCCTCAAAGTTCCTAAATCTGCAAAGACACAAAGAGAGAAGGATAAAATATTGATTGTTAGGGTATGCGGGTTTGCCTTGGTCAAACCCCTTTTCAGGTAATCAAACCAAAATGAAGAAATAATGTAATGAAGCATGAAATAATGTAATTAGTACCTTTCCATGATGATTGATCTTGATTTTCTACAACAATGGTTGAAGAATCTTGCTCTTGAATGCCTTAGAAGTGAGCTTGAATGCTATCTTGAATGCTTAATAAATGATGAATGGTGATTGAATGAGTGATTGAATTTTGAATGAATGAATTATTAGGTGAAGGAATTAGGGTTTAAGGTCTCCTTTTATAGAGGAGAGTTAGGAATAAAGATCATGATCAAGGGCCAAGATTAAATTAGAAAATAACTTAATCAAGGGTGGAGGTTAATTGAGAGAAAAGACATGGATAGATAAAAGACTTGAGGTGGAAGATAAGATTGACATAGAAAAAGAGGTTGTACGAGAAATTAAATAATAAAGATTATTTAATTTAGGTGGCCAACATAGGAGAAATAAATAGAATATTAATTTTATTTATTTCAAAAGAAAGGTGAGAACAAATAATATAATTAAATAATTGAAAATAATTTTAATTGGGGAGATAAAGAAAGGATAAATAATTAAATAAATATAAAATTTATTTAATTATAGAAAGAAAAGGCTAATGAATAATTAAATAATTAAAATAATTATTTAATTATAGAAGAGGGAAAAGCTAATAGTATTAGACTTAAATGCTTAATAAGAGTCTAGAAAAGTATGAAAGTGATTTACATCACTTTACATAGCCTTTACAAGACATCATTAAATGCAGTTGCAAGGGTCCAAGACCTAATGTGGATGTGTAAAACACCTCACAACACTAAATCAAGGCCTTATTAATACCAATTTATTATCAATTATGGCCAAATAAAGAAAAGTATACACTTTTTGGAGACACACTTACCTCTTTGTCTTTTCCATTGGGATATGTGGAGGATCATGATGGGCCAAAAAGTGGCGATATGTAAGTGATATGATGGCCCATGTGGTTGACGACTTTTTTTTTTTACCCAAAATTGATGATATGAAAATGGTTTTTAAAGGAGATTCTCAGTTTTCCACCAATATAAATGATGCTTTACTTTGAATTTAATATATAATTATTATTCATTTTCTATTTGAATTACGAGTAAAGTCATGATTGATAGACTAATTGAAAAAAATCTATAGCTCACATTTGTTTAGGCTTTTAGTTTCTTTTTAATATTGTCTTTTAATTGGTTGCTCCTCATTCTTTTATTTTTTCTCTTTTATTGTTTTCCCTTTAGGTGATCATTGCTTTTATCTTCTATCTTTTTATTTAATTTATTAATTTTCTTCTTTTGTTTGCCTTTCTTTTGTTTGTTTTAATTTAGTGTTATCATTGTTATATTTTTTGTCTCATTTTATTCTACTTCCTTCTTTGTTCTTGGTGGGGATTTCTTTTCCTTTTAACTTTAGAATTTTTATACTTATTAGCTTTTTTGGATTTTGTGCTTCCCAACCCTCTCACCTCTCTCCTATTTCTATCCAAGTCTGCTATCTCATCTTTCACTTCTCTCTCTTTCTGCTTTTCATCCTGATGATGGATCATGGAGTATGATCCGAAACATTGATGTAAAAATATGCACACAGTTTATCCAAAAGTCTTGAAGCTAACTATTATGGACTGTGGAAACAAAATGCAATTAAATCTATAGCTTTCAAATGGTATCATATTTTTTGAATTCGAAACATGCATCACATTCTATGCTTCACATACTATAGGAATAAAAAAATAAAAATTATGAAGTTTTGACCAAGTTAAGGTGGTTAGATAGACGAGTTTTTAAATTTTTTAAAAGTTGTAATAAAAAATTCATAATTAATTATTTACTTGGAAAAAAATTACATAAAAATATGCATTACATCGGGACATGAGTCCTCTACTTATATCTAAAATCTTATAAAAAAAATATTATCATTTTATTGTGGAGTAGGGTGGTCAAACAGACACCTACTTATTTTTCCCTGACATTTAAGTACTATTGCATTCAAATTTCAAAATTTCACCAAATAATTTATTTTTTGTTAAATAAACCTAGTAGTTTAGAAGCTACATTCAATTTTCTACAAATTCTATTCTTACTTATTTTTGAAATAATATAGATAACTTATTCAAATTTTTATGTCAAGTTGCCTAACTTTGATTTTTTAGAATTTTTTGCCACTTAAGGGCCTATTTTTTCCATGATGATCCTGCACATACCCATTGCCTACATCATTCGCATAAGGTGTTTCTTTTAGAGCCTGAGGGGGTGAAATAGATGCTTTGTCTTTGCTTTGGGTGCATGGCTGAGTTGCGTCCGTCTTTGGGATTTGTTCTTCTTTCTTTCATGCTTCCCAAAGCAATGTCTTTTGTTCAGGAATAGATATGACATCCCACAATGATGCATTGGTCGATGCCTTCTTCAGTTGTTCCACTACATTGAGCATCCCAAGTAGTTGAATCTTAAGCTTGTATGGTGGTATCTCTCTCATTTTTGGAAGGAAGTATTCCATCATGACTGGGCTTGGTGTCTTATTCGCCTCTTTCTCTACTAATGGTGGATTATGTGGCTACATAAAATGTTAAATGATGGGTAATGCAACCTACTTTTCCTATGGGGGAGGTTGACATGGTTGTGGACATGGTAGAGCTTGTTGCACGTACTCTCCCATGAGATTTCTTTTTGATCTTGTGTTTTAATTCAACTACACTTGTGGAACACTAGTCATCAGAGCTTCATTTGCGAACACTACATCTTCTTCTTCTACCCATGAAAATAGAGCTTGGTTGGGTGCAATGTCCAGTTCTTTCTCCAAGGAAATTTCTTGCATTTATGTTTTGAAATGAGTGTTTTCCATTTCAAAAGATTCATATTCATCTACATTTGGAAGCATGCCCTTACTTCTTTATTCTACTATCCTCTATTGCATATTCCCCCTTGGGAAATTTTGATGCATATGGCTATCACTGCATGGGAAGCATGATACATTCTCATTTTTTGCCAAATTGTTTTGGCCTAGAATTATCTCTTTTCTCAGGCTATCTATGACTATCTATAGTGGCATGGTGAATGAAACTATTTGGTTTGCAGATGATGTTTGTTGACCTCCTCTAGAGGATCCTTGGTATGGATTCTGCTGATAAGATGACTTTCCTCCACCATAGGCCTATGTAGTCTGATTTGTAGGTGTTGCTTGCTATTTTTTGAAAATGACCAAATTATTAGCAAAAGTACACATGATATTCTTCATGTCGTTGATGTTTACCGCAATTGTGGAAGAGCCCGATGTGCTTGTTTGAGCAGCGGGATACATGTATATAGACTATGGGGTGGCCAATGTTAATTGTGCAGATAAGTGCTTGGAGTAGCTTCTTCCCAAGGGCCATCAAAGATTTCTATAAATACCAACATTGGAGGTTGAGGTAGAAGCTTCCCAACATCGATTAGACTATTCTCCATGTGCACTACCACCTCATATGCTTTGGGAAAGATATCCCCTCCCATGGATGTTATCATAACTATGATGTAAAGATTGAGGGCCTTTAGATAGAACATGAATGCCATCACAACTTTGGGTCGAGCAGTCATGGGATCCTTTGCTAGGTCTTACAAAATCTGGTGCTAAAGTCACTCATGGCCTCTTGTTGAGGCAGAAGCTTCCCGACATCGATTAGACTATTGTCCATGTGCACTGCCACCTCATATGCATTGGGCAAGATATACCCTCCCATGGATGTTATCATAACTATGATGTACAGATTGAGGGCCTTCAGATAGAACATGAATGCCATCACAACTTTGGGTTGAGCAGTCATGGGATCCTTTGCCAGGTCTTACGAAATCTAGTGTTAAAGTCACTCATGGCCTCTTGTAGAGCTCTCTTGATGGTAATTAGCTGTTGCAACAATGAAGAGTGGTCTCCTTTCTTTGAGAAGCATTTGAACAACCATTCTCCAAGTTGATCCTAGAAGATGATAGAGCCTGAGGCCAAAGATCGATACCAATCTTGGGCCTTTCCTTTAAAAGAGGTAGCTAATAGCCTCAAGGCAATGTTCTCCTATGATATGTTATGTAACCTACATAACTCCTCTATATCTTGAAGGTGTTTAGAAAGGGTTTTGAAGTCTTCTCCAGAGAATCTTGGAGTCTATCCTTGAGGGTGTTAGTGGGTATGGCAGACCATACATTTGAGGGTGTGGGTGGTCATAGTAGACTACCACTATCCAAGGTTACAAAGTTTCTAGGAGTAGGGGGAGGTACATTAGCCATAGAGAAAATATTCCTATGAATCAGGTATACGAGTATTCTAATTTAGAAGTTTGAGCCTCTGGGTGGAGTAGATAAAGCTCTTGATATTGGGCTCTTGCTTCTTGCTCTATTGCTCCTTACAGGTGATACAAAACTTGTAAGTCTTGTCCTTCTAAGTACTAAGGAAGGTAACTAAGAGTACTGGAAGTAACCTCTCGAAGATTCTCTTGTTTGGACTTTGGGCATGAAACTTCTAGTTTCCTTCCTTGGCATGATTCAAGAAATATTTTTGACGTCTAATCAAGCATTTGGAAAACTTCTGGTCTCACTGAGTGTGCCAGAAATTTTTTTATCAATCATCAAAGCTCATGCCTCTCGGATAGTATTATGGAAAATTCAGTGAGTGGGGGACTAATTTTTGCCTCATTTAATACCTCCAGGATTTTTATAGAAATTCGACTCTTCTTTGGGGTTTGTAGAAAAGGGTAGAAAGAAATGTAAATATAAAACATAAAAAATGGCGATGTGCAACACTTTTACAACATTGCAAACTCAACCATTCCTATATTGATAAACTTAGACATAGAACAACACAACCCTTCATTGTTGGAAAGATAAAGAACAACAGAGGCTAACAACAAGCATAGTGCAGACTTTCAAATCTTCCCGCAGGTAGTGTTCATTAAGGTTCAATCAAACATAAAGATTTCTAAGGGGTAACAGGAAATAATTCAAAAATTACATGAAATCTCCCTCCTAATACATCATAATATAGTGAAACAACAACCCTTCAAAAATAAAAGAGAATTCCAATGACATAATCTAGTTTTCACAAGTTACTATTCTACCATATGAGCATACAACATGGAAATCAGCTACTTAAACTATTCAAATTCAGCTTGCAAGCATAGTGTTTCATTCAAAACAATAATATAAAGAAAGAAGCTTGAAAAAGGCCATACATACATAGTCTCAATAATTTCTCCTCAATATTTTTTTCTTTAAATATCAAATGAACTTTAAAGCAAAGGATGAATGCCAATCCAACAATAGTTTAATCCTTAAAAGATATAACATGCTAGAGATAAGTAGTTCTGCAATTATGCTCCTAAAAGTAATTCTATATCGTAAGAAAACTAAAGAAACTTTTCCTTAGCCAAGGAAACTGAAACTTGGAATCTAACCCTTCATTATGTCATCGCCTCACTTATATAGCTACAAAAAAAAAAGAACACTGCTTCAACACAAAATTCAATACTGACAGTTGTTGATAGTTGATAGCACACGATCCAATCGTAGATCCTTGGTTTGGTCACAACAATCTTTGCTCATCAATTCTTAGCTTCTGCATTAATGCTTTTAAGATATTTAGTAAAGATAGAGGCTTGTAAATGATCAAATCCTAGAAAAACAACTTGTAAAAAAGGTTTAGTTGACAGATCACATCACCCAAAGGCACTGAATTAAAGCTTTCATCTCGAAAACTATGAAAAGAAAAAGGACAACAAGCTTCGACAAACTCCCAAAAGATATCACTTTCAAGCTCATGAATATAGCTCCTTAGAAAATATTTGATGATCTGACACGTGTCTCGAACTCTCTCCCAAAAGTAAGATGAAAGGTGAAAGTTGCACAACCACCACATGGCACATTGCACACCTCTCCAATAACTCTACTTGAGCATGGGTGCACCCAAAATTGAAAACATTGTATAAGCCAAAAATAAAAAATGATTAAGGTGAAAAAATTTCACACATACATTAAAATATGATTTTACCTTGATGATTTTTTTTGTCACAACACCTTCTTCCCCACTGTTGAATGCTATTGTCTTTGTTGTTGCATTGAACAACTTCTCTATCTCTATGATATCTTCCTCAAGAAACTCTTTTTTTTCATCAGGTTCCTCATCGAACACTTGATCCTCATACATCACTGCATACTTTGTTTTAACTACAACATCCTCAACTACTATAATTTTTAATCTTTCACTTTCAGCTATAAAAATTTCACCTTCACTACTCATTTTCATCACTATCTTCATGTCCTCTAAAGGACCTAACTCTGCTGCAACATAAATTTCCTCTTTTTCAATATCCTCCTTTTCACTCAACTCTTTTGTTGATAATGCAACCTCTATAATTTCATCCTTCATGTCTTCCAATAAACATCCCTCAGATTCAGGTTCATGGATTTCTTCATAGTCATCATTTTCTTCCTCTATGCCACTTGTTTGATACCCTACTACATCTTCTTTCTTTCCTACTATCAAAATATCACTAGAAGGATAATCAAAATTACCTTCAACTCTTCTCTTTTCTCATTTTCTCCTTTTAACCTCTTTTCTTAATTCATCCACTTGTTGCTACAATTCTATCATCTCAATTCTTATTTCTTTTTGCTCTTTCTCTCTAATTCTTTCTCTAATTTTCTCAAGTCTAGGAATCCTCAAAATCCATCCAATAACAAAAATCATTTTCCATTTTCAAGGCCTCACAAAGCCTCAACACAAAGCTTTCAATCCTCAAGTTTTACTTATGTAAACTGCCTCACATTACACAATCTATTTACAAAACCCTCTTTCAATATTCACGAATATTATTGTAAACTACCTCCTTCGGAAATCTGTCTACAATAATGGGAACCTTAGTTCCACAAATCCTCTAAAAATTTCTTCTTACTACTTGCACATACATCTGCAAGTAAAATCCACACATTCTCCACCCTCAAGTCCTAGTGCAAATTGCCTCACATCAGCGCTACTGCTTGCACACTCAGGAACTCCTATCAATCTTCAACTTCTCAGGTATAGACTGTCTCACATTCAGTGATCGGTCTACACACCACACACACTCCACCACTAGGTTTGATGCTCTACCTGCACACTCAGGAACTCCTACACTAATACCACTGATGTAAGATGATTCCCTTTACAAATCTAAAAACTCATAACACAACTCAAATTTGCACAACATATGTAAGAAGGAAAACATTATATTTTATTGTAAAAAATATGAAATGAAATTATAATATGTTGAAGCTCACAAGCTTTCCTTTACAGCAAGGGATTTTGATTACAAAAATCTACAACAATGGGATCTTCATCCTATGCTCTATCTGACAACATTTGGTTATGTAAAATTGCAACTCCCCCTAAGCCCCAAGCCAACTTCTCCAAATGAGTAGCATCAATATATAGAAGTTGTGTGAGAAGAAACCCCCATTGGTTTCTCAAAATAACCTCCACTAAACCACTAATAAAAACCCATCACTTTTTTCCTATCAATGATATGTCATTCATCAAAATTTTCCAAAATGGTTATCTAGGTTTTGTGCACCTTGTTTCTATCTTTTCGAAATTTTTTGAAATTCTCAATTTTGTTACTATATAAGAAACTTATGGCCATTTTACTGAGATTGGGTCTCATAGATACGACCCCAAACATGCAACATGTAAAGCCTGTGGCCAACATGAAAATACATGCAAGATTCTTTGTAGCCCACTTTATGACACATGTGCATGCAAACCATACCAAAACCATAAGAAGGCAAGAATTTTTGACCTCATCTCAAAATGGATGCCCAAATGGAATATTCCTCTACAAGATGCTTTTACTGCTTTATTAGGACCTATTTCCCAACAAATTTACATTTACATTTTCACACCAAGAGAATTTACATTATTGCAAATTAAAATATTATTCTCCTAACCCTTAAGCCCTTATTGAAAGTAAACCAAATTAAAATAACATTTTCTTTTGTTGATGCAATATTTCCTTACACCCTAGATGCTCTTGCATCACTAATATACCTGAGGGTTTAACCTGCTAAACCCTAATTTTTATCAGAGAGAAAAGATCAATATTTTTTTAGCACATTATTCAACTTCTAACCATGCAAGTCACACCATTGGAAAGGTCTAAAAAAATGACATCAAATCTACCATTAGCTTCCTCCATAGACCTCTAGAAATGACCTTTGTGATAACATGAAAACTTTTCATGAAAACATTACATCTTTTTATGCAACTTTACAACAAATGCAAAATGTGTTTTTCTCTAAATCATTCTCCAACATTCTTTCCTTGACATATCCTTCAACATTCATGAGATGCGGACCTCTAATGATCTCCCCTTCAACATCAATCCAATTTCATTTTGACATCAATGAAAGCATAATGCCAATACCTATGTCCAAATTGTAGTTAAAGTGGTTTCAAAAATTAGTTTAAAAAATAATGTAACAAAAAATTATGAAAAAATACCCATACACTATATATTGATGTTAAGAGTCTATATTTGAAAAATTAGAATTGTATCCTTTCTAGAAAAAATGTTTTGTTGGACAACATAAAGGCTACTTTTTCAAAATTTTGTTTACTATTTAAAAATATTTATTGAAGGAGATGTTGAATATTCATAATTTGCTTTTGAAAAATAAAAAAATATATTTAGAATATATACATAAACTGTCACAAATCATTAGTTTGCATCATCTTCAAATTTTTAACATTTTAGCTACTATAGGTCTTAAAAGGTGAATATTCAATTAAAAATGTCAATATAAATGTCCATCTTGGCCAAAAAGTAGGACTCATTATTGTGGGATTACCCTATGAAAAATTATATGAAGTATTTTTGTAAAAAAATTATAAGATCAAGGAATAAAAAATTATATAAGAAAATATGGCTTAACATGTTAATGGACTAAGACTAAATATTCAAGATCAACTAATCATGGAGAGGTTGAAAACTATGGAAGAGGAATATTGTTTTACGCTAAAAGTAGAGGAGAAGATTATAAGAAAGGAAGTACTAACCAAGAATAGAGTTGGATTTAGTAGAGGTAAGGGAAAAATAGTAGAAAATATATATCCATGGTGATGAAGTCAATCCTTCTAGTAATCTAAAGGAGAACAATAAAAAGAGAGGAAGAACATACCTTGTTAAAGTAAGAGGTTGATATGGAAGAGGAAAAGGTAGAGGTTTTTATGGTAAATGTTTCACATGTGGATGGTCAAGTCATATATTTTATGACTTCTCATAAATTAGGCCATAAATATTAAGGAGAGTAAAGTTTACAAGTGAACACATAGAAAAAGGGGATATAAGATCTATATGAAATGTTAGTAAGTTTCATGAACCTAAGAAATGAGAGGCACCTATGATGACGATGATGACACTATTGAAACCAACCAAAAGAGAGGATGAAGATGTCCAAATAATTTTTATGTTTAGAATAGTATTCCAAGAAGGTGGAAATGGTTTTAAGGTAATATTAGATAGGAGGATTATTTATAATTTATTTTAAGATGAAATGGTGGATACGTTGGGGCTAAGAAAAGCTCAATTTACTTCTTATAAGCCATCTTGGTTATAAAACCTAGGCATACAATATTGGTTGATAAAATGTTCCTAATGATTTTTTATATAAGCACTTATGAATATGGGTTGTGGTGTAATATCATACCAATGGATGCATTATTTTCTATTAAGAAGACTATGGAAGTTTAATAAGAAGGGAATCCATGATGGGAGGGAAAAAAAACACTTTGGAAAGTAATGGATAAAATAAAACCCTTACACCATTGATAAATAAGGAAAAAGAGGTGGGAAGTGGTCTAAGGACAATAGTAGTGTCAAGAAAATAATTTCTTGATTTAATCAGGAAAAACCTATGTTTTGTAGTAGATACCAAGGAGCTATGGGTACATATAATTATTGATAGTAGTGAAATTATTGATAGTACTAATTATAATCTCATGGAATCCTTTGGGAAGACAAATTTTTTTACTAAAATTGATTAAAAAGGTTGATATCACCAAATTAGAATAAGACAGAGTGATGAGTGAAATAATTATTTAGGCGTTATGAGCGATTAGTAATTCCTTTCAAATTAATGAACTGAGTGTTGATATTATTTTTAATAGTAATTATAATTGCTTAAATTTATGATATTATGATGTTTAGAAAAAAACAAGGACATTTATTACATATTACGTAGGTCTTACAAAGGCTCAAGGAGGAAAAATTATTGGCGAACTTAAAGAAATGAAGATTTTTTGGATGAGAAATTAACTTATTTGGGATATGTTATCTCACTTTGAGGGATTTAAATAGATCTGAAAAGGTATGGGAAATAGTAGAATGGACAATTCTTAGGAGTTTGCATGAGGTTCAAATTTTCCATAGTTTAGCTAGATTTTATAACATATTTAAAAAAAATTAGTGGAAAATGTCTACTCATAATTGAAACCATAAGGGGATATCGAGAGGAGCTTAAGAAGATAAATATAATAGATAAGGATATTGAGATCTTGAACAAGAAGGTAAACAAGGAAAAAGTGTTCTAATTAGATTGTGATGTAAGTGAGACAACCATATTGAAATGAAGGAAAATGGTTGATTTATGGTTTATGACATAGAACAACACATTTCACAACATTCATTCGAGGAAAACCCTAGAGATCTCAATCTAAAGTATGTAAAGGCGAAAGAGATCTTGCAATAGGGTTGTCCTAGGGTCTGATTAGAAACTAAAGAGGAGTTGACCACAAAGATAGGGCATGGAAAAACTAATGGCATGCAAGACCTAATGCTTAAAACCTAATGCAATGCAATACTTCACTAAATGACCTAAAAATGCATGTATATAAAAAAAAAAAGCTGATAGATGAAAGGTGTGCACCTGAAAAGCTATTGAGGCACAGTTGAAGACTTGAAATTAAAAAAACACCAAATTTAATGTTGACTATGATTCATATGCCAGAGTAGGTGATTTAGTCCCTAATTAGGGTTTTTGGGTAGGAACAAAAATCTGGTAGAGATATGTCTAAAACTCCTAAAATATGGAAAAATCATTGTACTAGGACTCATACACTAGAAGTGGCATATTAGTCTAGTTAGGATTTTTTGGAAGTTAAAAATCTAATTTTTCTCTTCAATATCTGCTCCGCCCATTCCACCCAATTTTTGAATCTGAATCTCTGGTTTGCAACCTATAGATGTCTTCCAATGATCTTCAATGCAAGGTGACAAATTTGACAACTTTGAACATTTTGAAAACTTTCTCCAAACTTTCTCTTCAATTTTTCTTCAACCTAGATTTGGAAATCACACACTAAAGAGAGGGAAAAATGTTGTTTTGTTAGTGGAAAGGGGTTTTCCATGGTCAAACCCCGTTTTGGTAATCAAACCTTGAAATGAAATGAAATGAAATAGAAAAGAGGATGATGAATGAACAAAATGTAATGTTACAACTCACCAAACCCTAGAAATAAAGTGCGACAAACATGTATGAAGTGGCTCCAATGGATGTAGATCTTGAATTTTGCTTGAATGTGATAGATCTTGAGTTGAATTCTAGGTTGAATCATAAAACCCTACGTCATAATTGTTAGCTAAAAAACAAACATGATGCATGATAACTTTGACATGATGCTTGATAATGGAATAATTCTCTAATTCACTTGATAATCAACCCTTGAATGCTCTTGAATTCTCTTGTGAACCCAAATTTACTATAATGGATGAATACTTGAAATCTTGTGTTGAAAATGAGTGAAAGAAACTTGTATTTATACTTATTTATGCCTAATTTCCCCAAATTACAATACTACAAGCTAACATTATATCAAGGAGAATAAAATATCACCAAAAATTTGAATTAAATTTGATTTTGGGCCACACAGGACTCATACGCCAAAAGTAGTGTATGAGTCCCCTTAGGCTTAGCTATGGGACACATTTTCAAAAATTCTTAGAATGATGTAAAATCTAGATTGGGGCCCTAAAACCTAGGTGAGACTCATATGCCCAAAGTTGGGTATGAGTACCAAATCACTAAATGTAGGCCACACAAGCTAAAAACACTTGAATTATGATTGGAAGTTGGTTTATGATCAAATTGTCCCCAAAAAGATACAATAAATGAGGCTTGTGGATGCAAAATAAGGCCAATTAAAGCATAAAGGAGCCCAATTATTTAATAAACCCTAGAAAAGTGTGAAAGTGTGTTACAACACTTTACAACATTCTAAATAAGTTACATCTATGCCAGTTTAGTTCACAAGGTCCTAAGACCTAATGTGAATATGTTAGAAACATTACATCACTAAATCAAGGCCATGTTAGGGAGTACTTTTTTTGTCATTACATCTAGCCCCCACTTTAGTGAGTGGAGGAACTTGCTTCCAACCTGCACTAAAGTAGACCCACACACATCAAGAGTGGTCCAAATGTACCAATGCTAGTAAGATATGACGACCATGATCAAGAGGGTTGCACAAGCCCCCAGGACCAAGGTCTTATGGAAAATCAACATAGGCACAAAAGAACATGCATGAAAATGAGATAAAGAGAAATAACAAGGTACAAGTATACACTTCCAAAGACAAAGAGAAAATAAAAACAAAACAAAAGATGGGTGGATCAAGCTTCAATCATTTTTGTAACACAATGTGGATCAGATCTAGGCTGTTTGTCCGAAAAATACATGTTCACTATGAGGCAACAAGAATTTAGGCTAACCACTAAGTGAGTAATCCAAGAAGGTGAGACACATACACATGCAGTTGAAATGCAGTCATACACACATGTGAGTGGCTATGGGAAAGTCATGCAGTTGAAATTTATACCTCTTGATAACTTTGATAAGGCGCCACACAACAATGAAATTTAAGCTTCATCATGTGAGAAAAACTTCATATTCATGTAACTCTTGAACAAATAAGATGGCACCAAAAACAAGAAAGGTGTGTTATGCAAAGTGGCCATATAAATGAAATTGTAAATGCAAAACTAGGGAACATTAAAAGGAGTCTTGCTTAGTTCATGTAAGGTATTAACTTAGGGAACATTGTACCTAATGTCTCCAAGAGAGGACCAATCAAAGAATAAAAGATTCACAAATTAGGGGATGTAGTGTGTTGCATCAAGCCACTAAGAGGAATATAATATGATAAGATAGATCATGCTCTTGAAGGACATCACACCCGATGTCACCACAAAGCAAGAAATGCATTGCATGAAGCACAAAGACTAGACCATGAAACATGAAGTGAAAAATAATAATGCCAATGTATGCCCCCACTTTAAATAAATTGCTAAACACCATGCTATGAGCAATTACTTTAAAGTAGCAAATGATAAATGGTAACAATAAAGAGGACATGCGAGGTTACTCAGAAAGCTCTATGCCAAGTCATATGTTTCCAAATGAAACTACATCATGAAAAAGGAAAGTGAGGGGTTGCCCCAAAATAAAACTCCGAACACATGAAGGATCCATGAATTCGGAGTCAATATATTCTTGCTACAATGTTTCTAGAGAGCTCAAAACTGTCATCATTCCCCAAATACTCATAGAACTAGAATAAGGAAAAAAAAGAAGAGTGAAAACAAAGAAAAACCTTTTAGGTAAACATGGAAGAGACATGAATGTCTCAAAGCCTTGCATCATCTTGAAAAGAAAAACACAAGACAAATGAAAAAATAAAGGAAAATATTTTGGGTCAACATGGAAGATACATGAATGTGTCGATGCCTTGCATCATCCCCAAAAGGAAAACACAAGAAATTTATGAAAAAGATAAAAGGTTTATGACATAGAGAATAATGAAGGTACAAATAGAGGAATTCCACAAAGAGAGAGATAGATACACCAAACAGAACAACACAAGGGATCACATTATGCACATGCAATCACACAAAAGGAAAATAAGTAATTAAAAAGACTAGTAAGGCACATGCGAGTCAACATGTAGAAGATCTTCCACATCCCAATCATGTTCATTGTATATTGAAGTTGGAAAACTAGCCAAAGGGACAATAGTAAGTGTCGAACTAGGTCCATCACCAAGTTCAACACTCAGGATAATTATCGTTTAAGCTCATAGAAGAGGAAAAAACTGTATTCAATTCATTATGCACTTTTTATCAATCTTTGCAATCTCATCATCATCATCCAAGTTAATCACAATAAGAGGTCAAATGATAATGTACAAAGAAGGGTTTAAATCTTGTTGTGGTCTATATTTTTTTTTCAATGAAGGCGGAGAATTATCATATATTGCTTCAATCAAGTTTGGATCTTGATTTTATTTGTTTATTTCTTCATTTAACCTTTGAGCAAGGGTATGGCGTCTATGCCTGTGCTCTCTAGGAACTATGTTTATTTTATTTCAGTTTTCAAGTTGTGCTTGTGTAGGAGTGGGATGATCAACCATAGATTTATTTTCTTCCCTAAGGGGAGGAATGGAAGGAACCATGGAAGGTTGTTCAACCACTTTCTCTTCAACATTGTAAACTATTTTTATTCTAGGGTGCATGACGAGATTATTTTCATTATTTCTTGTTTTCTTGTAAGAAGTAGGAAAAGGATCTATCTTAATTTGTTCTTGGTTGTTTGGAATGTATTTAGGTTCAATCATGGTAGGTTCGGTCATGGATTTAGGAATTTTTTGAAGGGATAATTTCACTATGCATTTCACCTTGAAATTTTGGTAGGATTTGAAAAAGAAGTCTTCACAAGGTTAAGTGGGTTCCATAGGCTCAGGCTAGAAGAAATCTAAGGAAAAGTTCCCTCGAGAAGACAAAGGGTTAAAGCCACTATGATGCATGGTGAAAATTTCATTATCAAAGGGAAACTTTAAGCATTTATGCATAACCGAAGGGACAAAATTCATGGAGCAAAGCCACGGATAGCCTGGCTTCACATGAAATTGGTTTGACTATGGGATGATGGAGAATGAGACATCTAGTGTTTTAAGTCCTATTTGTAAAGGAAGGGTGATCAATTCCATCATAGGGAAAGAAAAACCATTATGCATCTTGATCCATTCTTTCAGTTTATCATATATTTCTTGATAGATCTTATGCACAAGTAAGAATTCTTCAGTGATCACATTCTCTCGATAGATGAGATATATTAATATCCCATTATTGGGCTTGTCATAGATTCAGTTGGCTATGTAAAGAGGACCATCAAGTGCATGTTTAAGTATATATTTGGACGAGAAATAATTTCCAAGAGGATTTTTAGTTCGGCCCTTATGAGGTGCAACATTGATCAATCCAACCATATCATCCATAAGATCAGTATCTATAGGATTGGTTTGAACAATATCATTGTCAATCATCATCCGTGACAACATTCATCAAATCATTATTTTTATTTTCATTGGATTTGACGAATGAAATATTATGGTTAGGAATAGGGTTGGTAAATATTTGCAAGTTTTGGTTATGACGGGCAACAAACTTATTTCCTTGATCATTAAAACCTCCAACTAAAAGCTAGATGAAATCAATGAGGTCTTGCACAAGATGTTTAAGATGCTTATAATGTTCTATGTCATGTCCATTTTGTCAGTGATAATGGCAATAAGAATTCAATCTAAAGATTGGAGGTAAATATTTATTAGGATTGGGGGTTTTAACAGGAGGCAAGGTAATAATCTCCAGTTCTAAGAGTTGTGGCATTGTGATATGAAGGGTATCAGGTGGGGGAGTGAATTGCATTTTTGGGTCTCCATAGTTAAAGGTTATCGTTGCTTTTATGGCAGCTACTCGGGTGTCAACATATTGAGTTGCTTGTTAAGGAGATTTAGTTCAAGAAAACCTTTATTCTACTTCCTAAAAGATTGGTAGTTGTTTCGGTTTGCAGACTTAGACTTCTTAGTTTGGCTAGAGGTGGATTTTCCATTACAACTACTAACCGAGTTTTGATAATCACAGATGACAATACATAAGCATATGAAGGAGGGGAATTTCATCATGGTAAGATTATCTTGTATCTTGCTTTGAAAATTCTCTATGAACATCTTTTGAAGGTGAGGGTTAGGAACCTTTGAATCGATTTGGGAATAAAGTGATTGATAACGTGAAATAAAGTCGGTAATCTTTTCTTCTTCTTTTTTCTTACATCTCATCAAATCGGCCAAGGTCATATTAGGAGTCATATGCACTTGGAAATGGTTGATAAATGCCTCAAAATTTTTATTAATGAACAAATTGAGTTGTTTGGTAATGAGGAAAACCATTCTAAGGTAGTATCCTTCAAGAATCTAGGGAAAAGTTTAGCCAAGAGTTCATCGTCAAGACTAAAGTCACTACATAAGGAAATATATAGGAAAAAACATGGTTAGAAGGATCTCCTCTCCCTCCATATTTCTCAAATGTAGGCACCTCTACACCTTGTGGCATCAGTGTTCACAATATCTCCAAGGAAAAGGGACTTCTTTTGACATAATATGTAGGTGGGTTGTTTTGATTTTGGTTGATGGTGGAAACTTGCTTTTGAAGGGATGAAATAATTTGCAAATGTTGGTTTATGAGAGGGTCATTGTTTTTATTATGAGATCAAGGTGAATATGGTGAAGGTTTGTATGTTTTCAAAGGACAAGTGAATGGAATGCTTATAGGTAGGAAAGTGGTAGGAGATATGACGTGTAATGCCACAAAGGTACTAGGGATGCTAGCTGAAATACCTAAGGAAGAAATCACATTACTAGATAGTTACACTATTGTTGTAACTTGAGGGTTGGTGTAGTGTCCAAAAGTATCATTGTTGACATTTTCACACTTGTTTGGGCCCTCCTTGTAAAATTGAGCTTAATGGTGCCTTGGCTTAGTGTTGTAATGTGTTTAACACACTCACATTAGGTCTTGGGCCCTTATGAATTAAATAAACCTAATCCTACCTTATTTGGAGTGTTTTAAAGTGTTGTAACATAGTTCCACACTTTTATAGGGTTGTCATTAATAATTGGCCTTCTTTATGCTTTAATTGGCCTTGTTTTACATCCATAAGCCTCATTTAATGCATCTTTTCGAGGATGATCCTGACACAAATCAACATCCAATCATAATTTAGGTGTTTTCAAGTTGTGTGGCCCAGATTTGGTGGTTTAGGACTCATTCACCACCTTGGGTGTATGAGTCTCACCTAGGTTTTTGGGTCCCGATCCTGATTTTATACATTTCTAAGCATTTTTTAATTTGGTCTGATAAATTATGCCTAATGGGACTCATTCATCACCTTGGGAGAATGAGTCCCATGTGGCACAAAATTAAGATTAATTCAAATTTTTGGTGAGATTTTATCTTCCTCGATTTGACGTTGGCTTGTAGTGTTGTAATTTTGAGAATTCTTGCATAATTAAGTATAAATAGAAGGTTCTTTCACTCATTTCCACCTAAGACTTTTGAGAGAGCATCCTAATAGAAAATTTGATTTCACAGTCCAGCATTCAAGAATTCACAAAAGAATTCAAGAGTCTTCAAGAGTAGATTATCAAGCATTTTAGAGCATTATTCAAGCATCAAGCATCATGTCAAAGACTTCATGCATCATGTTTGTTTTTTAGCTAACAATTGTGATGTAGGGTTTTATGATTCAAGCAAGTGTTTCATTCAAGATCTATTCAATTCAAGCAAGAGTTAGTATCCACATCCATTGGATCCATCTCACACATGTTTGAAACACTTCATTATTAGGGTTTGGTGAGATGTAACATCATATTTTGTTCATTCATCATTCTCCATTCCTATTTCATCTTATTTCAAGGTTTGATTACCAAAATAGGGTTTGACCAAGGAAAAACCCATTTCCACTAAAAAAACATTTTTCTCTCTTTAATGAGTGATTTGCAAGTTTAGATTGAAGAAACATTAAAGAGCAATATTGGAAAGAGTTGTCTAAGTGTGTAAAGTTGTCAAAGTTGTCACCCTGCATTGAAGATACTTGGAGGACTTCTATAGGTTGTGAATCAGGGTTTCGGATCTAGAAATCAACTAGTAAGCACAAAGAAGACCTTGAAGACCAAATTCAAACTTTAAAGTTCTAGAAAATCCTAGCTGGATTGATTCACTAGTGCTGGCATATGAGTCCTAGTTTAGGTCAAAATTTAGATTTTTACATATTCAGATACCCATTTGCTAGATTCTTGTTCCTGCATAGAAACTCGGATATGGGACTGAATCTCCTATCCTGGCGTATGAGTCCTAGTCAACATTAAAGTAAAAAATTCCAACATTTTAGAGCCTCATCTAGTCATCTTTAGATTTCCAGGTGCACAGATTTAATCTTACAACTTGTTATTATGTTTTGCATACATTTCTAGGTCATTTAGTGAAAGATTGCATCATATCAGGATTAAGCATTATATATTGAATTGCATTTATCTGTCCAAGCATTGTCTTGGTGGTGAATCTCTCATTAGTTTATAATCAACCCCTAGGAAAACCCTATTGCAATAGCTCTTTCTCTTTTGCATTGAGATCTCTAGGGTTATCCTTGAATGAGAGAGTGTGAAGATTGTTATTCTAGGTCCTAAACCCTAGAACCCAAACAATTTTCCACACTTTAGTTGGTATAGGTAGGAATAGAGGAAATTGTTGTGGGAGGAGGAATTTGAATTCCTCCTTGGCTTGTGACATTGTTCGAGGGTAAAGGAAAACTAGTTGTTGAGGTAAGATGTTTTCCATAGATATGAACTATGTTAGACACAATTTCAACTCCGTCTTCACTTTCAAGCATGTGATGAATGTTATCTATGGTAGGGATTATGGTAGTTGAAATGTTCTTAGTACTTATTTGATTGTATAGGTTTTCTAAATCTTCATGAATTTGAATTATGTTTTCTTGTGGAACACTAGCAACCATTGTTTCAACATGTGTCACACTACTTGAAGGAAAGGAATTGTTAAGGGTATGGTCCATACCTAGTGAACTAGTGTCAATACTAGGAGTTAAAGAGCTAGATAACCCAAGATCCATGATGATTGTATTATTGCGGGATGACACGAGTCTCAAACTTCGTCTCACTATAGTACTAGCAATAGGAAACCAAGTAGAAAAGCTCATGAAAGGGATACTAAATGCAAGATGGATGCAAATTTAATTTAAGTTAAATGAAATTAAATGAATATAAAAAAAACTCTGTAAACTAAAACAAAAATTTATCAACAACAAACAAGAGCACAAAAATAGAGTTTTGAATTTTGGAAAATGTATTTTAAAATCTACACTAGGACTAAATCTCCCAAATGGGTGTATGAGTCCTAGTGAGGGTTTTTTCCACAAATTTTAATCAATTTTAAGTGATTTTATGCTTTTTAGTTTGGATGATCTATAGACTAAACACAAATGTAGATATCACATGATATCCAATGAGGCAAAATGCAAAAATGCTACCTATATGCACTTTCACTAATGCAAGATTTAGAAACCCTAGAATGTTAATTAACTAATGCACAATATAATGCAATGCCAATGTGATAAATCTAGGATGAAGATGCACTCCAAATCAGAATTAAGATGTTCTAAATGCAGGTTCACCAAAATGAAGTGAAGGAAAATGGTTGCTTTATGGTTTAGGACATAGAATAATACATTTCACAACATTCATTCAAGGAAAACCCTAGAGATGTCAATCTAAAGTATGCAAAGGGGAAAGAGATCTTGCAATAGGGCTATCCTAGGGTCTGATTAGAAACTAAAAAGTGGTTCACCACCAAGCCAGGGATTGAAAAGACTAATGAAATGTAAGACCTAATGCTTAAACCTAATGCAATACAAGACTTCACTAAATGACCTAAAAATGCATGTAAATCAAAATAGAAAGCTGAGAGATGAAAGGTGTGCACCTGAAAACCTGTTGAGGCCTAGATGAAGACTTGAAATGCTAAAAAAATGAATTTAATTTTGAATGGGACTTATATGCTAGACTAGGTGATTTAGTCCCAGATTAGGGTTTTGGGGAAGGAACAAAAATCTGGCAGAGATATGTCTAAAAATCTTGAAATCTAGAAAAATCATTGTATTGGAACTCATACACCAGAAGTGGTGTACCAATACAATTAGGAATTTCTGGAAATTCAAAGTATGATTATACTATTCAATATCTACTCTATCCTTTCCACCTAATTTTTGGATCTAAATCTCTTATTTGCAACCTATAGATGTCTTCCAATTATCTCCAATGCAAGGTGACAAGTTTGATAACTTTGAACACTTTGAAAAAATTCTCCAAAATTTCTCTTCAATGTGTCTTCAACCTAGATCTTCAAATCACACACTAAAGAGAGGGAATTTTTTTTTTTTGTTAGTGGAAAGGGGTTTTCCTTGGTCAAATCCCATTTTGGTAATCAAACCTTGAAATGAAATGAAATAGAAAAAGAGGATGATGAATGAACAAAATGTAATGTTACAACTCATGCCAAACCCTAGCAATAAAGTGTTGCAAGTATGTATGAAGTGGCTCCAATGGATGTAGATCTTGACTCTTACTTGAATGTGATAAATCTTGAATTGAATGCTAGCTTGAATCATAAAACCCTACAGCACAATTGTTAGCTTAAAAAAACATGATGCATGATGACTTTGGCATGATGCTTTATACTATAATAATTCTCTAATTCACTTGATAATCAACCCTTAAATTCTCTTGTGAACTCATATTTACTATAATGGATGAATACTTGAAAGCTTGGGTTGAAAATGAGTGAAAGAAACTTGTATTTATACTTTTTGATGCTTAATTTCCCAAAATTACAACACTACGATCCAACATTAGATTTTAATTAAATTTGATTTTGGGCCGCACGGTACTCATACGCTAGAAGTGGTGTATTAGTTCCATTAGGCTTAACTATGGGACACATTTTCAAAAATGCTTAGAATGGCATAAAATCCAAATTAGGGCCCTAAAACCTAGGTGGGACTCATATGCCCAAAGTGGAGTATGAGTCCCAGATTAAAAAATATGGGCCACACAACCTGAAAACACCTGAATTATGATTGGATGTTGGTTTATATCAGGATTATCCTCAAAAAATGCATTAAATGAGGCTTGTGGATGAAAAATAAGGCCAATTAAAGCATAAAGAAGCCCAATTATTTAATAAATTGCTAGAAATGTGTGAAAGTTTGTTGTAACACTTTACAACATTCTAAATAAGGTATGATTAAGCTCATTTAGTTCACAAGGGCCCAAGACCTAATGTGAATATGTTAGGCACATTACAACACTAAATCAAGGCCATGTTAGGGAGTACTTTTTTCATCATTACACATATAAGTATTTCTTAGCCAAGAGAGTAGACCTATTATATGTTTTAATGAAAACATTCTTGATGTCAAGAACATATATTTCATTTGTGATCAAGAGTTATATACCATGTAGTATAGGGCCTAAATAAGTGGTGACATGATTTTATTCCTGAGGAGTTTTTATTTTACATGGATCTTTATGCTTTACAATTTACTAATATCCAAACCAAGATTAACCAATGATACATGAACTAGGTAGAATTATTACAAGGGTATAATTTTTCTCTTAAGCATAAAAGTGGAAGTTTGAACAAAGTAGAATATGCCCTAAGTAGGAAATAAATATTATTAATGAAAATGGGAGTTGAAGTATTTGAGTTTGATGCTATGAAATGGGTTATAGAAATGATGAGTTATAGTTCAAGAATGCATGGAAAACCTATATAGGGCATAATACTATGAGCTGGACACCATGTATTTATTAATATATGCAAGATGGTTTATCATTCAAGGGACAAAAACTATGCATAACTCAAGGATCAATGAAGTAGAATCTAATAAGAGATGATCATTGTGATGGTTTATCATTCAAGGGACACAAACTATGCACAACAAGCATACATTGACAAGGTTTTAGATAGATTTGGTATGGCTGATGCCAAAGTAGTTTCTCTTCCTCTTGCTACTCATTTTCATTTGTCTTCTGATTTGTATCCAAAAACACAAGAGGATACAAATTTTATGGAGAGCATTCCTTATAGATCTGCAGTTGGCAGTATTATGTATGCCATGGTTTCCACTCGTCCTGACATTGCTCATGCAGTGGGAGTTGTGAGCAGGTTCATGAGCAATCCTGGAAAGTCTCATTGGGAAGCAGTCAAATGGATTTTAAGGTATCTTAAAGGTACTATTGATTATGCTTTATGTTTTGGTAGAAATAATATTCAGCTGCAAGGTTTCACTGATTCTGATCTTGGTGGAGATTTGGATAAACGAAGGTCTACCATTGGCTATGTTTTCATGTTTGCTGGTGCATCCATTAGTTGGATCTCGAGGCTACAACATTCTATTGCTCATTCTTCTGCAGAAGTTGAGTATTTGGCTCTTTTTGAAGGTGCTAGGGAGATGATTTGGCTACAATGGTTGTTTAGTGATCTAAGATGTCAACAAAGTGATTATAATTTGTTTTGTGATAGTCACAGTGCCATTTTTATGGCTCACAATCATTCATCTCAGTAGCGTTCAAAACATATTGACACACATGCTCATTACATTCATCATGTGGTTGAAGAGGGCAAGTTAAAGGTTGTAAAAATTGACACAAAGGTCAATCCGGCAGATATTTTTACCAAAGTTGTAGGCAAAGAGAAGTTTGAATGCGCTAGGACTTCTCTTGGTCTAGTTAAGAAGAAGTAACCATAAATTTAGAGTAGGGGAATGGTTGGCGGTTGCAGCATCCATTTGACTTCTAATAAGTCAAACTATGCATAACTCAAGGATCAATTAAGTAGAATCTAATAAGAGATAATCACTGCGGTGGTTTAATCTTATGGATAGACCAAAGATGTTGATTAAAGCTTATGGAACTTATTAATATTCTTGGTTGATGACAAGCCTAATAATTGTGATTTGATACTACCATAAGATAAATTTATATTCAATGATTCATTTAATAAAAGTACATGTAATATTCCATTTCAGTTTTTTTATGAATATAGTCCAAGTGTTATTTAAAAAGTAAGGAATCTAACAAATACCAAGGGTCATGAGAGAATTTCTCAAGAAGAAGAGTTTGTAAAACACATGTAATATTTACATCAATATGTGAGGGAAATAATTAGTTGGAGCAACCAATAGTATAAAAAGGAAGCTGACTTGAAGTTGAGA
Organism: Sequoia sempervirens; assembly: GCA_007258455.2. Classification (NCBI taxonomy): domain Eukaryota; kingdom Viridiplantae; phylum Streptophyta; class Pinopsida; order Cupressales; family Cupressaceae; genus Sequoia; species Sequoia sempervirens. The sequence goes on along the minus strand of VDFB02000002.1, from coordinate 144,141,773 downwards.
GAAAGTAATTTGGAAGTGGGAGATGTGGTACTTGCACATCTATGAAACGAAATATTTTTTAGACATACCTATAACAATCTCAAGTGAAAGAAAATTGGACTATTTAAGATTACAATTTTTTTTTCAACAAATGCTTATGATTCAGAGCTACTTATAGGTTTGGACATCAATCCAATTTTTTTACATTTTTGTTTCTTATTATGAAAAGGAAACATTGCAACGACAAAATAAAAAGGAAACACCACGAAAAAATGGATGATAAAACTACCTAAAACATATTGAATATATTTTGGACTCTATAGTGGTTTGGAAGGCTAGAGGTGAAAATATAGTGAACATCAAGTGAAATGAAAAAAAAAAAACAATGGAGGATGCCACTTGGTTAAGCCCAATAGAGCCATAGTTATACTAGTTCATAAAATAATAATAGAGTTATTAACATGTATCACCCATATTCTTCCTATAGAAACTAAAATTTTGGCTTGTAGCAACTTGATATTTTAGTTATTGAATAGGGACTCACAAAATTTTGTACCTTGGTAGCTTGATGTAGGGGCATCATAATTTTTTAAGCACTTTTATTTATTTATTATTCAACTTGTAACTATCCATATTTGTTTCAATTTAAATTTTATGTTTTTGGTCATTTGGGGAAACAAATACCTACCTATAGGCTCATTAATGAATAAAAGTGTGTGGAAATAGTGAAGAATTAGGAGTTTTGAATTGATAAATAAGTATTTATGCATTAATAATGGTTTGTTGAGAATTGCATATGCTTAGAAAGGATTTTGGGAAAGCTTAAGATTTTAAGAAGATTTTTGGATAAATAAATAAAAATAAAAAGGAGAAGAAGAATAGAGGAAGAAGAAGAGGAAAATGTCTAGGAATGGGAAGGGGAAAACCCATAAAATAGAGATAAGGAAGACAAAGAGGAAAAAAGGAGCATGTGACTAACAAACAAAAAAAATGAAGAGAACATAGGAATGTCAAATTTGGCTAAGTATTTTGAAGAGAAGTAACTATGTGTAAATAAATATATTTTAGAGCTAAATGTAATAAAATGTTACTATTTAAAATTGTCTTCTTTCTTGGAATGTGTTTTATCTCGTGAATGATATTTTCTTGTGAATTGGTTGCTTTAAAATTTGTCCATTTTTATGCATGAGTATCTAGGTATTTAATGATTTGTATAGTCAAACCCCTCTAGCATAGGACTCAAGTTTTTACAACACAAACTTGTGTTCATGTAGCAAGTGATTTTTTACCTAAGTCTTAGTTTTGTTTACCTAAATCTTGGGTCTATTTTCCTACAACATAGTTTTATTTTAATTGAAGCTACATATTTTTCCTGCAACAAGAGTTTCAGACATTTGTAGAGTTTGTGTTGGTTGCCCCAAGAAAAATAACCTCCGTTCTCCACCTATTTGTTTCAATTTGGTTAGTGTTTTAGTATTCGCAACAGGGTGGGTACCATAACCTTTTGAAAATGTAAAATGAAGTTTAAGATTATTTTAAAATTAGATTAAAATTATTTCATATAGTGCATGTAATAATGTCTTGAAATTATTTTTTGTTTTAATGTGTTTAGTGTTTTAGTGTCCACAATAGGGTGGATGACATCACTTTTGAAAATGTAAAATAAAGCTTAAGATTATTTCTAATTTAGATTAAAATCATTTCATCTAGTGCATGTAATAATGTCTTGAAATATTTTTTTATAAGAAAACTTAAAGATGAGTAATTAAATTGAGGAAAATTGTAATCTAGTGTTTGATAATATTATGATCTTTTTTATTGATTTTATTATTTACAATTTTTTATACTATTTTAAGTTATAGTAAATTAATATTAAAATAAATTCTAATTGTATATCAATATTTTAAATAAATAATTTAAATATATTTTTAAAATTTACATATATAAATATAACTTTTAATTATAATTTAGAGAAATATTATTTGATTTAATGAAAAAAAGAAGATTTTTTTTCAACTATTAAGAAGTAATGATTAGAAATTGAAAGTAAATGTGAAGTTAAAATTGAAAAGGAAAGTCTAATAATTAAAATTAAACATTTGTTAAATAGCCATAACAGTTTTAGACTTCAATCAAATTAAAATTGAAATTAAGAATCTAATAATTAAAACAAAAATTTGTCCAATAACCAGTAAATTTTATATTTCATTGATCTAAACAATAATATGTAATGAAACATCTGATTTTTAATTAAAAAAAACCTTTCACTCGATATTTCTTATACAAAAAGAGGCATTGTCTGTTAGGAGGGAACAGGCTAATGATACACGCTAATATACTAATTTTGGGTGACGGTTTAATTGGTTTAACCCATATATGATGATGACTAAGAATATAAGGAGACAAGGGGGTATTATGTAGATTACAAACTGCTTAAACAATGCCTTATGTTTTTGTCGAGAATCATTTCCAGCCCTAAAATAATATTCATAAGCCCAAACAAGGACCAAAAGAAGAATAGCAAGTGAAGGTACAAGTGACGCTGTCAAGATCTCACCTCCGAAGATAAATTGGTATTCCTTGAAATCCTTATCCTTATATTTATCCTTTTTTAGATTGTCAGGGATTGTGGCTAAGATGGTTGCACTGAGAAATGCAAGAGATGTTGACATTATTGCGACTTCCAAACATAGCAAGGATAATTTGGCCAATGGAGAATGATCCATAGTAAGCTTTTCCTGTAGTCTTTCCCTAAATATCCATGCCATGACCACTGTAATGGAGGCAAAAAATGCAAGGCAATCAGAAAATAAAAAAACTTGAAAAAGGGTTTCTAATGCCAATTTATAATCTGCATCTTTACTAGCTCCACCTGGAGCCTGAAACATGGCTGCAAATGTCACAGTGGCAACTAGAGAAGCCACTAGAGTGTCCACTGACATTACTCTATCATCGTTGTTATTCTGATTTTTACTCTGTTCTGGTTGCTTAAAATCTTTGGAATATCGTATGAATCTATGACTTGCACCCTTTTCTTGTAGAATCATTGCAATCCTAGCAAAATTGGGATTTGTATCACATTCAACACTAGTGGCTATGTCAAGTGCACTTTTTCCTTCATTGTTTATAGCATTCACCTTTACACCAGAGAATGATATTAAATATTCCACAAGCTGCACCATTAACAAAATCATCACATCATTATTGACTATAAAAAACATAGTTTGTAATAATAAAATTGATGAGATCACAATAAGTATATGAAGAACTTACAGAATAAGTGCATCCAATATCATTAATACATTATTTCTCTACATGAGGAACTCAGTTTATACATAACCAAGCAATATGATAACCAAATAACCAAATACATTGTGAATTCTAATTGTTTATATGATATTTTAGTTGTGTAAGAACTTGGTCTCACAATACAAAGTTGTTTAAATAATCAATAATAATTACAATAAGATCAATTCAATTTATTGAGGTCAATTAAATTATTTATAATAAAACTATAAAGTTAACATAAAAATTATATTTATAAAATAGATATAAATAATACTAATAAATTATAATGAAAATATAGTAATATTTGAGTAAAGAAAATATATCTAACCTGAGGGTCCACTCCATTCTTAGCTGCCAAATGTAATGTGGTATTCCCAGAAATGTCATGGTTGCAGCTCACCAAGTTTGCAACTTTTGTGGGATTGAGCATTGAGAGGAGCTTTTCTACCACATCATTTTGATTATACTCTACTGCAAAATGTAGGGGAGTTTTAAGATCTCTACTACGAATTTCTACACAGTCTGGCATGACAGATATAAAACTCTCAACTATCTCCAAATAACCATTCAATACTGCCACATGAATTGGACATCTTCCAAGCTCATCTTCTTTTATCATCAAATTCTTGTCGAACAAAAACTTAGACCACCAGGATTCCAAGTTTGCCTCCATTATTTCATTGACAATGTCAAGATGTCTTCCATGAATAGCAACATGAAGAGGAGTGGCACCATGTGCATCAGGTATAAGAGATATAAGGTGTAATATATTCCAATAACTGAACTTCCCTACTATCAATTTCACTACATCTGCATTATATAATAAATCAATTATTTCATATTATGGAAATAAAATAAACCCAAAATCAGAAAATAAGCTATAAATGCTTTTAAAATAAACAACAAATGTGCTAACCCTAACACACCCACCCAAATAAGAAGCAACATAAGCTATGGATCCTGTTGAAATTAATAAAATAATGGTTATAGTATTACCTAGATGGCCTTCGTATGCTGCAACGTGAAGGCATGTTTGGTGGTCATTCTTCGGCCATAAAATCATAAACCAAGGAGTGGCTTCCATCAAACGCTCCACTGCTTCTACATGACCGTTCTCAGAAGCTATAATCAGTGCCGTCTCTCCGAACTGATTACGTTTACAGGCGGCAGACTTGTTGTAGCTCAGCAGAGTTCTTACCACTTGCCCATTTCCACATTTAGCAGCCTCATGCAAGGCCGTATTTTTGTCAGCATTGCGAGTTTTCGTCATACAAAGGAAACCACTGACGTCTGTAAGAGCCCATAAAACAATTTCACTGTGCCCTTCCCTTGCAGCGATGTGCAGAAGACTGTTTTCTTCAAATGCAACCTCCCGCAGAAGCCGAGGGTTCTCCAGATATAATCTTTGAATGCTGCTGAGATCGCCATCTCTGCAAGCAACGAATACATCACGCCTCATCCTTCCTTTTTTCTGCTTTAAAATTCTTGACACCCTCACTCGATTTTATGCATCAAATCTCTGAGTGTCGTTTCAATTTCTAATAAAGAAGTGCATCTTAAAAGTGTCCTTGGAAGATATTTCTTGTTTCTACGGACATGATTGATGGAACCGGTCAAAGGCAAGGATGGTGAGAAGGCCCTACGGGCTATCATTAGATGCTGTTTTTCGCAGTCCCACTGGAAAGCGGGTCCTGGAGCAAAGTTTAAGGGAAAGCAGAAGCAACACGCTTAATCTAAAGTTGGAATCAAATCTATAAAAGTAAACTGGTTTTAAACATCGTTTGTAGGGGGAGGATTAGTGAGTATATTGTGGTTAATGTGTTGGTTTTTTAATTGTCGATATTTTTTTGAGTTTTAAGGTTGTTTGTTAGCAAAAGATCAAGTTATTGGTTTAAACTAGATAATATAGTGAGACCTTCAATTCATATGGACTGTTTATGTGAGACCCTCAATCTGCCTTTCGACATAACGTTATAACAATTATTTATGTGAGGCTCTTAATCTGTATATTGAAATAATAATGTGTTGGCTGCTTATGTGAGATACTTACTCAACCCATATAACAATGTATTATGTCGGCTGTTAATTTGAAACGCTCAATCTATTACCAACATAACAAGAAGTCGGTTGTTTACATGAATCTAATAGAACAATAACAATCATCAATCCACCAAAAGAATAACATATAACTGTTTACATGACAAGATATAAATTACTTAAATAAGACCCTCAATCTACTGACACTGCAACATATCAGCCGTTCATATAAAACCCTCAATCAAATGAGCTTATAGTTGAGATCAGCAGTCCAAAAAAAATATCAGACTATTTTTCCTCCAACCAACTAATCTAATAACTTGCTAAACAATCTACCGACTCTTTCTTTATCTAAAGCGTGATGACATTCATACTTCCACAGAAATCCGTAAAAGTGAAAGCATCTTCCAGTGGGAGTCTCACATTTCGTTTTCTTCAGTATTCCTTTTTTCCTTTCAAATCAATAATCATTGTAAAGTAACTGAAGGGCAGCAGCTTTTTTCCTCTTCTAATCATTCATTGTTGTTAAAGTAATTGGACAACAGCGGCCTTTTTCTTTCAAATCATTCATTGTAGCAGTAATTTACGTGGGAAGTTTTTATCTTCGAATTCTGAAGGCTTAACTAGTACTTTGAATGTACATTTGATTGTGTGTGTGTTAATTTACTGTTCAAAATATAATATAATTTTTAATTTGAGTTAATTAATAAATATGTTTAAATATGTATTTAGAATGGTAGATAGTCCATGTTTCGAACTTAATGGTATATTTAATAAATTTTATTGTAAAATATAGTGAATGTTTATTTTTGAAAAAATAAAAGAAATTAATAATATTTAAATTTGATCTTATAGTATTTATCTCTACTCATATATAAATTAAATGTATATAATATTATCAATTATATAATTAGTCGATAGGCTATTTTGTTTGAAGATTCCGTTGGGATTTTCCTCAACCCAGCTATGAATTGAATTTGTTGGCGTCGGAGATGTCCCGACCAACGGTGACTTGACCGGGTTTTTTTATGGCACGTGGAGCTTCGTATTTATGTGGGTTGGTGGTGGTGGAGTTGGTGGCCTTGGTACACAAAAGTTGAAACATAAGTGTTTGCTCGCGCGAGGGTTAATGCATCCTGTCATTGTTGTATGATGGTGACGGATAAAGTGAATCCAATATTCAATGTTGCAATGTGGGAAAGTATAGTTTGATTAAGCAATATTGTAGAAAGAGCCATTGTGGTGTTGGTTTGATAGTAGACTATTATTAAAATCGTTGCCTTTGGTTCCATTTTTACCAGATTGGAGGGTTTTAAAACTGTTGTGCTACAAGATCTGTAATTCATTTTACATGGGTATTTTGAATAAATGATCAATTTATTGTTCGTGTCTCTCATTCTCTACTCATTGCTCCTTTTGATAGTAGGTTGGAGGGTTTTAACACTGATGTGTTGCGAAATGTGCGAGAAATTATATTGATTAAGTTGCATTGCCATTGTGGTGTTTGTTTAATAGTAGACTATTGTAAAAATCATCGCCTTTGGCTCAATTTGATAGTAGATTGGAGGGTTTTAAGACTACTGTGCTTTGGAATCCGTAAGTCATTTTACATGGGTATTTTGCGTAAATGATTAATATATTGTTCGTGTCTTTCACTCTTTGCTTATTGTTCCTTGTTATATTTTGCATCTTTGTTGTTATACCCATTTTGGAGACTTCAAAGAGATTATGAATCTATATGGATGAATTTATTGTAGTTAAATCTTGTTTCTTTCACCAAAAAATATGGTTACGACTAGTATTTTTTTTGGGTTTCATTTATTGTTTGTAGTTATTGTGCTCCAACATTTATAAGTCATTTTACATGGGTATTTTACATAAATGATTAATTTATTGTTTATGTGTTTCACTCTCTGCTTATTGTTCATTGTTATACATTTCTATCTTTTCCATTATACCCATTTTGGAGACTTCAAAGAGATTATGGCTCTATATGGATGGATTTATTGTAGGTAAATCTTCTTTCTTTCATCAAAAAATATGGTTAGGGTTAGTAATTTTTTCTCACTCCATTTATTGTTTGTAGTTATCTTTATGCATCTTTGGCAGCATTTCCATGATGAAAAATCCTATTCAGGGTTGGTCTAATGAAAATCCCAGTGGAAACTTCAAACAAATAGCCTATCAGCTAAAAATATAAAGTTAAACAGATAAAAGAGTTATTAGAATAACACTTGAAAGCTAGGAAACTATTTTTTTTTCCACACTGATATAGATTAACATTGGAGTGATTGCATATACTGTTATTTGTCATGGTTATTTTGTCTCTATGGAACATGTTATGTCTCTTGTATGAATATGTTTCTTGATATTCTTTTTTTGAGGATTGTCTGAAGTTCCCCATAAAAAAATATTCTTCATGGTATTCTTTTTTCCAGTTCTCCTTAACAAACTATTCATTATCATAGTTTTTCTATTCTATTCTCCATATTTTAAAGTTATACTTAATGTGGGTTTTCAAACATCTGTCATATTCATGTGATTGTTAAGTGTTTTTGTAATAGCTCTTTTCCAATTTCCCTTTTTGTCTCAACTATTTGAAGTTCCCAATAACAAACTACTCCTCATGATATTCTTTTTTTTTTAGTTCCCCATAGCAAACTCTTTATTATCGTAGTTTTCTTCTTCTATTTTCCATATTTTAAAGTTCTATTTAATGTGGGTTTTTGAACATTTATCATTTTTAACACTTATTGGGTATTGAATATTATAGAAAGAATACACAATTGTATTGAATTCCCCACTAGATACATAAATACACACACACACATATGTATGTATTCAGTTGCTTGATCCATATTTCAAAATATACATATAGGTAGATATATATATCCATATATACAGACAAAGACCACTGTGGATCGTTTAACAAAGATATAGGAATTTATTTATATATTGCGGTGGTGGTAATTCATTTTGTTGTTGTTGTTGTAGGATAGGGGTGGACAAAGTAAATGCAATATTGAGTGTTGTATTGTGTGAAAGAATACTTTGTTTAAGTTGTATTGTCGAAACAACTATTGTGGTGTTGGTTTCATAGTAGACTATTGTAAAAATGTTCGCCTTCCACTCCATGGTCGATTTCATAGTAGGTTGGAGGATTTTAAAACTCTTGTTCTTCAGAATCTATAAGTCATTTTACATGGGTGTTTTGCATAACTGATTTATTTATTTTTTATGTTAAAATTGTTGTTCTTTGAAATCTGTAAGCCATTTTACATGGGTGTTGCAATGTGGGAAAGTATAGTCTGAAATGTGCCAAAAAATATATTGATTGAGTTTCATTGTCGAAAGAGCCATTGTGGTGTTGTTTGTCTTCAATATATATATGCAAATATGTCTATGTCTATGTTTTGAAGGATTGATTTTCACATAGTTGACATTGTATGTAAATATATACATATATATATATACACATATATATATGTAATATAGGTATGTATACATGTGTATATATATGCATATATTTGTATATGTATATCTATATGTATGCATGTTTAGCTAATAGTTGTTTTACAATTTCCTTATAGTTTGTTTATAATACTGAGTGCCACCCAATGCAACTTGAATTTAGATTTGACAAGGTAGTTTTTCCATAGATTGCTTTTCTTGTATGAATATTTTTCATGATACTCTTTTTCCCTCATCTGTTTGCAGCTCCTTGTAACAAATTATTATATTGTTCTTGTAAAAAGGATTGTTTTCAATTTTTTAAATTGTGAAAATTTTGGGTTTCCAATCATGTGTAATTTTCCAATGATTCTTAAGTGTTTTGTTATGATTTGGAATCTTTCCCCAAAATTTTTTATATGTGGACTTGTATGTATGTGAAAATAGTTACAAACAACATTCAAAGTGAAGAATGTAGTTTAAATAAAGACCCCAGTGCAAGTGAATAAATTGTTGTTACACCTTGTCGACATACTAATAGAACTTCAAGCACGATTGAATATGCTCCAAACTAAAACTCTATCAGTATCTAAACAAGGTGTAACAACAATTTCTTCATGAGGACTAGGTTCTTCATTTGCACTGGGCTTGACAAAAGAAATGTGACCAACACCTAAGGTAGAAATATATATGCATATATATAGACCAAGATCATTGTGGCTTCTTTCACAATGCAACAACAATAGAAAAATAGAGAAATTGTAAAGGATCTATTGCATGAAAAATCCTATTCAGGTTTGGGCTAGCAAAAATCTTGACAGAAACTTCAAACAAATAAATTGAATAGATAAAAGAGATATTGGAAAGAATAATACGTAACAACCACCAAACTAATTTTATCTCCAATATGTTTATACTTTCACACTAACCCTATGCATTTACATATATATGCAATCACTCCTATGTCAATCTACAATTTCTCCTATGCTAATGGATGTAACAGAAAAGATGCACAGAGATAACAAAAATAATAAATGCCATATATTTTTTCTTACATAGATACATGTGTACACAAATTCTTACTCTGTGTTTTGGATTTTAACGCCATATATTTTTTCTTCAATAGATTTATACATTTATTCTAAGAATCTAAAAAAATTGTATTGTGTTATTGCACTCTTCTCTTTGTCAAGTTTTTTTATTTATTTTTGATAAAAAATGGTTTGACTGAGTCTTCAATTGCACTATGAAGTACTTCATTAAAAACTGATATTTTTATTCCAAGCTTCATGATGGGAGGAATGAGCTTGATGCACAAAGGATTTATGAAACAATTTTTGTGATTAAGGAGTAGGGTGTCAAGAGTCTGAAATGTTTCATGAAGCCTTTGTGCATCAAGCTCATGCCATGTAATTGATAAACATGAAACTATTTTTCCCTAGTGAGCATTCTATTTTTGGAGATAGAAATTTGGTCAATTGTAATCATGGGTTATGTAGTTCATTGGTCAAATATTTGTAGATTTAACTACAATTTATCCTATGGTAATAGCTATAACGCCAAAGATGCATAGAGATAACTGCAAACAATAAACAAATGAAAAAATGTTCATGTATGTGTATATGTGTATGTATATGTATATGTATATGTATCGAATGTTTTATAAGTTAGTAACATGTGTTGGAAATCCCAGTGTATTAAACTATGTATGCACATAGTGTAGAAACATTCTAAAAAATAAGGTGTTACATTTGAATAATAAGTTTAAAGTTCTACATCTATGTTGCACTTTCCATTTTTTGTGCCTATATACCCTAAGTTTCCTTATTTTTCCTTGATGCTTTCCTTGCACATATTATTATGTGTTCTTCCCACCTTCTCAATTGATTTTATGTGGTTGACATAGCTAGGAAATGTTCATCTCTAGAATTCTCTTTTGACCATTTCATTGTTTTGCTCTTCCTATAGATTATGTTCAAAAATATATGTCCTTTTTTCATTGTATGTTTTCCTAATATATGATACAAGTCCATGCAATTTATGTCGCATTGCCTGACCATCCTGTTGTTGTTGTGAACTGGGGCAAGGGGAGGTAAATGTAATATTTAATATTTTAGTTTCAAGATGCATATTGTTTTGGTTGTATTGTGAAAATGACCCATTGTGAGGTTGGTTTGATAGCAAACTATTAAAAAATGGTACCATGCACCTCAGTTAGATAGCATATTCGAGCGTGCTATGAGTATTGTGCTCCACAACCTACAACATTTGGCCTCTTATTGTTACTATAAGTTATGTTGCAATTTCCTTTCCCCGTTCCATACACATCTAACAAGCGAGACACATTTTGATAGATTCAAATAAAATGTTGCTTTGAAGTAATATTATGTTGGGATCAATGCAAGCATAGATGAAAAAGGAGATATGAAGCCCATTTGTGGGATAATTATTGCCTAGAAGATGATTGTCAATGTAAGCATAAACAAGGTTTGTTTTATAAAATTTTATTTTACTAAGTTATATAGTCAAATCTTTTCTTCCTCCATGGCTAGATAGGCTCCATTACATATCAAAATCAGGTGTGTTTATAAAGTTATTTGTGTGCAATTTATACTTTGAAGCAAAACCTTTCGTATTCCATTCATGTTTTCCTTTTAATGATATTTCACTATTTCATCCATGGAATTGGTTTTGTTTTCAAACAAGTCCTATATATTCTTCTTTCCCTATACTTATCAACATTATAGACAAGTCCCATCTTTGAACAGTTTGTTATAAGGAACTAAAAAGAACAATATCATGAAGAATAGTTTCTTATCATGAACTTCAAACAAATGAGGAAAAAATAATATCATAAAACATATTGATACAAGACATATAACATGTTCCATCCAAACAAAATAACACATACACAGAGAAAAATAAATTGAAAGCAGTCTAAAGGTAGAGGTGAATGTCATGTATTGGTTATGTTTTCAAACAAGACCTCCCATATATTCTTATTTCCCTATACTTATAAACATTATAGACAAGTCCCATCTTGCCCAATTTTTTATCTACATTCTCTTTTCCTTAAATTTACTGCAGCAAAAAAAGCACTGCAAAAAAGGAAATCATTTATGAGAACAGAGATTTTTTTGCAACTTCATCATTGTACAATATATGATATACATTCATGCATGAATCATTACATGCACTAGAGCATAATAAATAGATTATATTCTACACATTGCTTTTTTCCATGACTCGACATTTATCTTTTAAGCTTATGGTGAACATTAGCTATAGACAACTCTTTATCAACATATCCATCTTTTTAAGGTTGTTACATGACAAAAAATAGTGCAATATAAGAAACAATATATAGAAACAAAAAAAAATTCCATACTTCGCCATTGTGTGATTTATGATATGGATCCATTAAATTTTTGATGGACCTTGCATACTTTTCTTGCTCATGGGTTTGGCTAGATATGTATATATTAATTATTCTTTGCTGATGAGCATGTTACTTTTACAGGTGGAAATCTGCATAATTGTAGTCATGGGATATGTAGTTCATTGGATAAATATTTGCAAAGTAGATATTTCACTTAAAATCACGGGGATGAAAAAACAAAAGTAGCTATTTTGGCTTGTAGAGGATGTAGGGAAATGTTAGAAAACTTTTAGCATTTTTGATGACTTTAAAATTGAGGGCATTTTCCATGAAATCATAAGTTATGTTGTTTGCCATGGATTTTATAACATTTCTGACTACACGTTTTGCAACCCAGGAGTGCTTTGGTGTGCATACACTAGATTTCCCACATGGTCATCATGTTGATTACATGTTGCATATACGTCTATTTTAGGAAGCTCTTTATCAACATATCCATCCTTTTAAAGTTGTTACACAAAAAAAAAAGTGCAATATAAGACATCATATATGGAAACAACAAAATTTCCCTTGTTTCACCATTGTGTGATATATGATATGACTCCATTGAATTTTTTATGGGCCTTGCATACTTTTCTTGCTTAGGGGTTTGACTAGATCCCATGAGGCTTTGTGATGTCAATATAGCAAGGAGGAGAACAAGCATGAGTTTTTTGGTTTTCCCTATCAGTGGCATACATTGGCTCCTACATATCCACAACATATTGTATTCTACTGATTGCATTTCTCCATGCTTGTAGAGCTATCTTTTTAGCTTCCTAATTGAACTATTTAAAATTTATTCTTTATGATGATACCTATTTTCTTTAGGTTATGACAACATTTATATGATGTGATTCTAAATGATTTTATGTAAAAAAACCTTGCCCATCTCTGTAAACTTATACACAACTAACAAAATTTGAAACATTTTGATAGAAGATTCAAGCTACATCCTTTGGTGGTAAATATTGAAGACAAATAGAGAATTGTATAAGATGTATTAGAATAAGACTAATTTTCTACTAAATATTATAGACAAAAAGCCACATTAAATACACCTTTAAAATATGGAGTATAGGATAGGAAAACTACAATTATGAATAGTTTGTTACAAGAAACTAAAAAGAACAATATCATGAAGAACATTTTGTAACCACGAACTTGAAGTAGATGAGGAAAAAAAATATCATGAAACATATTGATAGAAGACATATAGCATGTTCCATCCAAACCAAATAACAAATAAACAAAGTAAAAATAATTGAAAGCAATGCAAAGGTACAAGAGAATCTCATGTTTATATTTTATACCAATATACAAATTTCCAAAATTTTGAAACTTAAAAATAATATTTCTTTTACAACTTCTCATTTTTGTCTACAATATTCAGTGGCAAATAGTGTAGCTTGAATTTTGAATTGACAAGCCAACTATTACATAGATTTCTTGTGTTGTATCAATATCCACTTGCTCATAACAAATTTTTCATTATTGTAGTTCACCTCTTCTATTATCCATGTTTCGAAGTTCTATTTATTGTGTGTTGGCTTTTTAATGTTCACTATGGGATGCTAAGGCTTTTGTTTTGCAAATATGAATGTAATTTATTCCTATGTTTGCATATATATATTCGTAAATTCACTGAGCTTGTCCTACTCTCTACACAACATATACCTACATCTTGTTTATGTGATCTCTTCTATTGTAGATGCATTACATATTGTTTGTTATAAACTATAAAACTGTTTATATTTCCCAATTTAGATATTGTCTACCAATTGCACATGTTCTCCTAATTTGATGTAGGTTTTTTGAGCATCTGTCATTTACCTATGATTCTCAAGTGTTTTTGTAAAAACTGTTTTAGAGTCTCTCACTAGTAGAATTTGGCAAATAAATGACTATGTGACTAAAACTTTTAGTCATGTGACTAACACTAGTAGAATTTGGAAAATAAATGACTAATTTGATCATCATAAGTGACTAATTTGGTCATCGGATAAAATCACAACTAAATAATTGGTTAGAAAAATAAAAATGACTAAATAAATGACTATTACTCATCTATTCTTTTTTCTTTCGAATTTGATCATAATCCATAGAACTTAAGACCCCCCTCATAGGACCCCTACCTTAGTGGGCTATTTGGCTGCCTAGGTTGCTTGGTGCACAAAAAATACATATTGCGTGGAAGACATTTCCTCTCGATGCAGTCTTAAGGCCTTCACTTAAAAAAAAAAAAAATAACATTTACATTCTTGAACTTTAATTACTCATTATGTTAATGAATCATTAATGTTTTTAACTATGATTTGAAGCTAGTTTGATTTTCCTATTGTGTTAGTGTGTCAAATGTATCAAAGAGCAATTGTGGTCAATTTCACTAATAAAATATTATTTAAACAATCTAATTGCATTTTGAGGGCTATTTTGCAGACACTTTCATTTCAAAAGGTCAAGTAGTTAGTTTTAGAAGCAATTAGATTCAATTTACATGGATTGTAGAAACATAATGGTCAAGTCTACTAAAAATGAAGATTTTTCCTTTAAAAAGGAACATTTTTCCCTAAAAGTGAAGATTGATTCATTTCTATTTTCGCTTGTTGATATACTCGACCATCTTAATATTGCGAAATATAAATAACAATGATCACTTTTGGTATGCGAAAATTTTCTCTTTTAGGCTTTATATTGTTAATTATTATTTAAAAATAGAATTATTTTATAATCTATGAAATCAATTGTGTGTTGATCATTTTTATAGATGTTATATTTTTATAAAAGTTTGAACTCTAGTAATTTTAGGATTACATCATGCTTACTTAATTTTCACAACCTATATTAAAATGACAATGTAGATAGATGAATTTTTTTCCCCTAAAAATGAAGATTAATTTTCACATGCCTTCCACACAATAGTTTTTTTTGGTGCATTTTAGCAATTGGTATTTTTGGTGCCTTGGTTGGGTTGTGTATACATTTGGAGGGAATTTTAGACAGCTGATTTTTGGCGTCACTACTACATTAAGGGAGACTTTAAGACATTAATTTTAGAAAATATATTTTTAATTTTCTAATTGTCTTAAATTAAGACAATAAAAAAACTTTTTCTAAAATAATTTTTTTATTTTTCCTCCCTGCATTTTCCTTTTCCCATGCCATTTTCCTCCCTCGTATTTTCCTTTTCCCTCCTAAAATGTATTTTCCTTTTTGTTAGGTATGACAAAAATTGTTTTTGTTTGGTATGTTAGAAATTGTGATTCGTAGAAGAAATTGATTGAGGCAATGTTGGTCGAGGCTACATTATGCCCAGTGTTTGCCAGGCTTGAGGGCAGTGTTAAGAATTTTTCAAGTGTGTTTGGGTGGGGGCAGTGTTTATTTGTGATAGAGGTGTTTCTCTTTTTGGATATCTTGTCGGTAGGGTAAAGTGGAAATAAAAAATACAAAGAAAAAATAGGGACCATAGAAAAGACAAAACAAAAGAGCGGGTTTGTCTTCCTGTCACCTTCTTTGTTTTTGTTTCCTTTATTTTTTAAAATTTGTTCTATGGACATTATTTAAGTGCACAAAGCTAAGCACACATATGCCTCTATGAGAAAACATGAAGTAAATGAATAGGGCACAATGAAAGAAATGGCCAACAATATGCTTTTTTATTCCAACTTCCTCATTTAACCAACATTGGTGAGTATCATACACTAGGAAAATAGAGGTAAAAGATTTTAGTTTGTGACTAAGTCAAGCTTAATATGGCCACTTCACTGAGTCTCTAAGCTCTTTGCTCACATGTTCACCAATCTGAACCTTGAACATACTGATTTGATTCTTTCTCACTGCCTAGAACACAATCATTCCAAATAGACCATCCAACAAAGCTGAGAATAGTTTGCATAAATAGAAGGTTATACTTTTACCATACATCAACCTCTAGCAACAAAAAAACATAAACCCAACACTTCCTTTGTTCGTTCTTGCTTTCAAAAAAACTATATTTTTCCCCTAGCAATTGCTCCCAATAAATTGACCAATTGGCTCTAACTTTGAATCAAACTTTATCATAAAAACATGTGTTTATTGTTGATAGAGAAATAAGTTTATAGGTTAAATCAAATGCAGGCTAAGACCATGGAAAGTGAACAATATTTCCTTTAACATTTTTGAGCAGTGTAGATAATAGGAAGTGAATGGGGAGAAAAATGTACATTCCAAATCTATTGAATCAATTGAAAGTCATATAGCTCATATAGTCCCAAATAACAAGACAATGTGAGGTCAAATAGATTCATCAACTCTAGGGTAATGACATGAACATTAATCATATTCTATATGTGATAGATGTTGACATGTTCATTTTCACAAAGCTATATTATAATAATACACTAGAAGATTGAAATCATTGCTACAACAATTATAAAGTGACGTGTACTATGATTATTTCTTTATCACATCAATTTTACTTCTTGTGATCTTTTATAAACCTTGCAGTATCTTTGGTTGTATATAATCTACTTACCTTGTAGCTAATCTATTGTGTTGTGTTTGTAAATCCATAAAGCTTATGCATGATATTTTTGAGAATAAAATTTATGGCTGGTCAACTAATTTGTGTTTACAGATTATTCAACCATAGACAATTGCACATGCTAGTGGTATCCATCTGCATCTTTAGATGCATATAGTGATTTTGTTATAGTTTGTTCCTATTTTCCCCTCTTAGAAGGGGAATCACCAGTCACTCTTTCTCTTATATTTCCATCTCCATTATCTATCCAAGCTCTACATTTGAAATGCATACTTAATTTTTCTTCAGTAACTTGTAGCTAAATATATAGCAGCAAAACACCCATTGAAAGAATGATGTCAACATTAATTTGTATAGTGGGTAAATTTGTTAAGGAATCTATGAGGACAAACTAGTGATGGAAGTATAATATCCTGATCTTTTTTTGTTTGATTGTTTAAAATATAACAAACCCTAGCTGTAATTAGTGACAACCATACAAATAAATACAAACAGAAATCTACAAATTCCTAAGCAGTTGGTGATCCAATAGCAAGTTAAATTATAGGTGAAGATGATTAATTTGTTGAATAAATATTTGTTTGCAATCTAAAAATTAGATAAATAATGCCTAGTGGTGATCTCTATGTGAAGCCACTATAAGGAATGGTGGGTTTTTGTTTTCCAATTCCAGACCTAAAAGGGTTTTGTCCTCTAATTCTAGACCTAAAGGGGTTGCATCCTTAGGTTACTTGAACCATAGTTCCATGCTCTACAGGAGTAGAAATCAAAATATCTCCTCCTCTTTGCTTGGCCTCTCTTCATATATTTTTCCCTTTAAGAGTTATAACCCATGATACCACCATTCGTGTGTTGTGCCTGTCAAGTGTAAGGTGTCAAATTTAATGGTGTCATCCTTGGACATAACTTTTAGAGATAGGTATGTGTCTAACTTTTACACATATGTAAAAGCAGTACTCTTATCATAACTAGAAAATGTAGATAGTGTTAATTTCCCTAAGACTTGCTAATGGTCTTATTGTCTTGGTTGAGATCTAGGTTCAACTCTTGGTCCATTTTTTTCATAGTTATGTCATTAGGGAAAGTCGTTGCTTCTTGAATCTTGGGAGGAAGATCTCTATTTTGCATACATGGCATGAATAACAACCTTCATTGGGATTTGTGTTTCCCTCGTAGGAACTTATTCTTCCTTCTAAATGAAAGTAGGATGAAGAGGTCTAATAGACCCAACCATGGCTCTCTGTGCATTCCTTTTTTGTTTATTATGGTGATTGTTTTTGGCTTCAAAAGAATTTTCCTCGCTATTTTGATTATTGGGATTTACTACATTATTTTATGTTTTTTTTGCTGTTATGCATTATATGTAACATCTGCCCCATTATATCTAATATAAGGTAAAACTTCTTTTCAAATTTAATTTCAGGGTCTTCCAAAGTTTCCTTCTCACTTTATCGCCTCAAATTCCAAGGGAATTTTTTTTCTTTGTTATGGGGAAATTGATAGAGTTTTTCTAAGTTCCCTTAGATGATACCTACTTGTTTTGTCATTTGATTGTGTAGGAAGACAATCTCATAGGCTAAAGAGATCTAGGTCTGATACCATTGCAATATCCCCTTTTTTTTGAAATATAACAAGCCCTAGATGTAATTAATCACAACCTTATGGAGATATACAAATGGAAATCTGCTATGTACACCCTTATTTATTGACAAGATGCACATAAGTTATAGGTTTTTTCCACCCAAAATCATTTTATATCTATTTATGAAGTATAACAATTAGAACAGGAAACTCTAATATATAAATAGTACTTGAACTTATGCCAGAAATTTGATTTACTTTGATATAAATGTTTATCAAAATGAGAATTGTGTGAAGAAAAAAAAAATTGTAGCATTTGATTTCTTCTAAAAATGTATTTTTTCCAACAAACTGTGAGGAAGATATCCTAGGAAGTTGGCGATCCAAAAATAGGTGAAACTTTAGGTGAAGATGCTTAATTTGTTGAATAAATCTTTGATTGCAATCTAAAAAATAGATCAATTATGCCTAGTGGTGATCTCTATGTGAAATAACTCTATGGAATGATGGGTTTTTGTAGTCCAATTCTAGACCTAAAGTGGTTTTGTCCTAAGTTTAGTTGAACCGTAGTTCCATGATTCACAAGGAGTGTAAGTTAAAATAATAAAATTTCTCCTCAATATATCTCCTTCTCCTTGATTAGCCTTTCTTAAATAGTTTTTTCTCGTCAAGATTCATAACTACTCAAATTTCCTTTGATAAACTTTAATTATAATTCCTTTCCTTGATTTTGAGAGACTTATCTCAAGCTGCGATTGTATTAATCCCTCAACATGCTACAATCCTCAACTATATTGTTTATAAATTATATTTTCTCTTTAGAAAATGTATGGAAGTTAGTGAACTTTCAAAGATAATAAATATTATAAAGCAAAATTAGCTAAGGAAATTTAGGTTTCTGTGTTAGAAATTGCCTCCTTTAAAGCATCAAATATGTAATACAGTCCCACCAAACTAAATCAGACTTGATTCTCCTTTTTTTTCCCATTTTGATTTAGAAGTGTGGGAGTAAATGGTGACTCCCCAACACCCTCAAGATCAGTTGCTAGAACAAAACCACTTCCACAAGAGAGAGAATGGCAAGAAAGCTTGCTTCACAATGCAAGATTGATTAATGGTTGAATTGTTATTGAATTGCTATGAAAATGTACATGAGATGCCTTGCTTATAAAGGCAAGGTTGAGATGTAGTAATGAACGTTATATTGACAAATGTCATAATCCTATGAAATGAGACAACCAACAACCTAATCACCTAGGAAATGATGCATCCTAGCTAGATAAGATAAGTTCAAGAAAAGCCAACTAAGACTTCTAGAAAGAATCTTTTTATCGTAAGTAAACTTAACCATGTGAATATGTCCCCTAATTTACCTAGTGAATAAGCTAGGTACAAGACAATTATTCACACCAACACCCCCCCTTAAGTGCAACTTAGAGAGAAGATTATTATGCAATCTATGCAAAGACTATGACTATGGGTCCCAGCTACTAGGTCATGTTAGGTACACATTTACAATGCAAATGCAAACAATCAATGCAATCTCTCACAAATGGAGAAAAGGAGAAAACCCAGTGGGATAAAAATCCTCTCCAAAAGAGAGAAAAACAAAAAGAAAACAAGACAACATGATGTATGGATTACTCAATGATACCCCCCAAGGACAACATGCATCATGTATATACAATAAATTACCCCCCAATAAGAGGGAAGTAGAGAGATAAGATAGCCCCCTCATGATGAAGCTCCAATGTTGATGAATAATGCCTAAAAACAAAAGATGACCCAATGTCTGCAAGCAACACATCTTCCCCTAGGAAGAAACAAATCCATAAGTTGATGCAGAAGCCACTCCATATCCAATTGAAAGGAGGAAGCATGAATTCTCATGTATGCCTCTAAAAAATGATGAGGAGTCTCCAAGCTTGAATGAGTCACAACATAGTCATGGTCAAACTCAACCAAGAAACATGACAAGTCAAGTTATGAAGGAAACTCATGAATGTCAATCTCCAAAGACAAATTAGATGGTGTAACAGTTATACTGAAACTGTCATCAAAGAAGAGAGAAATCCCTTCAAGTGTGTCCTCCAAATCTGCAATATGATACTCCATGAACAAGTTAGAAATCCCTGTCAAATACTCATCCCACAAAGCAAGATCTAAAAAACTATGATCATCCTGTTGAATAGAAGCATCAATGGTTGAAGGAGCAAGAGGTGGAGGAGTAGGAAGGTCAACACTGGTCTCTAGAATACCAAGGTGTAGATGACCAAACTTCTCCTCACTGACACGGTTCACACTCAATGGAGTGTGTGATGCAGTCAAAGAAACATTATCATCTTCTGAAGCAAAATGTGAAAACGAATATACATGAGATGAATGATCAGCCATCCCAATAGCAACAATATCTCTCGTTTCCAAGTCCCTTATCTACACCCTATCTAGAGTGAACTCAATTGTTTTACCTTGACCCCCATGAGTAATTTGATAAATAGAAAGGAGATTAGTGGACAAGGAAGGAACACACATCACATCATTGAAGGTCCCTTCCCCCATATCAATAGAACCCTTCCCACTTACCTTCATATGTGTATTGTTACCCATCAATATATGAGGTTAATTACAAGGCTCAATAGAAGAGAACATATCCATAGAAGATGCCATATGATGAGATGACCCTAAATCAAGAAGCCATCTATGTGATTTAGGACATGCAGAGGCCAAGAGTGCTTGTCCTTTCATTTTGCGTAGCCCAGATGTAGATCTTGTATCCTGTGATTGAGATGATGATGATGGGGCTTCCAATTGAGATGCTAAAGAAGAAGTAGAAGAAAATAATGAGGGAAGATTAATGTTATTCTTTTGAAGAAGGTGTGTGAGTTCATCAATCTTCTTATTATAATATATATGCTCATCATGTCCTAAATTTTTGCAATATGCACATTTAAACTTCTTCTTTTTAGATAATTCCTCTTTGGAAGAGGGTGTGGACTCAAGAGTGCCATGTGAAGGAGGATCTTTACCTTGCTCATTAGACTTGGGAGCCTTGTTTTGTTTCTTACCATTTCCACTTGAAGCCTTTGTATCCTTTGCAACAAGAGCATGAGATTTAGAGGTCTTCAATGTGCCCATGTGTACCAACTTTGCTTGTTCCCTTGTGAGCTAAGCTGTAAATTCATTAAGAGAAGGCATTTTGTATGCATTGCCAAGGGCATCCATTGTAGCATAGAATGTAAAAACAAACACTGAATAATTAAGACCAAGGTTAGCAAGAAGAAAAAGTATCAATTGTTCATCCTCTTTAGTAACCCCACAATTAGATAATTGCAATCTAAGAGAATTGAGCGTAGAGAGAAAGTCTTGGACATTGTCAAAACCTGAAGGATTAAAACCCATTAGTTCATTCTCCAACTTAAATTTCCTCATCTTATCCGGCTTACCAAAGAGACTCTCTAAAGTAGTCCAAGCTTCATTAGGATGAGTACAAGATGCAACACGATATCTAAGATCTAGAGAAATGGACAACTTCAAAGTACTAAGAGCTTCATCCCTTCTATCAAGCCATTTTTTTCTCTTTTGCTCTTGCAGGTTCTAGATCTTCACCAAATCTTATTCTTTGCAGCTTCTATTTTAACAATAATAACTCCATTTGATATTTCCACTCATGATAGTTATATGGAGTTAGAAGTAAATTTTTTGGAAAATCCATGATACAATCAGATAGAACAAATTTCCCTCACAATACAAGAAATCAACCCTTTTGTCCCAAACAAAATTACACTTTTTTTTGCAAATTTACAACAATGGATCCCAAACTATCAAATCAGCAAAAAATTGAAAATATGAAAATCTGGAAACAAATCTGCAAAAAGTGCATGAATAGATCTGAAGTACTCCTCAATACCTTCCAAATGCCACAAGTTTGGAGAAAATCAGAGATCGAAGCACAAAGATATGAGCTCGAAGGTGAAAAATGAAGATCTGGCTTCAACCTAGAAAAAGAGGCACAAAAATGCAAAAAATCTACAAAATATCTGGACCGCTGAAAAATTCATATCTCCACCTTTCCAACGATATTTCGTTTGAAAAATTTTGCCTCCATATGAGAAAGTTATGAAAAAATGAAAAAAATGCCTATAAAAAGGCACTTGGGGGAAAAAATATAGAACACTGAAGACTAATTTGGTTCAAAAATTGGGTGCTCAAAGCTTAAAATGCAGTCACTCATATAACCGATGGAGGTAGTTGGGCAAAAAATAAAATTATTACATAGTCAAGACACCATCTCCGGGCTAAACCAAAACAATGTCGGCCGATTTTTTTGTACCACCGACCATATGAAGGGACAAACCGACAACCAATGTGTAAACTGTAGTATTAAAAGGATTTTTAAAACAAACTTTGTATAAATAAAAGATTCTACGGTAGAACAATTCATACCCTTAAGACATGATAGCGACCGTTGAGGTACTATCCGAGCGCAGGGGGTGATGTCTGACCTTGGATGATAAAATATAGGGGAGAGGGCCCAATAGTCATGTGGGGTCCAATAGTCGCGCACCCAATCATAAATATAATACCCAATAGTCGTTTATATAATGTCCAATAGTTGTGATTTGACTACCCATAATTAAACAAAATGTATGCTTTTGATCTAAAAAGCAACCAATCATGTGATACCACATCAGCGCTCAACTACTCATGATGTAATGCATGAGAATTGGTCTCACTATTTTTTGGGGCCTTTTTCGGGACACCTTGACAAAAACGCATGCTGATGTGGCATCATATTTGATGATGTGGCCCTGAAACCTTAGTTATAAGCAGAGAACTTGCCAAGTAAGCTGCTGTAAAAAATTGGGAGTGATTTGAAATTTTGACGTAGGATAATTAGAAGCGTGAAGTTAGGGTGCACGACTACTGGGTCCTCTCCCCTACAAGTTGCTAATGCAGCTGATATACCTTTTGACCGATGCTAGTTGTGGATTTGATGATGTCAGAATAATGAAGGCCAATGTACCGGTGTACAATGACAATCCACACAAAAAAAACGTCGGTGTATAAAGTTTAGCAACCCAAACATTGATGGAGGAATGACAACGATCAACGGAAGGACCACGATAGGGGCTTGATAACCTGAAGATTTCGTACACAAACTACTAGAATATTCCGCAATATGTGCCACCCATATTTTAATTGAAACTCCAATATAATATTTTTTCCCAAAATACAATATAATTTTTCCCCAAAATTATCAATAGAATACTGTAGAAAATATTTTCATAAAAATATTGTTTTGCGAAAATTATAAAATCGTACCACTCCAAAGGTTTTTCCAGCAAAAAAAACAAATTCCTCAAAAACAAATTTACCCAAAATGGATGAATTTACAATCAAAATTCATCTGCGGAGCTTTTTGATCTTAACTACAAGGTTAATGAAACCCCAATTTGCACCCAGCAAAAATCTTCAATCCAACACAATACCCTAAGATTTGGGAAGGAATTTGCAACACATGGAGAGCTCTGATTCTATGTGGGAGTAAATGGTGACTCCCCAACACCCCCAAGATCAGTTGCTAGACCAAAACCACTTCCACAAGAGAGAGAATGGCAAGAAAGCTTGCTTCACAATGCAAGATTTATTAATGTCTGAATTGTTATTGAATTGCTATGCAAATGTACCAGAGATGCCTTGCTTATAAAGGAAATGTTGAAATGTAGTAATGAACATGATGTTTACAAATGTCATAATCCTATGACATGAGACAACCAACAACCTAATCACCTAGGAAATGATGCATCCTAGCTAGATAAGATAAGTTCTAGAAAAGCCAACTAAGACTTCTATAAAGAATATTTTTATCCTAAGTAAACTTAACCATGTGAATGTTCCCTAATTTACCTCGAGTGATTAAGCTAGGTACAAGACAATTATTCACACCAACAAGAAGAAGGGACATTATAGGAAGGGATATCATGATTAGCTCCCCATTAATTGTATGGAGGAAATAAGGACATGAAATCCCCCTTTTCATTAGATGCTAATGGAGTTGATCCAAGATACACTTGTTTGAGGTGTCCTTAACCATTACTGAAGTCATTTGAATGACATTTTGAAGTGGTAGATGAAGCCAACCCATTGCATCAACAAACTAAAAACTTCTTGAACGTAAACACCTTCTTATTGAATTATTAATATATGACTACAGCTTACATCAAAAGGAATGCTTTGTAGTTTGACACAAATTGGTTGAATTTCCAAGGTATTTGCGCCTCATTTCAACCTTTACCACTTTCTTCCTTGCAGTAGAAACTAAAATTGCACCATCTTGAGCAACTCTCGGTTACATAACCTTCTTCAAAATTTCTAATGCTAATAGGGTATGTTTCATATTTCATTAAAACCAATTTTATTTAAGTTATACTATACTGTAACATTAGTAGATTATCTATGTTGCCCCTTACAAAACCAACCTTATATCTTTTTAGCGATTGTTGCAAATGTCCTTTCTCAGTAATCTCCTATGCATACCCTTTTTTTCTTTTCTAAATTTGTATTTACAACTCACAGTTTACTCAATTAACCATGAAATGTCCAAGTGGTTGAGCTTAGTTGGTTACAACATCGAGTTACCATCATGGAGACACAAGTTCAAATCCCAAAGGGACATCTAAGGTAGAATTCTAAGTTGTGACTCTTAGTATTCCACTAGTTAGCTTATAGTGTGGAGGTGGTTTCTAGTGTGGTTGCTTGAAAGGAGCTAAAATTGGTCTCATGGTTGTGCTCACAAGAGCTTGTATTGGTCTCACGTTGATCCTCGTATGACTAGAATATTTGTAAAATGTTAGCAAAAAAGTTTAAATTAACCATGAAATATAAGATGAGACCAAATGTTGTTTTCTTTCTTAACAAGGTACAAGAGGTTTTGGTTTAAAACTTTGGGCACATCAACATGGAAGTGGTCTTAACAATTGCGTAAGGAAGGTATCAAGGACACAGTGATTGCATTAGGCCTAATTTCTGCAACCACCTTTCCAAGGACTTGTATTTGGTCTTGAAGTGTGCAAGTACTACCACCTTGAATCCCTATCATCAATAATTCTAAAGGACTCAAGATTGCTAATCTCAACCCATAATTCATTAAAGTGATTATTTTGATTCCAAAAGAAGTCGAAGAAATGAGTGTTCAAGAAGAGTAGCGTTTTCTGAATTGCAACACATGTATCATTCAAGAAAGGGTAGGACATTAAACAAGGTTACAATCTAAAGGTAGGGTTTCCAAGTGGAAATCTTGAATCCTGAAATCTCATCGTTCCCTTTATTTGTTTGAGATGCATTCACTTTTATCAGTACCCTTTTCCACCAATCTTGAAGAAGGCCTTCTCACTGATATAATCTTTATTTGCTTCTACGACAGTGACCTTTGTTTATCTACCATGATTGTCATTTCCCACTTGATTTTTTTATTTATGATTAGACTTTTGAAATATTTATGAATATTTTTAATATAGTTTAGAAATTGAATTTTTTTTCCCAATTTGAAATTTGATAGATTATGATATTATCATCGTCCAATGTCAGTGAATGGAATAGCAAGTGGATCAAACCTGATCCTAGATCTCTCCTTTGTGGAAGTATACCAACAATGTTGGAAAATTTAATGTGGTGGAGGATATAAATGAAAATGACATGATTTCCTCAAGGAGTACAAAAGGTTCATTTATTAGGGTTTGAGGCCACTTTTGCCACAAAATAGGGGCATGGTGTGTTGTTTTCCTTAGTTTGAATGTTGATGGCTGATCTAGGAAGGGGTTAACTACGTAAATTACAAAATATCAAAAAGAGCAAGATGAATCTGATAATCTTGTTCAGGCATCAAAACAATGGTCAACAATGTTTACAAGGATTTATCAAAAAAATCTGTTATGTGTGTGTGTTTTATGAATGTTGTATCCAGTTGTAATTATATGAGGGTGCCTTGAAAAAATATTTATATTGATAATTGTTTATGTATCCATAACCATGTCCATTCAACTCTGCTCCTATTAAAACTGTTGATTTTGAATACCAAGAATCTACAAACACATCACACTGAAAAGAGAACAGTGAATACACAATATTGAACTCTTAAACTTGGAACTTCCCTCATCAAAGCTGAAAAAGAAATACACTACACAAGCTTGAAACTAGAATGAATTACTCACACCCTTGATTTTCTTTTATTGACAAAAAAGGCTTATAAACAAAGAAAAAGAAAACTCTAAAGTTCTAAATCTGAAATAGAAGGCTAGAAAAAAACATAAAATAGCAAATTTTAAGCTTAGACTACAAAAATTGACACAAGTCTCGATCTGTTGCTGCAAAGGCTTGAGAAGAACATGGACTAACAACTAGGTAAAAAAATCCAACATAAAGGTTTATAGATGCTCATGTTGATTGGTTTGCTATAATTATTAGCCCTTGTGTGAATTTTTTTTTCTTTTATGCAATCTTGATTCATTCCTGTTAGATTGTGTTCAAAAGCCTCTTTTTTTGGGATTTAATTATTTTTTGTGACGATTAGTAGAACCAAGGACCCTAGATGTTCTGATTTG
>VDFB02000002.1:143917184-144107632 GCA_007258455.2 Sequoia sempervirens | reverse complement strand
AGAGAGAGAGAGAGAGAGAGAGAGAGAGAGATTATGGATATATAGAGAGGGAAGGAGAGGGAGATGTATGGATGGAGAGAGTGGGAGGTGAGATATAAATAAATAGAGAGAGAGTGGTAGGAATGATGGATGGAGAGGTAGGTAGAGAGGGAGAGGGGAGATATAGATTAGTAGAGAGGGAGGGAGAGAGAGGTGAGATAGAGAGAAACAAAGAGAGTGCTAACGGGAGAGGCAAGTAGAGAGAGGGAGAGAGGAGATAAAGATAAGTAGAGAGGGAAGGAGAGGTACAAAGAGAGGAGAGATAGAGATAAGTAAAGAGGGAATGAGGGAGGGAGGGAGAGGTAGGGAGGGAGAGAAAGGTGAGATAGAGAGGTGTAGAGAGAGAGTGGTAGGGTGTGATGGATGGAGAGGTAGGTAGAGAGAGGGATTGAGAGATAGAGAGTAGATAGGGAAGAAGAGAGGGAGAGAAGTATGGAGAGAGAGAGAGGGAGGTGAGAGTGAGTTGAGATAGAGAGAAATAGAAAGAGTGGTAGGGAGTGATAGAAGGAGAGGTAGGTAGAGAGAGGAAGAGGGGAGATACAGAGAAGTAGAGAGAGAGAGTTCTTGAACTTAAGGGAGAGAGAGTCAAATAAAGGGATGGAGATAGTGAGAGAGGTTTAGAGTGCAAGGGATAAATAATGAGTGAGATAGAGAGAGAAATAATATAACTTGTTAATTATTGAAATTTGACATGTTGATTACTGAAATTTGAATACGTCTGAAATTTTTTAAGATCTTCCAAAAACTAGAATTTTCATTATAACTCCTAGAGATTCAAAACCACTCTCAAACATCCTGAAACTATATACATGAAATATAACAAGAAGAAAGAGAAAAAAAGAGAAGAAAAAAGTTTCAATGTAAACCAAAACATGAGCACGTTATAACACACTCACAATTTGTCAATACATTCACAAAATGTGAGCACATTATAATGCGCTCACGTTTTGGCAATGCCTTTTTGAATTAAAAAAATGAAATTTTTTTGAAATTCAAACCATAACGTGATCACGTTTTGGATTGGTAATGACTGAGCCTAGGCTTGATCACTACCAACCCATAACACGAGTGTGTTTTACTATAATGCACTCGCATTTTCACTATTTCAAGTTGAAAAAGTGAAGTGGCCACGTTTTGGCCTCCCATCTTTTTGCACCCTCCCATGTGTGCATATTTTTTTTTAGGATTTGGTCACATTTTAGTTTTAATAGTTACCATAGTGCATAGAATACTCTAGGGTTTCAAAATTTTCTAGTCACTCATCGTCTAAGTAGTGCATTCCAAGAGCTACAAAAATATAGCTCATTGTAGCAAATTATTTATAATCTAGTGTGTCCCTAGTTAGTTGTAATAATTTTGGAGAGATATAATAAAAAGGGAGTGAAAATTTCTTGATTCATTTGTAAATTTTCATCATCCATTCCTTGATGTCGCTATAATGTGAATATAGAAAATTTCATAGCACTATAATTCATTGCAAGTTGTTGGAATTAATGCCTCAATCTCACAGGATGAAACCTCTGAGAAAGCATGGTTGCTGTGACATTCATGTTGTCTGGCCGATTTTCTAGTTGACCTTAAACTGTCGCTGTGACCTCCTAAATATCTTGGCGATCGACATCTGAAACCTTCGGCGTAACCTTGGACTGTCGGAATGATGTCTCGGCGATGATAAGAAGTCTTTCCGATATCGGATGACCTTTGGTCTGTCTAGCCAATGTGATAATTAGTATGACTTGCTCCTATCGGTAGGGAGTCTTGGTGACTGGGAGATGTCTGGCTGATAGGTTGGTGTCTATAGGATATCAGGGAGACTTGGCCGAAAGGGTTATGTTTCGGTATGAGGTCTTACCGATATGAATGTCTTGCCGATAGTTGTCTTCTAGAGTCATCAGAGAAACTCATGTGTTTTAGGATGAAGTCTTGGTGACTTGGAAAGTTTCACCGATAGTGTTGCTTTTGGAGTCATCGGGGTAACGAAAGGGGTTCGCTATGACCTCTTGGCGACAGCGGTAAGTCTACCCGACAAAGCCACATGTGATCGGGTGTTTTCAGTGAGACTCCTAGCAAATGGAGTCATCAGAGAAACACAAGGACTTCGGTATGAAGTCTCAGCGAATGTGGAATGTCTGGCCGATGGTTGGACTCTTTGATATGACTTGAAGGCATCGATATGATGTCTTAGCGAAGAGTGATTGTCTTGCCGATGGGAATCTTGTTGTTGGTATGACCTCTCAACGAAAGACGAATGTCTTGCCGACTTGGTATGACATGGTGTGCTCGGTGTGATGTCTTGGTGAAAGACAAATGTCTTGCCAATTGTCAGGCACTTTGGTGTGACTTGTGAGCTTCGGTGTGATGTCTTGGAAAAAGGTGATTGTCTCACTAAATGGAAAGCTGAGATCAGTGTGACTTGAAGGCATCGGTATGATGTCTTGGCGAAGAGCGATAGTCTTTCCACCTGATGAACTCTTTAGAATACCTTGTGATCTTCGGTGTGAGGTCTTGGAAACATGGTGAAGCCTCAGCGATAGCTTTTTGGACTCAGTAAAATGTCTTGCCGATAGTGAAGACTCTTGGCGATAATAACGATATGGGCTCTATGGCATCGGGGAGACACAGTTAGTGTCTCACCGACATGCGACACAGGTTGAATGCCTTTGATTGAGTGAAAGGCTGTCCTACATGGTGTGACTTGGACATATTATCTTCCATGCAAGGAAGTGGAAACATCTACAATGCTGAGCTAGATGATTTGATTGTTGTGATTCGATAGTTGGAAACGAACCGATTCACTAAGGCTGTGGAGAACGAATGTATATATGTATGCATTGGATGTTATGTAAGAAGATATAGGAGAAGAGAGTCGAAGAGAACAAGAGAATGATAGAGAGAGGGCCGAGTGGCTGGCTGAAAGGCCAAGGCTATGAGGCTGAAGCAGAGGAAGAGAGAGGCAGGGTTTTTCTGCTGAATCTCCCCTGATCATGAATCATGATTGTTCTCTCTCTTGTTGATCTGCACTGTATACTATGTGAGGGTATTGTAACAGTGCGAAGGTTGTATGGTCTGATAGTTTGATCAGTGCTACTAGTTGTATCCAGAATGAACAAGATGAAATCTCTGAAAAGGCTATGAGCCTAAAATTGTATTGTAACCGTTTGTTGCTGAATAATACAATGGCTCGATCTTTGGAGTGTGGGGTTTTTTATCCGAAAGGATTTTCCCCACGTAAATATGTTTGTTCTAGTTTCTGTCTCATCTTTCATGTGTGTTGGTTATTGTAGTAGAATCTGTTAATGCATGCTGTTGAATTTACATATGCTTCTCTCAAAAGGATCAATGTGGGAAATAAACTGTGTCTGTTTCCACTTTAGGACATAGTTGTACATGTCTTTGAGGCAACCTAATCGAAATGAAATTTACTGAAGGCACTAATATTATGGAGGTTTCTATGAGATGCCTCCTCGATTTTTCCATACACAAGTTGTGTAGTGATGGCCATCTTCATATTACATATGAATTTTGTAAGTTTATATGATTCTTAAGTAGAATTGACTATTGGTTATCATGTCTTTGTGGTTGTTTCTTATATGTAATCTTATGATTGAATGTGATTGTAACCCATATAAGGCACCAATCTTGAAAAATTTGAGCCTCCACTCATATTTAAAACAAAAAAATATTGATAGATAGTAGTAGAAATAGAGTAGGAGCAATATATGTTGTTCATGGTTCATTGACATAAACTAAGGAAAATATTAAGTAAAACCTAACTATTGTATATTCTTAGAGAGTCATGTTGAGTATATCCATGATTTGTCAATGTCTATGGAAATTTAAATAAAATTATTTTAGGGGCTTATAACACCATTGTTATCTATAGATGCATGTGCAAAGTATCAAGTTAGATTTAAAAGACATCATTATAGATGGTGAATATTTACCTAGTGATAGAAATAGGGGTCAAGTGTGCAATTTAGGTATATATGTTTGTTGTTTTTTTTAATTTGAATCCCTACTAAGGCATACCTCTAATATGAGCCCAATGTGTAAGTGGATAACATGGTCTCATTGTAGGATATTAACCAACCAAAGTATATTGATGGGCTCCCATTTTACCTTCTTGAAGAAAAATAATTGGTTTTGAAGGTAAGACAAAGTCCTAAGATTTTGGACTTGTGATTTTGGGACCTAATATTGGCATATTGCTAGGTGTGATGCTCTAGTTTTTATTTTGAAAATTTCTTCAATGTATTAATTTAAAAGGTTCCTTTGTTTTGTAACTATGCTTTTTTGGACTAAGTTTGATAGCTTGTCAACCTATGCCTAACATTGATACCATTGCTAGGAACAATCAAAATTAAATATTGAAATATTATTTTGAGGACATCATTAACAAGGGGATTCTAACTATATGCTTTATGGTTGTAGTAGTACATTATTGATAATTTAAAAATTTCTCTTCTAATTGAAGGATGGTGACTTTTCTTTGACAACCTAGAGATTAGTCTTCTTTTCAAACTACACCATGGGGAAAGAGAAAATTTAAGGAGAAGAAAAGACAATGTGATATTTTGGATGATGTAAGGGGACAGTGTGACCAACAAAAAGCTAAAAATATGGTGAGTCTCTTGCTCATAGCTCCCATGGTTCTAAGCATGTTAGTAAATATAGTGGAAATGATACTTTCATTGATCTAAGGGATAATTAAACTTATAATGATTTTATTAATAATATTGTGAGAACTACAAGAATCCATATAAATTTAGTTCTCAATATAAAAAATTAGATATTTATTTAAGTGTGATTTTTACCTCGGTAAATTAGAAATAACTAAATAAAGTTAATTTTATTTTTTTCTAGGGGTGAATAAAAAATTGGAGACTTTCATATGACCAAAAAATAAATATTATCAAAATTTAGTTATTAATTTTATTTTCCTTCCCCTTTTATTTATCCTTATAATTTATCTTATGTATTTTATAAATTCAGATTTACTTAATTACTTAAATTCATTTATTTGAAACTAACCTAAAGATGAAACTAATTAGATATAGGATATAGTAGTTTAATTAATTTCAATTCCAAAATTTATTCCTTGGATTTTGGTAAGGGGAACTAAGTAATTAACCAATCTTCTTCATTTATTACTTTCTAGGAACCTTGGGTAACAAGGTGTTAATATTATAAAACTTTAAAGAGATGATATGATATGGCATTTCATGTAACACTAATTATAATTTGATGTTTGGGTATTTCCTTTTCAATTAAACTCTTAATCATAGATTCAAGTATAAATTGATTAATGCTACTTAATTTTAAGTTAGTAATGGTGTACTTTTTGATTAGGTAAGCATCATTTATAGGGTTCTGTACCCTTTCACAAAGAGCCACAAGTGCCAATAGAGTTCAAGACCAAAAAACTTCAAAAAACATAGCCAAAAAACTAACACAACGGACCAACAACAGATGGACAAACAACAAATAAATAGTAGACTAACTGGAATCTCCCCAGTTCTTTGACATGAGATTAACAAGATAATCTCCAACCCATTCTTGATGATCTTCAACATTATTCTTGTCCATTTCATCCTTCATAACCACCAATAGGGTGCTAGTAATGGTGTAGTTAGTAAGATCGTGTAACCATTGTTAATGGTTAAAATTGGTAATGAAATGTAAGTTACCATCTATCACTTTTGTAGGATATTTCATTTGTCACATTCTAGAAAACCAATAAGTTCATGTCAACCTAAGAGACCTAAAGGGAAACATATACAAATTAAAAAATAAAATCATTATGACTAGCTTATTATACCTTTGTTGAATTGACAAAATTTTGTAACTAATTCACATCATCAACCTTCTTAATCTATGTTTTAGGGATCCAATAGAATAGTTCACATATTCCTAATTGAGAATTATTTTGAATGAAAATAAGGTTTAAACCTAGAAGAAAATGTAACAATGGGATTTTTTGTAAGTATATTTTTGACATCACATATGGTGATACCTTGCCTCTTTTTTTTTTAATTTTCCATGTTGTAGGGTTTGAGCCCTTACACCAACATTTCCTAGGTTTTCGTCATTTTGTGAAATGAATTTCCCTTTGTTGCACTTACAAAAATGTCACATGCACACACTTATCTTTATTATATGTCAGACCCTATCATTTTTTATTTTTATAAAGAAAAAATTTGCACTATGTTTGTGCCAATTCATGTATGTGTGTATGTATGGGCATGAAACATGGTCAAATAATTTTGATTTTAAAAAATATATTTTATGAGGGGTAGGCCCCACATCCACTTTTAGCTCTAAACAAAACATACTTAGGCCCCACAAACTTTGAGAACTATTCTATCAAAGTTTGGAAAACTTTCTCTCTCATGTCTCTTAAGAGACTTTGCTAGAACTATGTATCCAAAATGGATTGAGACAACTAGGGAAAAAATGGGGCCTCTCATGACTTTCACTAGCCCACTGTAGCATGTTAGCCTAATGAATTTGGTCCTACGATGTGAAGAGTAAAAAAATTGATCTTGGAAACATTGTTATAGATGCAATTGAGACATTTTATAATAATGCATTCATTGTTTTCATAGTCAAACAATTTTGAGTTGAAAAAATTGAGAATTTATATGGGAGGGACCCAATATCCACCTATAATTCTTGATGAAACATTCTTGGGCTCCATGAACTCTAAGAACTAATCTATCAAAGTTTGGTAGTTTTTACTCTTAGGTCTCTTAAGATACTTTATGGGAACCCTATAGCCTAGAAGTATCAAAACACCCAAGTGATGAAGTGGAGCCTCCCCTATAATTTAGCCACCCACCATAACATGTTGGTGCAATTGGTTCAATCCCACAATGTGAAGAAAAAACAATATTACTCTTGGTAATGTTATTCTAAATGAAAATGACATTTTTAATAATTCATTCATTCTTTGTATGATAAAATTATTTCAAGTTGACAAAAAATGAGAGGTTATTACAGAGGGACCCCACATCCACCTCTAGGTACAAATATATTATTCTTAGACTCCACAAACTTTGAGAATTTCTCTATTAGAGTTTCAAAAATTTTAATCTCAAGTCTCTTAATAGAATTTATAGGAATCATGTAACTTGGAGGAATCAAGAGAATTGTGGAATAAAATGATGTCTTCCCTGGCATTCACCCAGCCACCCCAATGTGTTGGCATAGGTAGTTTGGTTCCATGCCATGAAGAAAATAGAATATAACTCTTATCACTATTATCTTGAATGCAAATTAGGAATTTTGCAAGAATAAATGTATTGTTTAAATGGTTTAAATAATTGAGTTGATAAAAATTGAGATAATTTATTGGGGAGGGATCCCATATCCATGATAGGTCTAGATAGAACATTCCTAGGCCCCACAAACTTTAATAGCTTCTTCTTCAAAGTTTGAAATTTTTTTCTTAGATATCTTATTAGGAGAATTTTTCAAACACATATAGCTCAAAAGGGTTGAGACACTTTTGGAATGAAATGGATCGTCCCCTATCATTCACATATCCACCCCAAAAAAAATGTATTCAATTTGGCCCCGTGATGCAAATAATGAAAACTATGGCTCTTGGAAATATTATGTTGAATGAAAATGAGGTATTTTACAAGAATGCATTAATTGTTTGCATGGTAAAATTATTTTGAGTTGATACAAATTGAGAGAGGTTATTAGGGAGAGATCCCACATTCACCTATATGCCCAAAAAAACATTCTTAGGTGCCATGAACTTTGAGATTTGTTCCATCAAAGTTTAGCATTTTTTACTCTTAGGTCTCTTAAGAGACTTCATTGGAACCATGTAG
The DNA here is from genome assembly GCA_007258455.2 of Sequoia sempervirens. NCBI lineage: Eukaryota > Viridiplantae > Streptophyta > Pinopsida > Cupressales > Cupressaceae > Sequoia > Sequoia sempervirens. The sequence continues at coordinate 144,099,752 of VDFB02000002.1, read as the reverse complement.
CCCAGATAAATTGAGACATATATGGAATTAAATTATGCCTCCCCTATCATTCAAATACCCACCTCAATATGTTGGAATAGTTGATTCAGTCCCACAATGTGTAGAATGAAAAATACAGCTCTTGGAAACATTATGATGAACACACATGAAGCATTTTACAAGAATGCATTCATTATTGCACATGGTAAAATTATTTCAAGTGAAAATTGAGAGAGTTTATTTGGAAGGGATGCCACATCCTCTTGTAAGTACTATAGACACTTAAAAATATCTTGAATGATATCATGCACACAAATGTAATATACTAACACCATTTCATCCTAAAACCCATCCTCTTTTCACTTAATTAATTAAATTAGCCTAGAAATTTAATTAATCAAATCATTTTCATCTATTAACCTGATTGACCTAATTAGGTAAATCCATCCCCTTTCATGCTAATATTTTATCCCATTAAATTGGATAAATCAAATTATCTAATTTAATCCCTAAGTCCTCTTATTTAATTAAATAACCCTAAGTTATTTAATTAAATATCATATCACTTCCCCTTTTCATTAAATAAAATGGTTATTTAATGAATATCCTAATTATCCTAATTTGCATAATTGAAACTTTATTTAATTATCAAATTACTAATTAAATCTAATCCTCCTACTTGCAAAGGAATATTTCTCCTTTGCACATTCCTCCAAAAGGAATATTCTCATGGAATATTCCTTCTTCTTTGCACAATTAAATTTCATTTTAATTAACTAAATATCTATTTTTTCTCACTCATGAGAATATTCTCTTTCTTTACTCATTTGAAAAAGAGAATATTCCTTTTATAACAAACTTTCAACAAGACTTCTTGTGCAATTTTGAAAGTGTGTTTGTTTGGATGAATGTAAGCCCTTGATTAAATATCATCTTGCATCCTCAACCCTTGATGGGAATCCATGATCCATACCTCCATCTTCCTTCCATTCTGATCGTTGATTGATCTTTTTAATCCTGGCCATTAGTTTCATTTTTCCTATTCTATAAATAGAGCTTGCATCTATTGAATAGGGATCCACCTTTTAATAGTAAACTTATGCTATTAAAATCACTCTCATCTTGCACTCACATTTTATGTTAAATAAAAGGAATTTTAGGTTAATTTCTTGCATCATATTATCTTAGCTTCCATTAATGGCTTCCATGGTAACTTAGGTGCATCCATTTAGCATATTTGAAACTAGGGTTTCAATATTTTGAGCCTTGCATACACTTAAAATAGCTTAACATTCATCATGCAAAAATGAATTTCATCACATTTTATCATTCATCTCTCATCGGTTTCGTCGATTCTCTTCAATAGAATTGATCGAAACAAGCTTATTATCCACGAGATTGGGAAAGGGTCACCATTCCACATCAATGCGACACCACTCCCCCAATAGGATAAGTTTCAATGGACTAGAATAGGTGTTTTTGAAGCTTCCATATTTTAATATGTTAGTTTTAATGGCTTCTTAGCTTAGTGTACATTGAATGATTTTATTGGGACTGAGACATATTAGCTTAATTATGCTTCGAATCCTCATGGATCAAGTGTAGTTAGCCTATACTATGTCATCGTTCACATTTTGGCACTAGAAGGTGGGCAGTATCCATCAAATTTAATGGATTTTTCTCTCGAATTCTATTTTTCTAGTTTTGCAGATACAATGACGCTTTTGGAGACTATAGTGACACCTTTTTCAGGTGTCGCCATATAGCGACACCCTTTAATGTAGATACAACAATGCTTAATTAAATCACTGACGCCTATTAAAAATTGTGATGCTAATACTTTTTATAGGTATCAAAGATTTGTAAATAGCGATGCCACCCAAAATAATGACATTATCATCATCTCTGCGTTACTGCAGAGTGACACTTTTTTGAATTATGGTGATGCCATCATGAACGCCACTTTTTTACTAGTAAGGAAAAACAGTGATTGAATTTTAGCATGTGCTTTAAATTTTTAATTTAATTTTCTCTTTAACATGTCATTGACTTTTGGCTTTCATTTTTTTTAGGCTAATTGGTTTTGCAGGTTTGGATAACAAAATTTGAAGTGGAGCATATCATCGTTTCATTATATAATTGTAACAAGTGTTTCAACACTTATGGGGCAATTATAACCCATTTATGATGCTTTATTTCACGTTTTAGGACCAAAATAAGGGTGCTAGCAAGAAGTTGAGTCCACTTTTTGGCCATTTAGTGGAAGTTTTTTTCCCAATTTTCAAAATTCAACACATTTGACCTTAAAATTTGAAGCACTTAAAGATGGAATCTTAAAAAAAGTCACTGATCATAAAATGTAGTACTTGGAGTCTAGTTTCCAAATATGTAATTTATTTCAATACCCAGATGATACAAATGTCATCCATATTTTGACCTAAATAATCATATTTTTCTAAATCCTTTTGGGAAAAGATTTGTAACTCATTGAAACATGCTTTCCATATTTTTTTGTAATTTTTTATTGAATTATTTTTTGTTAATTTTTTATTGGTCATATCTAGTGTTTTGAAAAATTGTCATGTACGTCATGCATAAGATGACCTAAACTTATCATTTTTTGTTTTATTTTTAAATTGAAAATATTTTTTTGAAGTACACTTTCTTGCAATCCGTTCATCAAAAAATTATGTTAATAAAAAGTTATTAAAATACTAAAAAACCCTGATAATTCAAATTTATGGACCTATTTCGTCAGAAATTAATTGAAAAATAAAATATTAATCCAATTGCAAAAAAAAAAACCAATTTGGTATCTAGATTGTCTCTTCTATAATGGGTTTTAATTTCATCAAAAAATCCAACAAAAAAAGTCTTCAGACGTATGCCCAAAGTCACTATTTTCTTGCGACATTTCCAAGATCTTCAACTTGTAGGTCAAACTAGGTCCAGGGCCTAGGTTCAGATCCCCAATTTTTTTCCCAAACTTGTTAGCAAAGAAAAAACTCGACCTACATTTCAAATTTCAAGAAAAGGGATCCCGTTTTCTTTATAAATGTGATCTCATTTAATGAATGGGATCCCATTTCCCATTTGTTCATTGAAAATGGAATGGTATCCCATTTAATAAACGAGATCCTGATTTATAAGAATCAGAATCACACTTAGTAAACAAGATCTCGAGTTATTCTTGACCTTTTTTTAAATTTTATTGTCAAACAAGTACATCTCAGGTTTGAGAATTGTTTTGTACAGCTGAATATGACATATTCCCTATTTTCTATCAACTTTTGTCTTATAGAAGCTCTTCAACTTGGGATTTTTTTCAATTTTGAAAGGAGGCATCATTGGGACACTGTTACAAAGGAATTTTGTTGAATTTCTACTTGTTTTCAAAGGAGGAAGAGGAATTTTGTTTAATTGCTACTTTTTTGGAGGAACAATTTTTTTGTTGAATTGCTACTTGTTTTCAAAGGAGGAAGAAGAATTTTGTTTATTTGCTACTTGTTTGAAGGAGGAAGAGAAGTTTTGTTGAATTTCTACTTCTTTTCAAAGGAGGATGAGAAATTTTATTTAATTGCTACTTGTTTGAAGGAGGAAGAGGAATTTTGTTCAATTGCTACTTGTTTGAAGGAGGAACAAAGAAGGAAGACTTTCAATTTTTTGACATTCATTTGTATATACTTTGAAATTTTTCAATCATGGGATCACAATGTCAAAATAAGAGGGAAGATAGGAAGGTATTGAACCCTAAAGAAATTGAAGCAAAGAGAGGAGGCAAAAAGACAAAGGGAAATAATAATGAGAATTCGATCAATGAATGATGTTGAAGAATCCAATTCCACAACTATTGAAGATAAAAACATTGAGGAGACCATGGATGTAGACAATGCAAACTTGCAAGAGGTGAATGTGGGAACTAATACAAATATACAAACTACTCCTAGTATGTCTTCAAATATCCATTTCAATGCTTTGGAGAATGTTTCAATAGGCACAAATCTAGGTACGTCTTCAAATCCACCTTTAAGCCTCATGGAAATGGTGTTTATGAGAGATTTTAAAAAAGCTAGATATAACAATGTTGACATCAATACTATTCGTAGAGTTCAATATTTGAGTCAAATTGTTGTTGAAAATGAAAATGCATATCCTTTTATTGAAAATAATAATGAAAACTGTTTTGTGTTGAAAATGAAAATGAAAACCATTTTGTTGTTGAAAATGAAAATGTAAATCCTTTTATTGAACCTGAAAATGAAAACTGTTTTGTTGATGAAAATGAAGATGAAAATGAAAATATTTTTGAAGTTAAAAATGAAAATGAAAATCTAGGAAGTGATGTTGAAAATGAATATATATTTTTTAAAATTGAAAGTGATGTTTTGGATAATCTTCTTGGTAAGATTTCTTGGAGACAAATAAGAACACATGCCAATAGATTATACAAACAATTCTTTTATCGTAAAAAAGCTTTCGGTTCAATGTCAACTAATGATGCAATTGATGAGAATGTGAAAAATGAGAAAATTAATGAAAAAGTTATGCATTTTTGTTAAACAAAGAAGAAAAGATCAATCAGTAAAACATGCTGTCTATTATTGCTAGTGCCATTCAGTCTATTGGAAAAAATAGTCAATCTAAAGATAAGAATGCAACAAGAAGAGCTATAACAACTGCTATAGTTAATAAAAAAACTTTGAATAAAAGAATGGTAACCAATATTAGTGAAGTTTTAAAAATACATCCTAAAACATTGCTAAGAGTGGCAAAAAGAAGAGAAAGTATAGAAAATGATCCAATCAACCAATTCTGGAGTTTTAGTGGTTGAATCTCGAGGTCTGACATGAAATTGAATGTTGAAATCAAATCTTTGATTGAAAAATATTGGAATTATAATACTAGGGTATCATCTAATGCTAGATATATTTTAAAATTAAGAGTGGGGTCCAAAGTTTGTGATCCTCATCCAAAACACCTATTACATACAACACAAATTGAATTTTATAAAAAAATTTGTGGTGATTTAGTGTTACTTGGTAATATTAAAATAAGTCAAAGGTCTTTTGAAAAATGTAAACCTTGGTATGTAAAAATTAATAAGCAACAAATATCTTTTTGCTGTAAAATGCATGTTCAATTTCATTATTTTTATGATGTTTTTCAATATATACGTTGTACTTTGCATACTAACATGATTATGTAGGAATGTGGTATTAATATGCCACCTGAAACAATAAGGGAGTTTATATCAAGTTTGTTTTGTGAAAGATCTAATGAATTTTTTTTTTTTAAGTTCTTGTATTTTTGGAAAATGCACTAGTTGTGGAAATATTTCATTCTTAAGAGTTTGTATGCATAAAAGTGTTGATAATGATTTTGGAAAACAATTAGTGGATGTTAAAAGATTTAAGAATGTTGACTATTCTTTAAAATATGGAAAACTTGGAAAGCGTTGTGATTTAGTTACATGAAAAGTTAGTGTACATGCATTCATATTATAATTTAAGAATAATATTATACCAAAATATGTCATGCACTCTCAACATGTTTGATGGCTTGATGGCCAATTTCGCACATGTAGAAACACATTTCCAGTTGGTAGTCTACTATCAATGGTTGATTTTGCAAAAAACTATACTCTAGCTCCACAAGAGGAAATTCAATCACAGTATTATAATTCAGTGCAAGTGGCTATGTTTGTTCATATTGTTTATAGACATGCAAATGATGGCACATACGATGATAGAAAATTTTTGAGGGAACATCATTTCTATTTGAGTGGTCACGGGTGATCCCACAATAGTGGCTTACAATTTTTTTCCAAACTGGACACTGAAATTATTTTTTAAAACTAAATCTTCACATTCAGGCACCTATAGCAGTTAAACTTGGAAGAATTTGAAGATGATGAAAACTAGAGTCATCACATTTTGTCTGTAGATTCTATTTTTTTTTTTCAAAATTTTTGGAATCAGATTGCACTTCTTTTTCCATCTCCCACGAAAACTGGTTTTTTTCAAAAAACAACATTTTTAAAAAGCGACACACCGTATAACGCATAACTTTTTTTTCGTGAAGGATAAATTCTAATTCTTTTGAATTTAGATTTGTAACTCGATATCTAGTGCTTCCTTGGTTAGACAATTTTTATTGAATATTTTTTCTTTAATCAAGTTTCAAAGTCAAACCAATTACAATTCAGACATAGTGCAACGTATAACACATAACTTTTTTTATATATATCAATTTTTTTTTTTTTGTTGGATCAAGGACTTCAATATATGGTGCACTCATTTTTTTTTTTTGATAATCTGCTATTTTTCCACATGTGCATAACAAAGACCTTCATTTTCTATGAAAAACCTATGTTTAATAAAACTAAAAAAACAAATACATAATAAAACCAGAACATATTAAAATTATATTCATTGGATAGCTCATTCTGAGGACTACCAGATTCAAGTTGGGTTTGTGAAGATTCCTCCATTTTCATCCTCAACCCGAGCTTCAACTTGTGCAAAAATTCAAGTTTTTTTTGTGTCTCGAGGAGGGGATGAGGAATAAAGAGGGTTCAAACGAACCCATAGGGGTTCGAGTGAACCCCTACGGGTTCGCTCGAACTAGGGTTCATTCAAACCCTGGTTCATTTGAACCCCCCTTCTATAAGGGGTTTTGATGCCTTTTTTGGCGGGAAATTATTAGGAGGGTTCGCCCGAACCTAGGTTCTAGCGAACCCCTAATGGGTTCGGTCGAACCAATAGGTTCGTACGAACCCCTAAAATAATTTTTTTTTCCATGCATTCAGTTTCTACGAGTTTTCCTTCCTCAATTCAATTGTAAACCACTATTGTGGCTTCACCCTGACAAACGGTTACACTCATTAGAGTTTGTTCAATACTGTTTCAATATATTTTATAGAAATTTAAGCGAAAGAGGAATCCAGATGATAGAACACCTCATATGGTCAAATAATTGTACAAGACAGTTCAAGAATGTTTTAATGTTCTATTGGTTAAGTAGGGTTCACAAGGAACTTAATGTCCAACATATGTAGAGTTTTTTTGAAGCTGAGCATGGTAAAGGAGAACATGATGGAGCTAGTGCGTGTGTTAAAATAATTCTTGCTAGAGAACAATTTAAATTTAAGGATGTAGTAAAATTTAAATATGTACGTGGGATTATGGATTGGTGCAATACAAGATTATCTACACCTGGTTTGATTATTCACCAATTATTTTGATTGGTTGAAGAAGAGAACATTCTACCTAAACTTGATTGTGAGACAATTAGTGGATCTACTAAATGACATTCATTTAAGAGTTTGAATGCAAGCATATGGACTATTTGGACAAGGGATCTTGCATTTTTTTGTCAGTTTTGTATCTCAAGAGATTGGGAAGCATGTGAAAATATAGAATGGGTTAGAGAATGGAAGCAAAGATCGTTGACACCTGCACAAGCACACGATCAATATGAAACAAAAATTGAATACAATGATCAAGTTTTTGCATTAGAAGACTATGACCATGTTTCAGACCTTGTATAAGAAGGTAATTTAAATCACTTTATTTCACTTTATTACTATTTTGTAATACAAAATTATTTATTTATATACATATGAGTGGATGTATGTAGATTGGTCAAATTATATAGACACGTGCAAGTTATTAAATCAAGATTTATTTGCAAGACATGTGTATGTTGTTGTTACACCTAAGGGGAATGAAGAGGAAAAAAATATTGGTTGGCTCATTGTGTGGAGACTAAACATAAGTTAATAGCACCTCAAGAAGATGATGATGGTGTATAAGAGTGAATTTTCACCCCATGTGCAAATCCTCTTTTTTCCTTTACCCACCTTAGAAAACCAAGATTAGAGGCTTAATTCCACCTAAGTTTGCTGTGTGCATCCCACTTGGCACCTATTTTGAGCATTGGTGGAGGCGTTTCTATTGGGGATCCCCGTGCGGTGTGCAAACATCTGCATGGTGTGCTTATGTCCCTGGAAGATTCTCGCAGCTGATCCTATAGAGGCGTTACACTTCTCATTGGAGGTGAAGTTGTAATGCCCCCCTTCAGCTGATTGACCTGAATATGACCATTTTTCTCCATCCTTTCTTCAAATTCATCCCTTCAACATTCAATCCAACTCTTTACCACATCAAGCGTCCATTCTTGCACTATCACATTAACTTTCAAGCTCTCAAGCATTCAATCTCACTCACTCCAAGCATTCAAACATTCCATTTCAGCCAAAGCAACACTCCATTACTTTGGTAGAGCAAGTTTGGGACCACACCATTGCAACAGAGGCTTGAGTACTCTCATTTTCTCTCCTAAGCAACCTTGAGTGCTCTTAGTGGAGGTGGTAAGCTTCCCTCTCCTCTCCTCTATCACTTGGTTGAGTAGCATAACACTATTTTGTAGTGCTTCTTTACTCTTCATGATATTATTTCCTGGCTGTCCATGGAGGTGGAAACACCTAAATGGGGGTCTGATTGAGGTAGGCCCCTATACATCCACCCAAAATTTTCTCTCTTTCTGTGTGTAGGTGTGTGTGTTTCTCAGAGAACTAGTTGGTGAACGAGTTCCTTGGTGAGATTCTCCTTATTTTTGCCACTCTTGCATACTTACTTTACGATATTAGAGAGTATTTCATTTACTTAGTCACATCATTTTGGCCCTTTAGTTAGTCAACTGGTCCATTAGATAGTTTTGTTGGTTTGACCTCATCTTCATTGTTGTCTGACCATACAGACGGTAGCACACTTTTGAGACACCAACTCACCCCGCTGACGTCCAAAGATCGCGCTTCTTTCCTCAAACAAATAGCTTTATGAGGTGTAGTGTTAGACCTAAAAACTGGCTTGCCTAGCCTCTCCCTGTTTGTCAAGTCTATAGAGTGACTGAGAGGCCTTACAGTCCTCATTACTCCCATCTCACATTTCCTTACATTACACTTAGCTGAGGTAAGTTAGGGAAGCCTCTCTCATATTGGCCCTCCATGACTTGTGGTCTTGAACGTAGTGGTCCCCCTCTCTTACATTTTTGGTGAACCTGATGTGAACCAACGTCTGTTCATCTGTTGGTGTTGAAGCTTCCCTTGGGTACTTTGTGATTGTTGTGCTCTTGAGTGTTGTGAAGGTTTATGAGAATCACAACCCAATCCACAACTTCTAGGTACATTGTTAGGAGAAGTATACGACACCTTTCGATGGAAAGGACGAAGGTCTCTATTGGGTTAACTACAAGCCTTTTCTCTGGTCCTGCTATTAGTGTAGCCACACATGAGAAATTGTTGAGGAACAAGATGGGGTTTTTTGATGAAACTGATCACATTCCCACTCCTCTTGCGTTTCCTATGCCATCATCAGTGGACAAGCACGAGGCCATTCAGATCCCTACAAAATATGTGTCCGCCCTTGCTAAAGGATTTGGAAACATAGAAGACCACTTGGAAAGAAATCCGAAGATGGCTAGGGCTGCTCAGGTTGTTAGTGAATTAAAACATATGATGGGTAAAGATTGAACAGGTATAGAGCTTCTAAGTAGTCTCCCTGGTCTTGCTGAAGTGTGCACTCCTTCGAGCAACCCTATCTTTGCACAAGGAGTCACTTTCGAGGAGCATGAAGGACAGTTAGGGGTATCGATGCCTCCCACTTCTGTTTACATGGCCAATGCATTCCCTTTTGCCTATGAACAACCTGAAACTATCAAAGTAAATAAGGTCCCCTGGAAATTTAGTTTCACCCCTCTTGTCACCTCTAGTGATGGAGGCTTTGGCGGAATGAGTGGTGGAGGCTTTGGTAGTGGTGGTGGATTCGACAGCGAAGGTGGTGTTGGTGGAGGCGGCCCTGGTGGAGGTCATGGCGGTGGTTTTGATGGAGGCCCTAATAGTGGCGACAACTCTAGTGGTGGCTCTAGCAGAAGTCATATCGGTGGAGGTTTAAGAGGTGGCCTTGGCGATGGTTCTGGGGGAGGTTCCTTTGGCCCTCTATCTTCTAATGACCCTATTTTGAATACTCTCCTTCAAAATATGGGTAAGATGCAAAGCCAGTTAGCGAGCCTTTCCCAAGCCTCTACTCAACCTATCTTCCAACCCTTCTTCTGACATAGCCCATTGTCAGTGGCCATCTAGAATAATTCGTTCCCCCAAGGAATGGAGATCCCTAAATTTGAGAAGTATGGTGGTAAGGGAGATCTGTAGACACATGTGTTTGCCTTTAATGCCCTATGCATCAAATTCTTCCATCATGATGGAGTGATGGCTAAACTGTTTCCCTAATCCCTCAAGGACACAACACTCGAGTGGTACTGTTCCTTTCCTGACAACTCTATTTTCTCATTCGACCAACTTGTTAATCAATTCCTTAGACAGTTCCAAGAAAACATTGAGCTGAAGATGACCTTTTTGGATCTCGTCCGATGTAAACAAGGAGATAATGAGAAGATCATTGATTTCATAGCATGCTACCAAGCGATCCTCTCTCAAATCTCATATCAGCTGCCCAATTCTGATGTGCAGAAGGTGTTCATCATGAACTTACAAAGGCCTTGGCAAGAGATGTTCGCCCTAATGAAATACCCTTCTTTCGTGCACTTGTGTGTAGCCTTACGAGAATACCAGTAGATGGTTGTTCAGTTCAGGGGATCATCCTCGCACTCCTGTTCTGAAGGGAAATCTATCATATCAATTTCTGGAAAAGGTAAAGCTATTGTGAATGTAGTAGCCGCTACTGATGACAACGGCCTCAAACACAACTGAAAATTCACAAAGTTATTAGAATCTTACACTTTTGTCTTACAGAAGTTGTTGAAGGATAAGATAATAACTTTGCCGACCTCTAAGCTTGTTAAAGAACCCTACCCTAATTAGTATGATGGGAGCGCTTATTGTCAGTACCATCAAGTTAATGGACATGATACCAAACATTGTATGCAGTTGCATCATGAGATACAAGGCTGCATCGAGGACGGTACCATTCATCTTGATGGGAATAAATAAAATGCTAACAAATCAGTGGCGAAGGCTAATAGTGAATTGTAGATATACACAAACCCATTTTCATCACATTCTACTAATATGATTATTGATCCCACTGATTCTATTACCCAACCCAAGGCCTATGTTAATATGGTCACAGTAACTTCCACTGCTCCACCTGCACCTAGTTCGCCGACCATTATATTCACATCACATGATTTACCCTTAAACAACAAACCTTCACCTCTCTACATTCTCGCTTGTGTTAATGGTAATATTGTGACAAGAGTCTTAATAGACCCTATGAGCCGTGTGAATGTTATCATCGAAGAAACATTAGTATTAAATTCATTACAAAAGGAAAATTATGAAGAAACAAAATCTAACATTTGTACACACGATGGTATGTGCCTTAAACCTTACAGCTCAATAACCCTGTGTAGACATCAAAAATATACTGATTGACATCGTGCATCTGATCCTGACTCACTAACATCGTTTCTTCCTAAATCATCCCTCGGTCTAACCATTTAATCAAATTCCCTTATCTGATTAAATTCATCAATATTCGTCTCTTAATTAAATAAATCATTTTGTCCAATTAAGTCACTTTCTCTTGTTAATTAAATCAATCCATCTGATCTAATTATCCCTATTTAATTAAATAATCAATTTATTTGATTAAATCTCTAGAGTCTATCCATTAAATTAAATAAATTTAAACCTTATTTGATTTAATCTAACACCATCCCCTTTAATTAAATAAATCCAAATCTTTATTTAATTAGCCTCCTAGCATATTCCTCTCTTATCTAATTTAAATAAATCCATAAATCTAAGTCAAATAAGTCACATCATCTAATCTCCTGTTAAAACAATTAAACTTTGATTAATTTAACCTCATCTCATGTCACATCCTCTAGAGAATGCAAGTTGCACATGAAAATAGATTTAATTCATTTATTAAATCTCTATTTTCCCTCACATGGCATCTTTTGGAATATTCCCCTAATTTGAATTCAAAATCCAAGTGGGAATAAGTCCTTCCAACAAGGCATTTAAGATCTTTTACATGTCCTTTGCCTTGAGCCAAGTGGCATTTATTGCATTTTCCCCTTCCCTCTTACATGTCATTTCAACAAATTTGAATTTCAAATATTTGCATTTATTGGCACAAACCCCAAATCTTGCACAACCATCATCCATTCATAACTTGACAAGTGGCACCATATCATTGGATGAAAGTTAGTCCCAAATTGCTAAAATTTGGACTTTCATCCATCTTAGCATTCTATAAATGAAGAGCTCCTCTCCTCATTTGATCATCCACAATCCAAGCAAAGTTACCATGCTCAAATATCTCTTGAGCTTCACCATTATCATTGAATCATAGCTAGGTTATTGCAGATTTGGCTTGGAGTTCATCATTCATCATCAAAAGTGGATCATATTTCTTCATCAAGTCTACATTCGAAGCTTGCAATCATAGGAATTGGGAAAGGGCCAAATTTTCACATCAAATTGGCACCAATTCCCCCATGGGAACAAGAGTACAATAGATTTGGGGTTCACATTTTGGTGCTAGAAGGAGGGTGGGACATCATAAATTCTAACATTTCCTCAAAATTTCTATGTTTTCTTGATACACAGGAAATTCCGATGCGGGCTCTTCAGCGTTGTTGTTTTTAGCGCCTTGAGCTTGTCAGCATCACTATTTTAGCGTCGTGGGCTCACTAACGTCGCTATATAGCACCACGCGAACATAAACTCCACCACTGGACTCATCCCGCCAAGAAATTTCAAATTTTAAACTGCGCCGCTGGACTCGCCGATCTACAGAAGTTATTGAAATTTTTTAAAACTCTGACGCTTTCAAAAATTGCGACACTAGGAGAAAACAATGACACTATTGTGCTCTCTGTCCCGACACAGAGCACCACTGACTGGTAAAGTGGTGCTGTAAGAGCGACGTTGGGAGGAAAAAACAATGACACCTTCACGAGTTGCGACACTGGAAGATAGTAAAAGGGAGAAATTAAATTTTTAGCACATGCTCTAATTTATGATTGCTTCTTCCTCTATTTTCTACTTTTTAATTTCTATGTTTTTTCCAGAATTTAACTATTTTTCTTCTTTGTAGATTGGAAGCCAAAAGCAAAGGAAGAAGGAGCATGGTGATGATATCTTGTTTGATCAAAGTGTTTTTAAACACTTAAGTGTTTGTTTAACACTTCCTTAGGAATTTGTCATATTTTTCTTTCTTTAGAACACTAGCTTTCATTTGAGTTTAAAAAGGATTCTTTTTGTTTATTTCTTGCGAATGGATTTAAAAAGAATCTTAGGATCTACAACTTACTAGATTTTGTTTGTGGATTAAACAATTGAACAAATGTCTTTCACTTGTGATTTGGTGCTCTAAAATGAACTCACATATTGCTTTGAGGGTTTAAAAAGAACAAGTGTAGTTGTGTTTTTCATGAGGGCTTACTTAGACTAAAGCCATTGGAAAAGGACGTATGCACTTCTCTCGCACTTTATAGCGATCTTGAGAATCAAAAGGTTTTTTCCATGACTTTGGGTTAAGACAAAGCAATCACCTCCACACTTCAATTTGGGCTTAAAATTGAACAAACTATTGTGCGAGTGTGAGTGGGGGCATTTTCACGTATATTCTCTCTCTTTGTTGCTATCAAAGATTGATCGAGTTATGGATTTTGTTCTTCATTCACTTTTTTTTTTATCTTAGAGGGCCTGCCTTGTGGGAAAAAGTAATCACCCAAGGGAACGAATCAACCAGTAACACTCTAAAGCCAAGAGTATTTCCAGTCGGGATATAAATGTGGATATTGGAAGAAACGCCAATATCACGTGGTTGACTCTGACAAGATGGATCCGAAAGGGGACTCTTGCCACGTTGGGTCAACTCCTACGAACAAAAAGTCCTTACTAGAACCCATGTGATAGAATTTTCCAAAATCATTTTATCTATTTGTTGGTGCAAGAATGGTCGTTCTGAAGCCGCCCCACACTTTTACGGTCTTCTAGTAGAAATGGAAAGCATGCCATGGGAGTTTGATGGGTGTTGATGCTTGGCTGCCCCGTATAAGTGAGTGCCGTGGAGGGGAGCCAGTGGGGTCAAGCATCTAACCATTTTCTAGAGATAAGCGTAGTTGGACTTGTCCAAGTGGGAATCCAACAAATATTGTCTTTCACATCCATAGGATTGTACTTATTCTTGGGTTACAAAACGCATTACTTGATCGAAAACATCATGGAAACAAACACTCAACATTATCCAAATTTCAAACCCTTTTGAGGACAAATACAATTGAATCAATCCACATGTTATTGCTTTCCCTTGGGATTCACATCCTTAGAGGTTTCTAAACATTGGATTATATCTCGATTTGTCTTCTTAAGAAAAACAATAGGAAACCCTTGCCTTAAGTTCATTAAATTTCCACATAACATATCTTGTGGGGTTTAAGGAAATTAAGACATTGGACATCTTAGTTTGAAAACCTAATTGAAGAAAGTGTTTTTGGTAAAATAAAGACATTAAGCAAAGCTAAGCAAAATGAACTTTCAAATGTGTTGAAGACCCCAAAATCCCAAAAAGCACAAATCATTGATTGGAAAAGTGAGTGTTCAAAATGAAATCATTTCTTGGTTACAAAGGTCATTAGGAAGCATTTGCATGCTCTTGAATACCTAGGTCTAAGCAAACAAAGTGTATATTTTAGGTTCATCTTAGGATCAAAACATATCAAAATCATCTTTCATCCACCCTCCAAAACATCAAAACAAAAATCCATCTCATCACCTTTTGGAAAATCTTGAAATCATCCTTGATACTAGGCTTTGTGGCAAAATCAAAACCATCAATATCATTGAGACAAAATCCTTGAAATCATTAGCTAAAGCACCTTTGGTTAGGTATGTGTAGATGCATCCTTTTGCATATAATTAGTCAAAATTATCAAAATCATCTTGTCTAGCTTGGCGTATGTAGATGAATCCTTCTTCATATGCTTAGTGAAACAATCATCTTGTTTGAATAGGTGTGTGTAGATGCATCCTTCTCCCCACACATATTCAAATTATCCTCCTTTGAACAAAGCTATCCCTTAGATCATCATCCAACATCTTAGGGTCCTTTTGTTTAAAAATCCAAATCCAAATACAAATAAAAAATCAAGGACAAAATCTCAAAATCTAAAAATCTCCAAATCCAAAATCCAAAATCAAGAATCCACAAGTCCTAAAGCCTAGTGTCTCACTCAAGATTTATCAAAAGCCAAAACATCCATATCATCCATCCCTAAAACATCATCATCATTATCATATCATTACATTTGATCCTTAAGGCATCCTAAAACTTTTTCACTTTGGAACATAAGATAAAGATCAATCCAAAGAATCAAGAGATTCATCTCCCATATTTTTGAAGATTGATCCTTGTTTTATGGTTCAAACGAGATCTCAATACAAGAAGAGTATGGAAGCCCACAAAGAAACTCTCGCTTCAAGTGACCTTAGCCAAACAAACACAGAAATGAATCCCCCCGAATCAAGCAATCCATTGATCCCCTCATCATCCCAAAATCCACAAGAGGAAAATCAAGGGGAGGACCTCACCTTTGGAATGTCTCGTGAGGAAATGACAGAAATGCTCCAAAATCTAGACAACCATAGAATCATCAACATCATGATGAGACTCAACCCTTTGTTGTACATGCTTGAATTAGAAAAACAAGGGGCCAAGTTGCCTTCGGATTTTGATGTGAGTACTATAGTGGATACATCATTTTCTCCAATCTCATCCACTATACCCATCTCATCTACACCTCCACCTCCATCCCAAAACATCACCCAAAACATCCCGCAAATCACAACATCGTTTACCCCAACACAACCAAATATCAACAAGGGAAACACATTTCTCAACGCTCTTCAATCACATCCCCTTGTTAACAATCAAAATTTGGATGCAAGCACCACCATGGAACAAAACACAATCAACAACCCATTACACAAAAATGTTCCTCTCACTTTACATTATGACCCATCATCAACATCTTTTCATGGAGCACCACAAACACCTCTTCTCACAAATTCACAAGAAGAGGGAGATACGTTCGGACTAGGGGGCTTATTCGACACCACGACATTTTCACAACTCACACCTCTCACATTTCCACCTCTTCTGCCATTGCCATTATCATCCACACCGCTCCTTGGTTTAGGGCTTCCCCCTCTACCAAGTATCAATCAAACCTATATCCCAACCATCAATCAAAGCATTGCACCAAACACACAAAATTTGTCGTTGATATCGCAACAACAAATGATAAATACACAAGCAATGGAAACATCATCGAACATCCCCCTAACATCACAAAGCATGGTCTCTCAAGGACCAACCACATCAATACCATTATCCAACACCCAAAACATCAACACAACATCATCATCCACTACCATTCCAAATCCACCACCACCCCTACCACCACCAACATTCACCACATCAAACCAATTTGACGCAGCATTACAAGCCACTTTTCAAAGAGGATACCAACAAGTGCAGAAACAAAAAGCCGTGCAACAAGCTACTCAAGCTGTGCAAGCTGCCAAAGCTACACAAGCTGCATTACAAGCGCAACAAGCACAAGAAGCCCAAGCTTTATTGCAACAACAACAACAACAAGCCGCCCAAGCTACACAAGCATTGCAAGCACAAAGAGTCACTCAAGCACAACTTTTATTACAGCAACAAGCCGCACAAGCACAAGCAGCGCAAGCGCAAGTGCAAGCTCAAGCACAAGCACAACAAGCATAAGCTCAAGAAAAACTTCTTGCACAAGCAGCACAAATGCAAGCATATCAGCAAGCACTAAAGCAATACCAAGAGCAGCAAGAAGCAACTGATTGGTAGCCCAACAACAAGCATTGTGGGAACAACAACAAGCAGAACAACAAGCGTTGTTGGAACAACAACTAGCGTAGCAACAAGCACAACAACAAGCACAAATCCTAGTGCAACAACAACAAGATCAACAACAAGCATTGTTCATCCAGAAGCAAGTAGAAGCCTACTTCAACTGCCACAACATACTGATACCATTGAACAACGCACCAACCAATCCATCCATCCAAACCACGATTGCAACACCTAAAAACACATTCATCCCACCCCCTAATCCGTAAAGTGATGTAACGACACAACTTAGGTTGTTATCACAACAAGTGCTCGACCTTCAATCAGGGCAAACAACCAAAATGCAGAGCAACTTGTGTCCCTATCCATTTGATAGGAGCCTAGACATGAAACCATTCCCTAAGGGATTTGAGATCCCTAAATTTGACAAATATCGAGGGACGGGAAACCCTGAAGATCACATCAGGGAATTCCAGGTTCATTGTATGGAGGTTGCATATGACGATACTTATCTGATGCGGCTATTCCCTAGGAGCTTGGCAGTGAACTCTATAGAATGGTTCTCTCGCTTACCCTCAGGCATCAAAACATTCTAGGAAATCAGAGATGAATTCATTAGAAACTATGCATGTAACATTACAATGGATGTTAGTCTCGAAGAACTATACGCTCTAAAACAAGGAAAAAATGAATCTTTTGCTTCATTTCTTCAATGATGGCGATCCAAGGCCAATCAGAGCAAGTGGACCATGCCAGAAGAGAAACAAGTCTACACGATCATCGCCAACCTTGAAAGCCACCTGTCACTTCATCTCAAGGTTCAGGGAATCACCACATATGAGCAATTAATCTCCAAGGTGCTTAGCATCGAAAGAGCCCTTGTGACCCAACCCACAAAATCAACATCATATCATGAACCACAAATCAACCACCCACCATCAAATTACAATGATAAACCTCGAACATGGGCAAGAAACAAGAACATTACTAATGATGGTATCGTTGATGCCAAGGTGGTCATTAGTGGTCCATGCCAAAATACACCCGCACCACAAATCCAAAATCAATGCCAAAACACTCATCACACAACATATCAACCCAACAACAACCCAACCATCAATAACCTCAATGACCAAAGAGGACCACCCCAGCGCAAAACATATCCTAAACGAAAATACACTATGTTGGGGGAACCACTTGAGGACATCATGAAAAGGTTGATCGACGAAAAGCTCATCAAAGCACCTACATTCGAGAATTACCAAGAACCCGACGTCAAACCCTCTTGGTACAACGGAAATCAACTTTGCGAATTCCACAAAATCAAAGGTCACACCATGAACAACTGCATGAGACTCAAAAATATTATCCAAGATCTCATTGACAAAAGAATCATAAACGTCGAACAACCTACGGGAAATCAGGACCTAAAAATCTACACGAATCTGATGCCGAATCATGGCAACAAAGGGAATAATAATGACAAAGGGAGGGGTAGTGTAAATCATGTGTACGAAACAGTTGTTTCCTCCCTAAATGAAGACTGCATGGTCATCACCATCAAGGGCACCCAGGCCAAAGATTGTGGAGTCACCACAAGAGGCGGTAAAGTCACCATTGCAAGACCATCCCAACCTCATAGAGTCCCTTCATCAAGAGCTATTCCGTATAGCTACAATGTTGTCGAGAAACTCAAGAGAACATGAACACACATCTCCATCATGGAGTTGTTAAAAATATCAACGACACATAAAAATATCTTTGAGGAAGCATTAGCCTCATCCACTGTCCCCGCAGATCTCGATGCGGACCAATTCCAAGCTATGGTCGGGAATATCATAACACCTAATCTCCTTACATTTTCCGACCAAGATTTCCCCGCCCAACCATCTCACAACCGCGCACTTCACTTGGAAGCCATTGTAAACAATAGAAAATTCAAAAGGGTCTTGGTGGATGGAGGTGCAGGTCTGAACATCCGTTCTCTCAGCCTCATCAAGCAACTAAAAATATCAGAAGATTCCATTGACAAAGGTAAAGGCATCACAATCAGAGCATATGATGACCAAGAAAGAGTGTCTCACGACACGATTAAACTCCCTATTCAAATAGGGCCAACACTCATGGAAACCACATGTCAGGTCTTGGACCTCAAATTGCCATACAACATCCTCCTGGGATGCCCATGGATCCATGCAATGAAAGCTGTAGCATCAACCTTCCACCAATGTGTAAAATTTACACATAATGGACAAGAGGTTACCATTCATGGAGATCCCGAACCGTTTTCATATTGCAAAAATCTTGAGGAAAGTATTACAAAATTCCCCAACTGCCAAAAAATGATGAGGGACCATCCACATCATACATCAACCCCGCCACCCTCGCATCAACTTCTGTGATAGAGACACCCGCCATTCCCGCCATTCCCACCATCTCTGACATCAAGCTCATCATCCAGGAGGATGGTTGTGGAAGTTACAGGCTCCCTAATAATGTTTTTGTGATAGGAGAATTACCTCAATCTCCTAGATCATGGGGAAGTCCACAAGAAAACCAAGCTTCCACATCACAAACGTATCCTAAGGATTATCCCGAATTCACAAGATGGGGAGACCTTGGTCATGAGGTTATTGAAGCAAATCCATCTCACATGTTGTATCGAGATGAAAGACCGACACCTGAATTACCAATGGATGAAAGAAGCAGGGACCTACAAATGATGTTTGTAATGGGTTATGACAGAAACCAAAGATTGGGACAAAATGACAATGTCCTCACAATACCTATCATGCCAAAGACGCAACCCATAAAAAATCTTGGTCTTGGATGTACCCCTTCGAGAATAACAATACGTGGTTGAGGTCCTCCGGTTAGAGCTGCTAATGTCTCTCCTCAGCCAGTGCTAGTACAAGTACATTCACCAATAGTCACAGGTAGGGACACACATAATTTTATAACTAAGCCCTATATTAGTAGCGATGATGAAGATACCTTATCCAATCTCCCTAGGTTATTTGAAGATACCACCTTGTGTATGATTAGCACCCTCTCCTTCGAAATTGATCATCTGAATCATGAGATCTGCTTAGTCTACCCCCAACTGATCGACTATGACCAACAAGGACCACCAGTTCTCGATACATTCGAAAATGATGAAGCACTCTCAAAATTCATGGGATTGAGGGATAGCATTCCAGATGGGGATCATAAGGTAGGGTTTATAATGGAGTTGGAAACACATGCTTATTACAGGGAAACGATTGAATCCTTTAGTTGCAAAAGTGAGAAATTAAGAATCATATCCAAGTCCTTAAGTGAAAACCACACTATGGCACTGTCTAACAAGAAAATAGTAAAAAGAAAGGATGTATCCAATGGTGAAAACCTCTTTGAGGTGCCCGAGGATGAAGGATTCAATCTTCCCTTAAGAGCTATTCATCATGAGAAATCAACAGTCTTGGCCGAAAAGTGCAATCCGGTCAACATAGGAACAGAGTAGACCCCGCATATCACATTCTATGTGGAATCACTATTAATAGAAGAGCAAGAACTCCTAGCATCATTCCTAAAGGAAAGACAAATAAATTTCGCATGGAGTTATGCTGATATGTCAGGGCTAGATCCAAAGACTGTGGTTCATCATTTAGCAGTATACCTAGAAGCAAATCCCGTCAAACAAAAACTCCAAAAAATGCATCCTCAAATAGCCTTATTGGTCAAAATGGAGCTCAAAAAGTTGTTGGATGCAGGATTTATCCGACCAATCGATTATCCAGAATGGGTGTCAAATTTGGTACCTGTTTCAAAACCTGATGGAGCCATTAGAATCTGTATGAATTTCAGAGATTTAAATAAAGCATGTCCCAAGGATGATTTCCTGCTTCCCAACATCGATATGATAGTAGACATGACAACAGGACACGAGATGCTATCACTAATGGACAGATTTTCAGGATACAACCAGATCATGATAGCAAAAGAAGATCAACACAATACGACTTTCACTTGTCCATGGGGGACCTACTACTGGAACATGATGCCATTCGGCCTAAAGAATGCAGGAGCAACCTATCAAAGGGCCATGACACTAATATTCCATGATATGATTGACAAGATAATCGAAGACTATGTAGACAACATCCTAGCAAAGTCAAGAAAAAGACAAGATCATATAGCAACCCTAAGTGCTATCTTTGACAGACTGGAGGAATACAAAGTTAGACTAAATCCCAAGAAGTACATCTTCAGCGTACAATCAGGTAAATTGCTAGGATACATAGTGTCCATGAGGGGTATCGAGGTGGATCTGACAAAGGTGAAAGCAATCCTTGAGATGGAAGCACCAAAGACATTAAAACAATTGAGAAGCCTCCAAGTCCGACTTCAATCCATCTGACGATTTATAGAACAACTGGCAGACAAGCAGAATCCATATTCTCACCTACTCCACAAGGGGGTAGCATATAAATGGGATACAAAATGTGAAGAGGCATTCAACAAAATCAAGGAATACCTACTGACACCACCAATTTTAATGCCACCCATCCCAAAGAAGCCATTGATCTTATATGTGTCAGCAACAACGACAGCCCTTGGAGCTCTCCTACCTCAACATGATGAAAATAGAATGGAGAGGGCTATCTACTATATCAACAGAACAATGGTTGGTCACGAGCTAAATTACTCATTCATCGAGAAAGTTTGCCTCGCCATAGTGTTTGCATCCCAAAAATTTAGACATTACATAGTGGCACACAAGATAAAGCTCATTGCAAAAATTGATCCCCTCAAGTATCTCTTATCCAAGGAAATGCTCACAGGCAGAATGGAAAAATGGGTAATGATATTGTCAGAGTATGACATTGAGTGGAAAGCCATTAAAGGTCAAGTTATTGCAGATCAACTGGCAAAGGCACCTATTTATGCGGAGAATCCTCTTGTATCTGAATTTCCAGACGAATCCATCTTTAACCTCAACGTAGTGGACCACTGGAAACTATACTTCGATGGTTCAACATGGACCAGGAGCTGGTGTCTTCTTCATCACCACACAAGGGGATTGCATACCGAAGTCATACAAATTGGCATTTCCTTGCACCAACAACATCGCAAAATATGAGGCTTTGACTATAGGCCTCAGGATAGCAGTGCAATGGAATATCATAGCTTTCAAGGTATATGGAGACTCTCAGTTGATCATAAATCAGGTTAATAATGAATATTAGACAAAGGATGACAAGCTAACCCCATACAAGAAATTGGTGGAGACTCTAAAGGAATCCTTCATCGACATAACATTTGAGCAGATTCCAAGAACTAATAACAGAGCAGTTGATGCCATGGCTACAATTGGGTCCCTATTAGACATCCCTCATAATATACCGAAATATGAATATCTCATCGAGCAGCTTCTCATTCCCACATTCGAGGTACCGAAATCAGAATATGTGTGTGCAATCATTGGTCCTGGCGATCCTTGGTATCATGACATCTATACATATCTTTGAATAAAAGTCTTACCCGCTGACCTACCATCGAGCCTAAAATGAACCTTTATCAAAAGGCATCCAAATTTGTCATCCTAGGTGATACCTTATACTGTAGAAGCATAGAAGGTACCTTATTGTGCTGTCTAAATGTTGAGGAGGCATTAACCGCTCTAACCAAGGTTCATAACGGTATCTGTGACTCACACTCGAGCGGAATAACCATAGCCAAGAAACTGCTGAGGTTGGGGTACTATTGGCCCACAATGGAGTGAGAAGCACACAATCATGCTAAAAGGTGTTTACAATGTCAGTAGCATGGGGACCTCATCCATGCTCCAGCTCAAGAGCTTCACCCGATTATCACACCATGGCCCTTTTCACAGTGGGGACTCAACCTCATTGGAAAAATCACCCACCTCATCCAATGGCCATAAATTCATCATAACTGCAACTGAGTACTTCACTAAGTGGGTGGAAGCCATACCCATGACCTATATCACTGGGAAGCAAATCTCAAAATTCATCCTGAACTATCTCATCTGTCGTTACGGTGTTCCACAAGCCATTATCTCAAATAATGGGACACCATTCAAGAACCAGGAGGTTCGCGACTTGTGCGAGAAATTCAAAATACAGCATCGCTTCTCCACACCGTACTACCCCCAAGGCAATGGCCAAGCAGAAGCCATGAACAAAACCATCCTCAAAATCCTCAAGAAAATAGTCAATGACACAGGTCGTGACTGAAATTTGTAGCTTAATCCCGCCCTCTGGGATTATCGAACCAACATCTGCACACCCACTAGCGCCACCCCATTCTCCTTGGTCTATAGATCAGAAGCTGTACTACCCATTGAGATCGAGCTCCCATCCCTTAGAATATCATTGCAAAATCTGATCATTGATGAGGACTACTGGGTGTGAAGATTAAACGAGTTGGAGCTACTGGATGAGAGGCGCATAGACGCTTTGAATCATCTACAAGTCTACCAAAGTAGACTCAAATAGAGCTACAACAAAAAGATTAGAAGCAGGACTTTCCAAGTCAGAGAATTGGTCTTAAAAGAAAATCAGAAGAATGTCCCGAATCCCAGCAGCAAAGGCAAGTTCAAACCCAATTGGTTAGGGCCTTCCATCATCACAACAAGCTATAAATCAGGGGCATATCAGCTATCAACACCCGAAGGGGAACCTCTGTAGGAGCCCATGAATAGCTCCCATCTCAAAATTTTTTATGCCTAATTCTTTCGGGTATAAAACCAAAAAAATCCAAAATTTTTAGAAAAAGTCCTGAAAAAATGGTTACTTCGGTGAAAACCCGACAAACAGGTGCCTTGGTGATGACAAAAAAATCAAACAAGTAAAAAAAAATCTAAAAAAAATAGAAAAAGGATCAAAAAAATCGTCCTCTAGTGAAAACCACTTTGGTGGCACTTTGGGCAAGTACCTTGGTGAAAACCTGGCAAACAGGCGCCTTGCTTAAATAAGCACTTTCCATCCACCAAGATCTTTATGGCTTGATTTGCATCATCCATCCATTTCGCTTCCACCATTCATCACATTCATATCTCCATCCATCACTCATCCACTCGCATTCACACCATAGCTTGGTCTTGAGTTCGTATCATGATCCCTCCTAGTACTACTCAACCCATCCTCAAGGTCAGTTTGTCCTGCCTTTATCGGGGTAGTCTATTACAACACGCTGGGGGCACGTTCTCATTGGATCAGATTCGTGTATGGTCTTAAAGTCCTCAAAATTAGAAAATCTAAAAACATCAAAACATCAAAAAATCCAAAAACATTAGAAAATTAGAAAATCCAAAAACATTCAAAACATATCAAAATCCAAAAACAAGTCAAAAAGTCATTCAAAAAGCCAAAAAAAAGGTCGTCTTGTCGAACTACGTCATCTCTAAGCTTGAACTTAGGCAAGGTTGATCTTTGATCATCCCCCAAGACATTTAGGTCAGTCCTATAGGAGTCCGTCATAATAAACTGACATCTCATCATGTATATCGTCATTTGTAAATCGGTCAAGTCGTCAGTCAAACTACGTGGTCTCTGCGTGTATAACGTAGGCAAGGCTAATCTTTCAATCAGCCCCCAAGACCCCTAGGATAGGTCTTTAGGTTAGTCTCTTGGTCAAAATCTCAGAAAATCCTAGAACATTGGAAAATAAAAAAATCAAAACACTTATAAAATCTCGAAAAATACCAAAAATAGCCTCAAAACATTTCAAAACATCAAAAAAATCCAAATATTTGAAAACAATCCATCCGCCTCCTCTCGCTTGCACCCGCAATAACACCACTCATGATAAAATGATCGTCATCCTCAACCTTTGGTAAAACAATTGGAAACAAGTTTGTCAGGTTTAAAAGTAGAACTCAAAAGTGTCAAGTCTTAAGTCTAGTCCAGTGAGTAAACAAATTGGTCACCTCTTCGTATCGATAACTCATCATTTGAATTTGTCCCATATCAATTATCCTTTATAAACGAAATGACATGCCGCCATCCACTAACATGTCCTAGGATGCATCCTTCCTACAATGGGCATTATCTTTTGGCAATAAGTTTCAATTATCATCTTAGAAAACACATCCTTTTCCGTTAGCGGTATTGAAGGGCATTAGTCTGTTTATTTACTTGGTCTTTTCTTTTGACTTATTTTATTTTGCGCTCATTCCAAGGACATCTTGATGATATCCCAAAACAACGGATTTAGAGAGATAGGAATGGGGCAATGATCATCATCTTTTGTCTGTTGTGCTTGTTGGACGTTCTTGCAATATAACCTCAGCGAATACTGGCTTTGTTAGGCATATATGGAAGAGGTCTAGGGCAACTTGTTGACTATTACAGGGATAGGTTTAGCTTTCTGTGTTTTGGCCCAAGATGTCCGAAACTTCTGAGATACATCATAGCAAGGTTTCCATATGTCAGGTGTGAACAAGAATACTCCTATCTGATTGTTGAGTCAAAGTCCGTCACACTAAGTACAACGCCATCCTGGTTTTCTATACCTTGATGCATCGTACCATGTGTGTTATCAAACATAAGAAAATTTGTCCCTTTGAAAATCCCAATTCCTCAGCAAGTCATCATCATCATCATCATCATCTGCATTTGTGTCATCACGCGCCTTGTTGAAATGATTTCTTCTCTTCTCACTAACCACGCTAACCAGGTACTATGACAGTTGATCATCATCACCATCATCACCACTGATCCTGCATCCATACATCATTAGCATATTACATAAGCACATCATATAGGCATATTAACACATTGCATTATGTATCATATAGGAAACATCGCATTCTCATCATCATATAAATAGGTGCATCCATATCATCACATTTCACCCATTACATTGCATCTCATGACATTACATTGATCATTGCACAAGCATTCATTTACATTTCATAAATCATCACATAGCATGAACATTATAATCATAAACAATAGGAATATAAGCATTCAATTCATTAGGCATACATATCATATTGCATTAACATTGCATCACATACATCATCATATCACATCCATCCACAAATCATCTCTATACAAGCATTTTTTTACACATCATTGCATATTGCCTAAATCAAATCATTTCACATATTGCATTGGCATAAAATAAATCATCACATAGTTAACATCATTGCACATCATATCATAGGTCATAATCAAATGCATAAACATCATTCGAAATAAATGCATCCATAACATATAAAAGAAGAATCATACATGCATAAATAAAGGAGTACACATAGCATCACATCAAAATCAGCTCATATATATATCATACCATCCGTATCACTGTCATAGTACCAAATAATAGTCAGATCACTATACAAGTATGTCAATCAGTACAAAAATGCTCATCGGGGCTACAAAAAATAAGCCCATAAGGCACCAAAAATGTGTATCATCTGAATCACGGTCGATCTCCGTGAATGCTACCCTCACCCCTGTCATCCTGACCCTCTGGTGTCTCTGGCTGGCTCGCTCTGAGTAGTCAAGGACCCAATCTACTCTAGGTACGTGGTTGTGGTAGGCCCGGTGGTAGTACTCTATCTCTCGGATAACCTCCTTGTAGGATCGGACCGGCACTG
The DNA here is from genome assembly GCA_007258455.2 of Sequoia sempervirens. Classification (NCBI taxonomy): domain Eukaryota; kingdom Viridiplantae; phylum Streptophyta; class Pinopsida; order Cupressales; family Cupressaceae; genus Sequoia; species Sequoia sempervirens. The sequence goes on along the minus strand of VDFB02000002.1, from coordinate 144,073,238 downwards.
TACCCTGCGAGGACGAGGCGACTATCATGCTCTCTATCTGCTGCCTATGGCCTAGCTCTGTAGCTGCCTGTAACTCTGTGACCTATCGCTGCTATACAACCTATACTCTCTCCCCTCTAAGCTGCTCTCTCTCAGCCCATGCCTGATCCCTCTCAGTTGTCACTGCCTGTAGCTGCAAAATCAAGGCATCCCGTGCGTCTTCCTGCCCTACTGGCTGTGCCCGTGGCTATACAGGAACCTAACCCTCACCCTTGGCTCGTGGTGGTGGGACTGGCGGATCCTGCTACTGGTTCTGCATGGGGACATCTCCATGATCTAGTGGAACTGGGGGCATTAATGGGGGATCTTGTCGAATCACAACCCTGGGACCTCATCCTCGTCCTCTCCCCCTGCCTCTGACCCTGTATGCCTCTGGGTCCTCACCTGGAACAGTCAACCAAAGAGGAGGCTTGAACCAATCCTTGTAGGCCTGTGTAGTCCCTGGGTCTACCAAACCCTAATCGTAAACCCAAGGTCGGGCCACTAGTTGACAAAAACTGTCGACCGCCTTTGCGGTAGGAATACCAAGGTCCCATGATGTCTGTGTCTGGCTCTGAGCAAAGATGGCCAAGTAATCGTCATCTGGCCGATCCTGTGGCTCCCCAAACTAACGCTGTACACGCCCAGACAAGTATCTCTCTATCATAGTGTGCTCTCGGCCCTGCATGTATTTGTCCTGCCAGCAGTAGAAGAGCTGGTCTGCATCGTCAGCCCATCCAGAATGACTGAGGTATGGTCTCCAAGTGAATACGAGCATCTCGTCTATGACCTGCTTCCAGTAGGGGATCCCGTGCTCTCTAGTGTGTGTAAAGGACACACCCCCTCTGTATCGTGCCACTAGGGCGTCCTCTGCCCCCATCAGAACTGGAACCACTCATCACGGATGTAGCACAAAAATGTGCTCCCATGCCCAGATGTGTAGAAGCGTCACCCTAGCTCCTAGTGCTCTGTCATCCACGTATGCATACTCGTGGAGATCCCTGTAAAGTGAAGCCAGAAGGACGGGTCCCCATGCGAATCGAACCGACCTATCTCAAACCATCCTCTCCTAGTAGTATCCCCATCCAGGACTGAAATACCGCCCTCATTGGTCTGGGGCAACCAAACCAGAAATAATCACTGCAAATGCCCAGCGGAAGGGAGGTGCTATGACTTTGTACCTCTCCAACTCGATCTGCCCCTCGCAATAAATGATATCTCGTATGGCGAGGACTCGGGTGCAGCAATCACGTCCCTCCTCCATATCGTGGATCACCCGACGGCCATGAATGGGCAAACGTAGTATCCGCCAGATGTCCTCCAATGTGATGGTCACCTCACCAGTGGGAAGATGAAACGAAGACATCTCACTGTGCCATCACTTTGCCATCGCTGATAGCATCCTAAGGTGTGTGCGCATGGGCCCTGCATATGCAATGTGCCATAGTCCTGCAGTCCCCAGTCGGCCTTGGTCTCTGTCGCTCAGATCTCGTAAAACGCTCGCCAGCTCCCATGACCAGTGCTCCCGAGAATAAAGCTCCTTAGGTCCGTCTTGCATCAAGGAAGGTCAACATGTTAAATTTTTTTTTTTAAAAAAAAAATCCTGACCTAACGCTCCAAACTTGCATCCAGCGACGCAGTTTGTGAAGCCATCACAGTTTGAGTTTTCTCAAACTCCGACGCTGGACTCAGAATTTAGCCAAACAGGGCCGCCGCGGTGCACTTTAGCTTTCAGCATCGTGGTTTTCGTGAAAAGGACGCCGCCGCGATGCACTTTCCAAAATTGGCTTGCGAGTTCGAGTCGAGCCCGATCCCAGTGGTGGAGTTTTTAAATTCCATATTGCACCGTTGCGGCTCTAAATAGCCCCGCTGTGGTGCAAAGAAGGAAAAAGTGGTGCACTTTAAACACCGAGCGGCGCTATAATAGTGTCGCTGGAGGCGAGCTCTCCCTAAAAGTAGTAATAAATGCACTGAAATGAAAAAATGAAGCTTCAGTTAGGGTCACATATTGGGGCACCGATGCTAGGTGGCCGCTAGTAGGTCCGAACTAGGTTAGAAATGTGCAGAGGAAGCTGTCGTTGCACCATATCGTCAGGAGGTCAGAGCTCAAATCTCGAGGTTCGCTAGCGGAGGTGTGTGAAAATGAATTGAAAGTGACCCCTCGGGCCCCTTTTTAGCTTAAAAATTAGGGTTTTTAAGCCCTAATTGGCTGTCCTGATAGGGTTTTGGACCCCTGAACCTATTTTCGTTCGTTTGAGGCTTGTTTTTCATCATTTTATTGTGTTTAGACATGTTTTTATCCTCCCGGACCCCTTCCAGACCTCTCGGGCACCTTGTCACCTTTTTTCGCGAGATCACCCCAAAAATGGAAATTTTCGTCTGATCTCTCGAGGGGGCATTATAATGGCATGTTTTCCCTCGCCATGTAGTAGTGGGGAAAGTTTTTAAAATATCAATTTTTTTTGGATTTGATCGAGACCGTTTATTCTTTGAACCAACACAACAAGTGCATTGCTTCAAAGAGGGGCAAAATATAGACATCGAAAATATACTGATTGACAGCGTGCATCTGATCCTTACTCACTAACATCGTTTCTTCCTAAATCATCCCTCGGTCTAACCATTTAATCAAATTCCCTTATCTGATTAAATTCATCAATATTCGTCTCTTAATTAAATAAATCATTTTGTCCAATTAAGTCACTTTCTCTTGTTAATTAAATCAATCCATCTGATCTAATTATCCCTATTTAATTAAATAATCAATTTATTTGATTAAATCTCTAGAGTCTATCCATTAAATTAAATAAATTAAAATCTTATTTGATTTAATCTAACACCATCCCCTGTAATTAAATAAATCAAAATCTTTATTTAATTAGCCTCCTATCATATTCCTCTCTTATCTGATTTAAATAAATCCATAAATCTAAGTCAAATAAGTCACATCATCTAATCTCTTGTTAAATTAATTAAACCTTGATTAATTTAACCTCATCTCATGTCACATCCTCTAGAGAATGCAAGTTGCACATGAAAATAGATTTAATTCATTTATTAAATCTCTATTTTCCCTCACATGGCATCTTTTGGAATATTCCCCTAATTTGAATTCAAAATCCAAGTGGGAATAAGTCCTTCCAACAAGGCATTTAAGATCTTTTACATGTCCTTTGCCTTGAGCCAAGTGGCATTTATTTCATTTTCCCCTTCCCTCTTACATGTCATTTCAACAAATTTGAATTTCAAATATTTGCATTTATTGGCACAAACCCCAAATATTGCACAACCATCATCCATTCATAACTTGACAAGTGGCACCATATCATTGGATGAAAGTTAGTCCCACATTGCTGAAATTTGGACTTTCATCCATCTTAGCATTCTATAAATGAAGAGCTCCTCTCCTCATTTGATCATCCACAATCCAAGCAAAGTTACCATGCTCAAATATCTCTTGAGCTTCACCATTATCATTGAATCATAGCTAGGTTATTGTAGATTTGGCTTGGAGTTCATCATTCATCATCAAAAGTGGATCATATTTCTTCGTCAAGTCTACATTCAAAGCTTGCAATCATAGGAATTGGGAAAGGGCCAAATTTCCACATCAAATTGGCACCAATTCCCCCATGGGAACAAGAGTTTGCTATTTAAATTAGGATTTCATCTTTGGTTTATCATTTTATTGTGTTTTTGCATATTTTCATTCCTAGTTTGAATTGTAAATGGATTCCATGGGGAATCCTTGTTTATGCTTGCAATATCTAACTTAGAGTGTTTAATCTCTTTGTTTTGTAGGTACAATAGATTGGGGTTCACACCCTGTCCATTCTGGTTGGACCCAGAACTATTGAAATGGTTTTCGATGTCATCCTAAAGTTGGATATGTTCAGGGTGAAGCTAGGAATTCCTTGGCTAGCTTCCATGAATGGTATCACCTCCGTTATTCAAAAATGTTTAAAGTTTTCTCACAAAGGTGTCATGCATGTAGTGTATGACATTGGATACTAGCCCTTGGTGTCCCGTGGTGAATACTTGTTGGATCAATTTTGGCCCTCCCTAGTCAGTCCGCTTCCTCCAAAAATGGACCTACTTTACAAGAACTATGTGAAGTATAAAACTGGGGGCAAAGGGGAGCCAAAGTTGACCTTGCCTGTGATAGAATGATCGATCGCCTCCTCTTCTCGAGAAGAGAAGAAAAAGCCTACATCTACTACTCCCCCTTCCCCTAAAGGGAAGGAGAAGTATGTGCCAACCCCCACTCCTTGCCATAAAGAGAAAGAGAAGGCTGCATTGATTGCTCCCTCTTCCCCAAGGAAAGGGGAAAAGCCCATGCTAGTTCCCTCTCGCTCTCGCTAAGGAAAAGAAAAGGTGAATTTTCCCTAGATCGCCTTGTCCTCTCCCCTTTCCTGGGAGTACTAGATGAGCAAGCCTGATGACTACCCACTAAGTCTGATGATCCCTCCTTGGAATAGGCCCAAGGTTAGGATCGTGGATCTTCCCAATGAATACCCCAGACTATGGTATTATTTGTATGGTAGAAAGAAAGGTTCTCGCAGAGAGTTTGATCCGTGGCCTCGTATTGCTTCTACTCCTAAGGCGGTGAGTGGAAAGAGGCCCGCTACTGAGGCTCTCGAGTCAACTCTTCCTGTCGCTCCTCAACCTGTTCCTCCCGCTCCCATGTAGGAATCTATCCCTCCACTGAAAATATTTGTGGTGGACATTCCCATAGTTTAGGAGGAACCCTTTATCCCTTTGCAAATTTTGGCCTCTAACTCCAAGAGCCATAGAAACTTCCTTGCATGTGAACGCAAGTGCCGGCGAAAGGCCCTCTTGGTTGAGCAGGCCGCCTCACAAAGAAAGGATGAAGAAATGACCACCCCTACTTCAGGGCCTCCTGCAACATCTTCTTCCTCCCTTCCTTGTACTTGTCTCCAGTATGATCCTATACTACTCCTAACTTCCATTGTTAGTACAAATGCACCTAACCCTAAATGGGTATAGGTGTTCATTGCTCCTTTAGTGGATGCACCTTTGTTGATGTCCATTCTGAATATCCAACCTTTCTCGAAGCCCATGGACATGGTTAATACCTCGGTCGTGTCCCTTATGGTTATTTCCTCTTCCTCCTCTACACCTTTGGCCTCGTTTGTGGGGAGTTCATCTCCTCTAATGAAACAAGAAACAAAGGGTAGTCCTTCCAGCAATGAAGGACGTAAGAAAAGTCTGCCTCACTCACAAGGTGGCCCCGTGTTGACTTGCTCTGACTTAGTGACATAACTAGTCCCAACTTCCCCTGAGTTCATCACCACTCCTGAGTCATTTGGTGAGCCCAATGGTGAACCTCAGGCACAGCCCATCCTGTCCACCGAGGCTAGACATGGTGCCTCTATGGGGTGCATGTTTAATTCCGTGGATGAGTTTCTAACCTTGTCGGTGATCTTTGCTAAGTCGCTGAACTTTAATCCACAAGATCTTGGTGGAGAGGACTTGAGGGGCCCTCTTCCTTGGCCCTTGTTGCGGGAGGACCAAATGCTCCTCCTTTTAACATCTCGCCATTGCAAGCTCGTCCTCCTTCCCCTTATGAGGACTTAGATTGGGAAGCAGACGACCTCTTGGCTGATCATTGTTAGGAGGAGGCCCTTTTCTTGATCTTGTGTGTGTGTTCTTTGTGATGTGTTCCTCCATGATTGTGCTATGTGTTCTTGGATGACCCTCCTCACCCTTGTTGGTAATTGGATACATGCATGATTTTTGTGTCGTAAACCTTCTTCTATTTGTACCATCATTCTTCCATGTTTGTGCTTGATTTTTGATAAATTGGGGACGATGCAAAGCATTGGGAGCATTTAGGCTTCCCTTCCATGTTAACCTAATTTTTTAATTTTTACTTTATTTTCTGTGCATTCTTCTTGATCTAGTTGGGGACTGATGATCTTTTTCCTTGCATTGCGGTTACCTATTATTATGAGCTCGAACAAATCTGACCCCGCTAAACCAGATCCCCCTGTGCCCATTGTTTATATTTTTCTCTTTCTTTTGTTTTCTCTATATCTTTCTCTCTTCTTTGCTTGAGTTGTCCCTCCTATGTGTGATAACATCCTTTTCTTTAACATCTCAACTTTTAGAAAATACGTTCTTTGCCAACAAATCTTTTCTCGAAAATCCACACAAAATTTTCTTTGGAATCACATTCTCAACTTGGAACCCTAACAGAACGTGTTTCCTTCATCATGGGTTCATAAAGAAAGGACTTGAATACCTTCCCCATGCATGGGGGCATATTATTCCTTTCAAATTCCTTGATGATGGATCACTCTGAGAAGAGAAGAATATTTTCTTTCAAATTGTGTGTCCCTTGAGTGGACCCCCCTTCTTCACAGCGGGTTCCCAAGGACCCTTCTTTGAAAGTCTTTAACTCAAATGGATTCCTCTGTGTCTAACCTAGGGGAAGCCCAACTAGACTTATTCCATTCCCCTTTTCATGTCTAGCTCAGGGGCAGCCCAACTAGACCCAGTTCATATCTTCGCATCTAGCTTGGGGGTAGCCTGACTAGACCTTACCTTTCAAACAACGTATCCCTTGAGTGGACCCCTCTCCTTTTGAAGGGTTCTCAAGGGATCCCTTTGAAAGACTTCCAAATCATCAATGGTTTGTGTGACTATCTGCCTACTTGCCTATGTGGCCGCTTCTTGACTCTGCGAAGTCTGCTTCCTTAAGGTTTCCTTCATGCTAGAGTTTTTGGGGGATACATTCCTTGCAGGTCTGCGGGCCTATGAGGTGCTCACTTTATTGGGCTTCCTTCATGCAAGATATCTTGGGGGTTGCCTCCTTTCAGGTTTGTGGTCCTGTAAGACGCTTTGTTTTTCCAACTTCATAGCTCCGAGTAGCTATGGAGTCCCTCATTTTTTCTGCACCTTCAGGTATGCTAGACCGAGTACTACTTCCATGACGGTTTAGGTATACGTTTCTAACCCTACACTCTTTCTTGATCTACTTTACCGAGTACTCATTAGTATTTGTGCTCACTAAAGTGTGGGAAAAATGTATAAGAGTGAATTTGCACCCCATGTGAAAATCCTCTTATTTCCTTTACCCACCTTAGAAAACCAAGATTGGAGGCTTAATTCCACCTAAGCCTCCTGTGTGCATCCCACTTGGCACCTGTTTTGAGTGTCAGTGGAGGTGTTACTATTGGGGACACCCGCATGACATGCAAACATCCGCATGGCACACTTATGTCCTTGACAGATTACTGCGACTGAACCTACAAAGGTGTTACACTTCTCATTGGAGGTGAAGTTGTAACCACCCCCTTTAGCCGACCGACCCGAATATGGCCATTTTTCTTCATCCTTTCTTCAAATTCATCCCTTCAACATTCAATCCAACTCTTTACCACATCAAGCATCCATTCTTGCACTATCACATTCACTTTCAAGCTCTCAAGAATTCACTCTTACTCACTCCAACATTTAAGCATTCCATTGTAGCCAAAGCAACACTCCATTACTTCGGTAGAGAAAGTTTGGAACCACACCATTGTAGTAGAGGTTTGAGTACTCTCATTTTCTCCCCCAAGAAGCCTTGAGTGCTCTTGGTGGAGGTGGTAAGCTTCCCTCTTCTCTCCTCTATCACTTGGTTGAGTAGCATAACACTGTTTTGTAGTGTTTCTTTGCTCTTTACGATATTATTTCCTTTATATCATTTCCTTGGCTATCCATGGAGGTGGAAACACCTAAATGGGGGTCTAATTGAGGCAGGCCCCTATAAAACCACCCAACATTTTCTCTCTTTCTGTGTGTAGGTGTTCGTGTTTCTTGGAGAACTAGCTAGTGAACTAGTTCCTTGGTGAGATCCTCCTTATTTTCGCCACTCTTTCATACTTACTTTACGATATTAGAGATTATTTCATTTATTTAGTCACATCATTCTAGCCCTTTAGTTAGCCAGCTGGGCCGTTAGCTAGTTTTGTTGGTTTGACCTCGCCTTCATTGCTGTCTGATAGTACAGATGATAGCACACTTTTGAGACACTAGCGCGCCACACTGATGTCCAGAGATTGTGATTCTATCCTCAAATAGAGAGCTTTATGAGGTGTAGTATTAGACCTAAAAATTGGCTTGCCTAGTCTCTCCATGTTTGTCGGGTCTATAGAGTGATTGAGAGGTCTTACGGTCCTCGTTACTCTTGTCTACATTTCCTTACATTACACTTGGTTGAGTTAAGTTAGGGCAACCTCTCACGTCTTGGCCCTTCGTGACTTGGGGTATTGCATGTGGTGGTCCCACTCTCTTACAAATGGCTATCATTATCCAATAGGTATGGTGATCCCCTTAAGACATCCCCTTAAGCAAATTTTTAGAACTTCTTTGATCCCCTTAATCAAATTTTTAGAACTTCTTTGATGATGATATCATTTTATCCAATAGGATCGGTGGTGGTTGTTGGCACTTGGATACAAAAATAAATGATAAGGAAGAATGGTCTGCCTGCATTTGAAGATTATGAAACACATAAGAAGATTATTCAGGTGATCCCACAATACTAGTTTACAATTTTTGGCCAAACCAGACACTAAACTGATTTTTTCTAACTAAATCTTCACTTTCGAGCACCTATAGTGGCTAAACCATGATGAATTTGAAGATGATGCAAACTAGTGGTTTGTGACATTTTTTCTATAGATTCTAAATATATTTTTTTCAAAATTTTTGGAATGAGATTGCACTTCTTTTTCCATCTCCTTCAAAAACTAGTTTTTTTTAGTAAACACCATTTTTAAGGAGTGATGCTCACCATATACAACATAACTTTTTTTCCATGAAGGATAAAATTCTAATTTTTTCGAATTTATATTTGTAACTATGATATCTAGTGCATGGAATTGGTTTCATAGAATTTCATTGAATATTTTTTCCTTAATCAAGTTTCAAATTTAAACCAATTACAATTCAGACATAGGCAGACCGTATACAACATAACTTTTTTTGTATGTATCAAAATATATATTTTTTATAATATACTATTTTTCCACTTGTGCAAAACAAAGAGCTTGATTTTTAGTGAAAAACCTATTTAATCAAACTAAAATAACAAATACATAATAGAACCAAAACATATTAAAATTATATTTGTTGGATAGCTCATTCCAAGTACTACCGTCATGCAATTGGGTTTGTGAAGTCTCCTCCATTTTCATCCTCATCTCGAGCTTCAAAGGAAAAAAAATTGGAGATTTTTGGTGCCAAAGGGGGAGAAGGGAGAAAAGGGGGGGTTTGAGCAAACCCCCTTTCCAAAAAGTTTTCCTTTTGGTTTTTTCTCAGGAATGGTGGGACCCAACATTTAATGGGTTCACTCAAATGAGGGTTCTAGTGAACCCCCTTTGGGTTTGCTTGAACTAAATGTTCGTTTGAACCCCCAAAAACCAATTTTTTTTTTCCATGGGGGCATTTTTTACAATTTTCCTTCCTCGCCGGAATTGTAAACTAATTTTGTGGGTTTACCCATACACTACTCACATTTGGTGGTGACAACAAATATAAAACTAGATTGGTATCGTGGAAGACCTACAAATAAAGAGCTATGGAAAATTTCTATGGAAGAGTGTGAGACAATCATAGATGCATTGCAAAAGAGAGAGGATGCAGATGGTAGAATAGAATAAGTAAATACAGGTAAATATAGTTTTAGTTTTATATTGTCCTTTTAAATAGGTTAAATACATGTTTTGATATTTCTCAAGTGTGTTATTTGTTGAAATTGATTTAAATTGTCCTTCTATATCCTTAATCCATCATCACAAATTCATCACATACTTTGAGACAAAAAGGAGATTCCATTTAGATTCAACCTAGAAAACATGGAATACTTGGTAAAAACAAGTAATTATTAGTTAAATTATATTTAAATGCATGTTTTGATTATATATTGATATTTCTTGTACATTAATAGTTAAAATTGATTTATTATCCTTTTTTGTATCCTTAAGCCATCATCACATTGATCTCATACTTTGAAACAAAAAGGAGAGGATGCAAATTCAACCTACACACATTTGTGGAATACTTTTAAATACAGGTACTTAAGTTGTGTACATATATATAGTTTTATATAAATTAAAATATGTATGTTTTGATGATTTCATTGATATTTCTTGTACCATTTTGATTTGAGGTGGTGTGAAGACCTACTACATTTCGGGCACAAGTTTTAGATGTTCTTGAGATGGCATAGCCAAATTTTGTAAACATTGTTTTGAGTTGACATATATGTATATACATACTTACACAATTAAACATTTTGTACAAATTTATATACATGTACATACACAATTATACTCTATACTTTTATGTATCAAAATCAATATTCTATATATTTTGTTTGTTAAATGTGCATGTTTTCCTACTTTAAAACTTTAAATTTGATTGTATAATCACTAAATATCATGTATATTATTGTACTTTTGGGTGATCCCATAATAGTGGTTTACAATTTTTGGCCAAACTGTACACTGAAATTATTATTTTTAACTAAATATTCAAATTCGGGCACCTATAGCGGCTAAACTATGAGGAATTTGAAGATGGTGCAAACTAGAGTCTCATCAAATTTTGTTTGTAGATTCTAAAATTTTTTTTTTCAAAATTTTTGGAATCAAATTGCACTTCTTTTTCCATCTCCCATGAAAATTGATTTTTTTGATAAAACAACATTTTTCAAAAGTGACGCGCCGTATAACGCATAACTTTTTCCATAAAGGATAAAATTCTAATTCTTTAAATTTAGATTTGTAACTTTGATATCTAGTGCTTCTGTTTGGTTAGATAGTTTTTTATTGAATATTTTTTCCTTAATCAAGTTTCAAAGTCAAACAATTACAATTTAGACATAGTGAAGTATAACACGTAACTTTTTTGTATATGACAAAATTTAATTTAATTTTTGTTGGATCAAGGACTTCAATATCTGGTGCACTCATATTTTTCAATTTTTTTTTAATAATCTTCTATTTTTCCACATGTGAAGAACAAAGAAATTCATTTTTTGATGAAAAACCTATGTTTAATAAAACTTAAAAACAAATACATAACAAAACCAAAACACATTAAAATTATATTCATTGGATAGCTTGTTTTGAGGAATACCATAATCATTTGAAATAAATTTTAAAATGAATTCATTTGATCCCCAAAAGCTAAATCAAAAGTGATTTTTATCAGCATTTTGATAGGTGTAAAGGAGATGCATTTATAGGTATGGTTTAAAACTAGCAAGGTTCTATCCAAGGGGGTTTGATCTAAGGTGATTTGATCAAACCCTCTTCAATTGGAATCCTTAAAATGGAACTTTTTAAGACTTAAATCATTATATTTTCTAAAAATATGTGATTTCAGCTAAAATCCGTTCCTCTCAGGAATTGTAAACCACTATTATGACAGCAAGGTTGAAGTATTTCATCCCCTTAAGACATCCTATTAGGACATATCCTAAATATTATACTTAATTATGTCATTTTTTATGATGAGTCACCCTAATTGAAACTTTAAATTTGATTGTATAATCACTAAACATGTATATTACTGTTAAATTTGGTTGCCTTGGGAAACTTCACCAAAATTTGACAACTTCTTTGATCCCCTTAAGATGTCGTATTAGGACCCCTTAAGACATCCTATTAGGACCCCTTAAGACATCCTATTACGACATGAATTAAATAAAAATTGACACTATTTTAATTGTATAGAATTTGATTGTTATGACAAGTCATTGTAAATTCTAAGTTACTTATATCAATTGTGATTAAATATGAGACAAGTACTTTGAAGTATTTCATCCCCTTAAGACATCCTATTAGGACATATCCTAAATATTATACTTAATTATATCATTTGTTATGATAAGTCACCCTAAATTCTAATACTTATTTATATCACTTAATATTTATACTTAATTATACTCTTCTTTGATCCCCTTAAGGCATTGTATTAGGACCCCTTAAGACATCCTATTATGATATGAATTAAATAAACATTGACACTATTTAAATTGTATATAATTTGATTGTTATGACGAGTCATCCTAAATTCTAAGTTAATTATATCAATTGTGATTAAATATGAGACATATACTTTGAAGTATTTCATCCCCTTAAGACATCCTATTAGGACATATCCTAAATATTATACTTAATTATATCATTTTTTTATGATGAGTCACCCTAAATTATAATACTTGTTTATATAACTTAATATTTATACTTAATTATACTCTTCTTTGACCCCCTTAGGATGTTGTATTAGGACCCCTTAAGACATCCTATTATGACATGAATTAAATAAATATTGACACTAAAATTGTATATAATTTGTTTGTTATGATGATTCATCCTAAATTATAAGTTAATTATATCAATTACAATTAAATATGAGACATGTACTTTGAAGCATTTCATCCCCTTAAGACGTCCATAGGTGAAGATGTTTGCTATTATTCAATTTGTATTTTGAAATCATTTGGTTTAGGATGATGCCAATTACATGGAAACTTTTAGATTAACTTGGTTGTCTCTTTTGATAGATGATGTGACTCCCATTCCAATAGACAGTACTAGAAGAAAGGGTGGACGTAGAGGAAGAAGGTTGTAGTATTTTTTTTGGATACTATTATTTGTTTTGACAACTTATAAATTAGTGTTTTTTGTGGAACATGAGGTCAAGAGAACTTTTCTATTCTTAAGTTTTGTCTAGCACTTTGCATGATTTGTAAATACGAGAGTGCATGCTTTAATTTCAAAACTTTATCCTCCTTTTGGATAATTAATTTGTATGATTGTTCTTTAATTTTATGTTGTAAAAGAACTAGGAAATATGTTGTATACTTATAGAACAATTTATTTGGAAAAAATTGTTGCATTTTGATTGGTATTTATTTTTACTTTATAGAATTTATTAATTCTTTTTCTCTCTAATCTTCTATGGTATTGTTTATTTCTTAAAATTTCACCCGTTGTGGTATATAAATGGATTGCTTTTGTTTGTAGATTATGATTTATTTTCTTATTTTATTAGATAACCTATGTATTAGGACCACTTAAGACATCCTACTAGGACCCCTTAATACAGCCTATTAGGACATGAATTAAATAAATTCATTTACTAATTATTGAATGTATATCATGTATGGATCACTAAATTTGTAAAGTACAAATATTGAAATGTCCTATTAATTTCAACTTTAATTTCATATTTGTATTTAATTTCACATTAATGTCCTATTAATGTCTTGACTATGAATCTTTTGAAAAGTAAACATATGTCCTATCAATTACATATTAAAATTTCACATAAAATGCATAAATGTACATGTGTAAATTAAAATTAAACAATAATAAAGTCCATTATTTACAATAGATTAAGTCCATGAAACCAATATATATTAAGTCCATCAAAGTACAACCCATGAAATAAAGTCCATGAAACAAAATATTAAGTCCATGAGAAACCAAATATGTAGTCCATGAAATGATCATATACAACCCATGAAATCATGTCTAACTCATATCGTATCTATAATCAAGAGACCACCTCACACCATGCAAACTACACAGATGACCTAAACCACTATGTACAAGAGAAAGATGAAATCATATGTAAGACAACTAAAAATTATTTAATGACAATTTAATTGTAATTCATCATAAAATTAAATTACCATGATATCTGGCTCTGGATGCTCTAGTGCACCTGGACCAACCTCTAAATGCTTTGAATCAATGTACATATACAAGAGAAAGAAATTTGAAATTAGATGTAAGTCTACAATTAAAAATTATTTAATTCAATTTAATTTATAATTTATCATATTTAAATTGTACCGTAAAAGGTTGTGCACCCTCTATTATAGGACCTGTTTGTACATGCTCAACTACAAAATGTGTCTCATGTTATAAAAGAAAAAGAATTTAACATGTATGAGCTCATATAGATATATATTCAATTTTAAATTTAATTAAAGTTATTCACAATGTATAATTTGTAATTGACTTTAAATATAATAAAAAATTCAAATTACCATGATATCTGGTTGCTCTGCATGTCCTCCTTGAGGTGTAACTATGACTGAGTCAGGGCAGAAAGTGACACTAACAAAGTCCTACAAGGTCAAATTTAAAGCATGTATATTTGAATTAGGTTAAAATATATATATTAAAGTTTGCACATTTTGTGTAGAATTTTTTTTAAACAATCTGAAATTTAGATGCCTCATGAGTAGCCTCCACATTTGATGTTGTCCAATCCCCATTCTTATTATCATGTCAACCTAGACATACACATAGACATTTAACACGTATAATATTTACAAGTGTACATGCACATTTGATATATAGTGAATTCAAAATTCATAATTGTAACCATAGTAATACAAGTTAAATAATTTACAATATAAATGTACTTGTCCCTGATCTGAGACGCTCAACAGTGGATGAGCGCTTGACAACCCCTCAGGTGGAATTGACGTGGAAGTCGATTGAATCCCCTGAACCAACATATATATTTAAAATATATGTTTATGATTGAATTATAAATTAAAAAGTCAAGTTAAAAAATTATTTCATATATAATTTAAAAAATTGAAACCAAAATACCCCATAAGGGTTGCCAACTTGGACTGGTGTCGACATATGTACTCAAGGTGCCGATGATTTCCCTATTGTTAGTGTCATCTACACCAAATAGTTTGATTATTAAAATGTATTGCAATTTTTTTTTTGATATATATGCTCATTAAAATTATTATAAATTCAACATGTAGATGCATAATTATACTTGTGTTCCACTATCCTCAGGGTGATGCTCTGCAATAAGAAATTCTACAAATGAATTGATGCGACTAGATGATCCACTAGAATCTCCACGTCCACCCAAACTAGGCGTGGTTTGATTAGGTCCATAGCATAGTTGATTGCAACTAGTACATACATGTGGTGTCAAAACTCATGGAGTGGTACTAGGACCAACTCCATAGAATGCTCCTCCACCATTGTGGAATCTAGGCTCCCCAACCGCCATCATAGAAGCATGTCGATCAAGGTCTCCTATGAGCGTACTCAAGGATCCTAATGTGGATATCACCACATGTTGATGCACAGGTGCATGAATGGAAAGACCAAGAGGAGCAACAAGGGGTTGCACATGCATGAGGCATTGGGGATCAACCCTTGCCCTTAACCTCTATTGTGGCATGCCACCACCAACACCCTGAAATTATTTAAAATCAAAATAATTGGGCTTTTTCCACAAAACAAACTCTACATATAGTTTCATCAAAAAATATAATGGGACCTCCAGATTAGCGTGTGGTGTATTTTCAAACACCATCCACCATTAATCCCAAAAATGTGCACTCATCTGTGGATGTATACACCACCACATGGATATTCTAGATTTAGTTGTAGGAATGGGTTGGTGAGTATTAGGGTCGATAAAATAAGGTGCTAGATGGGATTTTGTTATTTTTAGGTCTAAAATTTGTTTATATGAGATACCATCTACATAAAATCATCTCATCTCCTCCCTATCTCGCCAATGCCTATCTAAGTCATAATCAATAGGCCTAATGGCATCGGCAATGTTTTGCATCACAGATGCAAAACGTCTCACATGTGGTGGAATCAATGCTTCATTTTGCATAGAATTGATTTGGTTTTGAATGGATGCCACATTTTCATTGATACGTGCTCACAAGCGAGCCTCATTTGATCCAACACGTGGTGGAGGTGGAATATGAGGTGGAGGGGATGGAGGGGGAGGTGGAGGTGGAGGGCATGGAGGTGGAGGTTGCTGAGGTGGTGGATTAATGATATCATCAATGTCAAATTGATCCACGATATCTATATAAATGTTCACCCCCATTAAATTATACAAAATTAAGACACAAACTTGCAAAATTAGAAGAAATAGTTAAATTTTAAATGTACATGCAAATTTATTTAAATAGGATGTGCATACATATACATATACATACATACATTGATTCAACTTGAGCATGTGAATACAAATTTCAAAATTTAAGATGTACATACATTTAAAATAAAAAATACGATGCATAATGCATGCATACATCATTCAACTAAACTGTGTTTTCAAAATTTAAGATCTAGAACAATGTAATTTTAATACATGTACATGTACTAAAAAATAAACTTAAAGCATTCACAAAAATCTCATTTATGTCTAACGCATATAAATTAGATTTTTCCAATAGGAGAAATTATGATAGTAGTCATAAAATATACTATTATAAATTCATTATTATATTAAGCTATTATATTCATAAACTCAACACTAAAAAATATCCATCCAACCAAATTCACAAATTCATCAGAAAAAATATCTGTCCAACCAAATTCTTAAATTCATAACTATAAGATCATTGCCTTCATTTATAAAGTGCTCTCTACTGCATCTCTTCATTTCTTTGTGTTTTCCTTTTCAGAATCATACTTTCTCCTCTCCTCTAGAGCCATCATCAATGCTCATCTAAGACCACATCCATGGACCTAACATCATCAACAACATTTTGCATCATAGATACAAAACACCTCAAAGGTGGTGCGATAGATTCTTCATTCTAAATAGCGTTGATTTGATCTTGAATGGATCTAACATTGGCATCAATTTGTTCTTGCAAGCTAGCACCATCAAATTCAGGTGGTGGAGGTGGGGGTTATGAGGTGGAGTGGGTGGAGGTGAAGGTGAAGGTGGTGGGGATGAAGGGAATGGAGGTGGATTACGGATATCATCATTATTGAATTGATCCATGATCTCTAAGATATAAGTGAACTTGCAATAGATTTGTAATTTTAAAATGTAAGATACATGTTTAGGAAATACCCGTAAACCATTCAATATAAATGGCCTAATTGAATACAAATGATAAAATGTGTAAGCCTCATTTATGTCTAAGGCATGTTACTTGAATGAAAAAATAATTAACTGTTAATGTGATGTGAAATTTCATTAAAATTTAGATTAAAATAGGATAAATTATGTTGGCTTTTAAAGGGGTCCTCGTAGGATGGCTTAAGGGGAACTATGAATTAAGGTCCTAGGACAAAATGGCATTGTAATAGGAAATAAAATTTAGAGTTTCCAAGGCAACCAAATTTCATTTTAAGGTTCTAGGATAAAATGAATGCTTTAGGGTTTAGGGTAATATGATGACTTAAGGGGATCTATGAATTAAGGTCCTAGGACAAAATGATGGATTTAGGGTTTAGGGTAATAGGATTGCTTAAAGGGATCTATGTAGTAAGGTCATAGGACAAAATTACATGGATCAAGGGAATAAAATTTGGCGAAGTTGCTCAAGGCAACCAAATTTCATTAAGGTCTTAGGACAAAATGATGGCTTTAGGGTTTAGGGTTTAGAGTTTAAATTTTAGGGTTTAGGGTAATAGGATGGTTTAAGGGGACATATGTAGTAAAGTACTAGGACATAATGACATGGCTTAAGGGAATAAAATTTGGTGAAGTTTCCCAAGGAAACCAAATTTCATTAAGGTTCTAGGACAAAATGATGGCTTTAGGGTTTAGGGTTTAGGGTTTAGAGTTTAGGGTTTAGGGTAATAGGATGGCTTAAGGGGATCTATGTAGTAAGGTCCTAGGACAAAATTACATGGCTTAAGGGAATAAAATTTGGTGGAGTTTCCCAAGGAAACCAAATTTCATTTTAAGGTCCTAGGACAAAATGAATGCTTTAGGGTTTAGGGTTTAGGGTTTAGGGTGAAGTTTGGGTGGCCATTGGAATAATGGACATGATGAAACCTAAAAATGTTGAAGTTTGGGTGGCCCTTGGAATAATGGCTTGCAAGTTAGTGAACAACATTTTCTTGTGGAACAATTGATTAAGATAGCTCTTGTTTTGAAATTGACCAACCTCTCATGAAATCTCATTCATATTATAATCTTGCATGATCTTATTATTGTGAAATTTGGTTGACTTGGGAAACTTCACCAAAATTTGAGAACTTCTTTGATCCCCTTAAGAAATGTCATATTAGGACCCCTTAAGGCATCGATTTAGGGTTTAGGGTAATAGGATGGCGACTAAGGGGGTTAATATTTTTGATTCATCACATATGCAAGAACATTAGTTTATGAATATTTTTGATTTTATGAATAGACTGAATATTTCCTTATATTGCTTCTATGATGGAGGAATTAAGCACACAACTATAAATTAGCCCACTTTTGACAATTTAGGATAGTCTCTATGGTCTACCCTTGAATTTATAGAAATATGCATATTTAGAAAAAATCAAAATGTGTCTTGACAAGTTGTTGAAGCTAGATCTTAAAATTTGGTTATCGAATCCTTGATTAGTATTGGTAATTTCTATTCCTTCCCTGACCATCTTCGAAGTCTATGAATAAAAGGTGTGGAAATATAACCTATGACAAGAGTTGGATTAATTTTCTATCTAGATCAAGGAAATAATCCATAGTAAAATTGAGGATTGTTAAACATTCAAGTGTATGGAAAAATGATTCATTGATCCTAAAATAGCTACATTATTCTTGGGAACAAGTTCAACAAAACCCTTAAGAGGTGAGTCAATGTAGGGTTATTTTAAGAGTATTTTCCCATATAATTATTGACCAAGTTTTATAATGCTCTAGCTAGATACCTTGCAAACATGGGTTTGATCATAGACTTCACACATATGTTTACTCATTGAAGATCCATAAAAATAGAATATATATTACTACCATATAAGTGACCATAAAATTATTTTGAGGTCTCTACTCTTCTAGTGAGGAAATTTAACTATCTACTCAATTTTAAAAAACCACGGTTTAAATTGTAACATATTATGGCATAGTATCATGTTGTAAGATAGTATGAATCATAATAGATGCATAAGTCCCATATTATTAACTCAATTAAGGAACCACATACAATTTCCCTTTAATTGGCCATTAGAAAACAATATAAAACACCAAAGTATGCATGTTAAATATATTTTTCATTGTAAGGTAAAAATAATAATTTAACATATCAATAGAACATAATGAATCATCATAAATTATGCATACATTTAGATCTATTAATTTATCATGTGGCAATAAATAAATAAACTAATTGAGCACAATCCCTAATAGAAACACAATTTATATTAATTCTAACGATCCACTAGTCCCACAAATAAGGTTTAGCATATTGTTTTCTCATCCAATTATATCTATGTTCATAACGTTTAATCGATTAGTGGCTCTTGAAATCTCTCTAACTTAATGAATATACATTTAAATGTATAATATTTATCAAATCCCATTTCATTGTCAATATCAAGGACTCTAATTTACTATGTGTCAACCTAAATCTGTCGAATAATTTCTTCCATAGGCATGCTACATGTCTCCATACAATGCAAATGAATTTTTTCCATTATCAAATATTCTTGAGCTTGAAATCAAGGTTTTCAAATGCAAATTTTTTTGTTTGACTTCAATTTAGGGTTTTCAAATGATTTTTCTTTGTTTGAATTCAATTTAGGGTTTCAAAAGCAATTAGGGTTTTGATTTAAATTTAGGGTTTCAAAAAAGCAATTAGTGTTTTCAAATGCAAATTTTTTAATTTCATTTCAAATTAGGGTTTCCAAATACAATTTTTTTTGTTTCCTTTCAATTTAGGGTTTTCAAATGCAATTTTTTTTGTTTGATTGAACAATTTAAGTTTCAAAAGCTATTTTTTTCTTAGGATACGATTTAAGGTTTATTTTTTCATTTCTATTCAATATCTGAGGGTTTCATTTCATTTTTTCTTCTTCTTCTACAAATCACCATTTCTTCTATTATAGGTAAATAAAAATACATAAAACTCTACAAAAATTGAAAAAAAAAATACTAAAATCTATCATTGTATTAAAAATTTGAAAAAAAGAGGAAAAAAAATGGGGGTGGGGTGTGTACCTGGAGGTTGTTGTCTTCTCTCTATAATTAGGATCCTGTGCACTATTAAAATGACCGAGTTTCAATTTTTTAATTAAAATACCACTTAAAAACAAGATCCCATTTTGTAAAGAGCAGGATCTCATTTTTAAGTGTTCGGTTCAAGACCCATTAATAAATGGGATCTCGTTTTTAAGTGGCTGGTTTGGGACCCATTAATAAATGAGATATCGTTTAGATTTTAGGCTCAAGAAACGAGATCCTATTTTTTAAAAGTGGAATCATGTTTACAAAAAGTGGGATTTCATTTTTTGCATGTAAATTTTGGATTTTTTCCTAAGGGAAAAAATTCCATATTTTATGGACTCATCTTCTTGCTCTTACCCCTAGATTTCTTCTGGGTTTAAAATGAACATTCAAATTGGATAAAATTGAACCCTCACATTATTATGCTTGTTGGTTTAAAACTGAACAACACAATCTTCACACTTTGTTTGGTGCTTAAAACAAATTCATTATGCTTGTCAAGGTTAAAATGAACATGTGTCTGATTTGCTTGTGTATGCTTGTTGTGTGTATCCTCTCCCCTTATGCTTCATGCGATCTTGGGTGAAGAGAAACACACAAGTATACTTTTCTTCTTGGAAGCACTTATCCTCTCCCCTTTCACCTTTTAGCAATATTGGGTGACGAAAAGCATTTTACACTTCAAACATATGTTACCTTTAGAGGGCCTACCTCCCAACTTGTGAGAGGGAATGACCCAAGTGGTGATTTCATTTCAGTTTGCTATACAAATAATTGGTTGTGACTAAAGTCATTAACCGGCTGGTTGTGGTTGTCCTATATCAATGAATGTCTCCCTTGGTATCCTTGTGATGCATTAAAATCCTTAGATATTTCTATGGGCCGAGAGGCCTCTTAATTGAGTGAATCACCACATGTATAGCACCAATTTATCCTAAATATGGTCATTAAAATCCTTGTTTGTAGTTGCTAACCAAGTCCAATTTTGAAACACATTTTAAGGTAGTGCATTGGAATAGCACCATTCCAAGAAGTTACTTACCATGTCCAATTTTTGATTGACACAATAAAGAAAATAGGGAAGGGACTCTTTTGCTTGGAGTGTCAAGACATTACAATTCCTTGAAATAGCCTATTTTTCCATGAACCATTTCATCTTCATAGATTGATCATCTCTTAGGGGATGATGGTAAGCCTACTAAGAAATATGTAATCGCTCTACCTAGGATTGTAAATGCTTGTGCGTTAGTTTAACACTTGCTTGGTTCCAAAAAAATTGCAAACAAACATGAACAAGTCTTTTCAAAATTTCAAACCCTTTGGTCTAAGTATGAATACCCTTTGAAAAAACCTTGATATTGATGCTTGTCCTAAGGATTTATTCTTAGAAACTTCTAAATATTTTGGTTTACATCTTAATCCATACTTTCCAAAGTTAACCTAGGTAACTATGCCCTTGACTTCATCCTTTTCTCAAAATGGTCTTTTTGAGATGAATGATGTTTTTGACATAGGAATTTAGTTTGAAACCTAAGCAAGACAAGTGTTTGTGGTAAAAAGAAACTCATTTAAGTAAGATAAATTGACAAATTGAACCCCACATGACCATTTGGAATTTGATCGCTCTAGTTGAATAACCAAACCTTACGATCACTATCATTCAACCAAACTTTGAACTAATTGAAGGAGAACAAATAGATATAATTAGTAGTTTGAGGAGCTTCAAAAACCCAGTGGAGAAACACAACATACATTTTAGATGGAAAAGAGGAACAAGCTGATATTGTGGCCGAAAGGCCCATATTACCACCTCCTATGTAGTAATAAATATCCTCTTTTCATAATCTTGTGCTTCTCTCTAAATGATCTCTCACAAAATCAAAATCCCTAAAAGAAGGTCTACATATTGTTACTTTAAACTTAGACATCATAATTCAAAGTATATTAGAAAATGTATCCTAAGGAATTACTAAAACTGAGATAGATCAATAAGGAGACATTTTCTACACTATTTCATGGATGAGCCAGACCTACATATTTCACAAGAAATTCTCTTTAATCATTGATTCTTTAGGATTTGAACACTTTAGAGGTCTAGCATGTTTCTCACCACCATGGTCTTAGAAAACAAAGGTTCACTCTAGGTCAACATTGGGTCAAACATTTCATCCACCCCTTATCAAATTTCATCCTTCACTCTATAACACCTTGTCACACAAACCCCAAAGGACAACTACAACTAACAAATTACCACACAATTTTTTTTTTGAAAGTGAAACAAAATAGCGACTATGCAATAACTGTTAACTAAGAAACCTTACAATATTACATAACGAAACCTAACTAGTCCCATGGGGTTACATGGATGCATTATACGTAACGTTCCCAACTAATAACATCGTTAAGGATATTGCCAAGTAGATAAAAAAATAAAAATACATGAACACAAGATAACACAATGATAACATACAACCATCTATGATCATTAGAGACAGAAAAGATACATACATCATTTTATTACATCTCAATTTATAGTTCAATATTACAATTGTGGAGCATATTTCCATAGATACAACACATCATGGATACAATAATACATTACATAATGCTTCCCTTATATCAATGGGAAGAGTACATCAAAAACAAGAATAATACGTCAATGAAGAATAAGTACAAAGCAAAGAATAATCTTCAACCAAGTGAAGCTTTGAAAAATCTGCATCTGCTTCCACATCATGAACACAACCTGGGTACCCAATGAGGTTCATAGCACGTTCCACTCAACCACGTGGACCCGAAGGTCCACCCAAAGGTCAAGTAGACAAGTCTAACACAACACCAACATAAAACAACATCAAACAAATAAAAACAACACTCCCAGAGGCAACCAAACAAGGGATAATAAATGGGTACTATAGGAGAGTGTCATCACATGGCCTTACATGGATTATCCAAACAACCTATCACCAGGTTCTGTCTCCATCTATGGTTCTCCTAACTTGCTATCTCAAGGCGCTGCTCCATATGGTGACTCATGCAAAACCATTTACCTTTCGTGAGGACAAGGAAATGATCTTACCAACCAGGTCTTCTTATCCCATCCTTAGCCTATGAAAGTACTAATGGTATGGGTGAGGCACATAATTAATCTTGTTTAGTGTTTAATTACCCAAACCCACTAGTTCATTAATTAAGTTATCACTTGTTAAGGAGACTCTTCCATGGGTTACCCTAATAGCCCTTTGTGTGCTGCCCCCCATCAAGAGCCACTCTCCCTACTGGCACCCCAAACCAAAAACATGCAAGGGGTGTACCTCATCTCACATAAAAATCAAGGTGTACAACATGCGAGGCAAGAACCATCTCACAAACCTAGTCCATAATATTGAAACAAGAACAAAGGAGGTACCACCCACCACATAAACTACATAAATCAACTGATGCACTAATATCATGAGAATCAAGTATGCATGTGAGGCATGAACCTTCTTGCCCAAAATCCACATCAAAAGTCAACACTATGGTACAAGGTAACACCCAAAAGAGCTTCAAATCTAAAATAAGGTCAATAAATCACAAAGGTCCACCCATAAGAAATCAATATAAATCCAATTTCACCATTACCTCTGGAACCCTAAAAACACCAACTATCCACAAACTCCCACTGAGGGTAATTCAAACACTTCAGGTTCCCAACCATCTCAAAAGAAATATGACTACAAGAAAGTCAACACATAAAGTCTCCTCATTCCATAACTATCACAAGAGAAAAACTCACAATATGGACCACGAAGTGATGATATAAATTTCACAATCACAAAATAATAAGTGAAGAGTAAAAGTAACAACCTATTAAATTAATCTTCAAATTCAATCAGAGTTAACATAATAATTCAAAACAAAATCAATTCACATTTACTGACAACAAATCAGCCAATAGGACATCTAAGGGAACCCTCAATATTGTCCTTACATGATACCCATTGACTAAATTACCCAACAAACTTTCAGTTCAGGTGAATAATACATCAAAAAAACCATATTTAAATTAAATTAATCAAATCAACTATTAATGATTTTAAGGGGCAAGCATTATATTATTATTTAAATATTTTTATTTTCTATCTTATTTTAAATGTTGTGTGTACATTTATTTAATAAATCAAGTATAAAAATTTTTTTTCAAAAATATTGAATAAAATTTTATTCAAAATATTAATATAATTTAAAATTATAATTATTTAGTATAATTTATTTTAGTATAAAGAATTATTAAATTTTATTAAAATTTAATAACTAACATTTTAAGTATTTTTATAATATTATTCTTTTAATAAAAATTTAATTACATACAAATAAAATGAATATAAATTAATCTTATCAATCTTACCTTTTAAGTTTCTTTCATTTTTTACTTTTTAACTCTTCCATTGTTTACTCCCTCATTTTTTCGTATACATGTATTAATGTACGAAAATCCCACGGCAACCTGTAATGCAGAAAATGTCAGAATTTGTACGAGGACGAGAAAATCAACGCACTGTGGGAGGCATCCATGCCATGCATCCATGTGGGTGCAAATTGTCACCTCTATATCAAAACACATAAAGGCTAGTTTCCTAAATGAGGTATAGAAATTAAGTTGATGTCTTCTTTTAACCTAATTTTGGAAGTACACATAACTAATTCTCTTAAAAAGTAATTGACTTAAATTTTAATGTCTTATAAAAGAAAGATATTTATTCATCTTAAATTACTCATTTAATATCAATTTTGAATCTACCCCTTGCTTAATTACCCTGCATTTTTTTTCTCTTCTAGGAGGAAATTGAAAGTGAAAAAATTTAACACATGGGGAATCAATTTAATGGATGAATTCAATTAAAATTGTAGTCACCTATTTATCTAAAGTTTTACCCACACTCCTTAATTATTTAAATACAATAAGATTCCCTTTGATAATGAGACTGTATTATTTAAATAAATAATGTTGGAGGATGTGTACTAATCAAGGCATTATAGGCATAGGATTTTCCTAATCTTTCAGATTAAGAGGTTGATTAAGAAATCTACAAGTGATGTGACATCTCATATTATAAAATAAAGCACATATTTATTTAAATCTAACTAAATAAAAGATGGAAATTAATAACTATTCTACATTTATACAACATTCTCATACTTAAAATATAGCAAATAAATCTATAAAGATGAAAGGGGATCATTAATCAACTAAATTATGACAAATTTAAATAAATCTACAATATATACCTAGTTCACTTATCTAACCTCATCATTTATTCTCATAAGTAAATATATTCTTTTACTATAACACAATATAGATCTCAACTCAATATCCCAACTTATAACTTGTAAACTTAAATATACACACATATATACCTATGTATATACATATCGAACCAAACACGAAGTGCATATATATATAGAATGTAATTTCATTAAATGGAACTAATTTTCTTAAATAACCAATCCAACTAGTAGCCAATCCAACCATTGTTATAAGTAAATGGTAAAAATAATCATAAATTAATTCTAGGTTCAAGTTCAATTCTTTTTTATTTCAAAATTTATTCTAAGATTATAAATCAACTCATATGGTTTTTTTTACAGTTTAATCCTTATATTAGAATCAATTCTAGTGTTATTCTAATTCAATCAATACATATGTGATTACCGATTTACATATGTTCTATATATCATAATAGAATTCTACATAGATTCCATATTGATGAATTATCAAATTTAGTAGTTTCCCCAATCTCTAATTCACAAATTACTCTCTCTCAAATCTATAAATCTCTTAGTTTCAATAAATATAATTCTAAACATATTTATTTATAAACCAAATATATATATTCCTATCATGATTTCATGACTATAATCCAACCTTTCACTGCTAAATGGAATTCCTTGTTGAAGTTGATGGTAAACCCTTAATCCCTCTCTATAAACTTTTCAAAATTCTCTAAACAAACTTCTTTAAACCTTCTCAAAAATTACGAAAACTGAAACCTATATTTAGCATTCTCTAATTTTCTCTATGCTTTTATATTCTCTAATATTCCATTTATCACGGCATAACATAAGGGGGGTCTCGTCAGAACTCTATGAATGCGAGTTCTTTGGTAGACATGTTCACAAAAAAAAAGCGTAGATATAGAGAAGGCACGAAGTAAACTTAGTTACGAAGGGGGTAAAGGATGCAGTAATATTAAAACCTAAATGTGCTCATTAATAAAATCTTGGTGGTAATTTTTATTTTAATAAACATACCCTAAAATCACCGTCAAAACCTTATTTTCAAGCTGCAGATACGCCAAATTGTAGAAGCGAAAGATATTTAACAGCGAGAAGGAGTTTGGAGGAGCGACAACCATATTGGATGATTCAGTTGAAAGACATTGCAAATGCATTGGGGGACATATATGCAGAATGAGGGAAGCATAGACATGGCGTGTGTTCTTTCTAAAAGAACGCATCTAAGAAATGTGATCTCATTAAATGCTATGATTGCAGAATATGCACAAAACAAATTTGTTGAAAAGGCTTAAGAAACTTTCAAGCGAATGCTACTGGCAGGTGTGACGCCAACTCCACAACTAGGGCCAACGTCCTCTTTGCTGCGCCAACATGGGAGCTTTGGAACAGGCCGCAAGCCTCCATGTTAGGCATGCATGCAAACTGTGGAAGCAAAGACAAAGCTAATGAACCATTCAGAAAAATTCCTCAAAGAAATGTAGTCTCATGAAATGCCCTCAAAGTAGGATATGCACAAAATGGATTTGTTTAAAAATGGCTTTAGGAATTTCCAAGCAAATGCAACGATAGTTGTGACATCCATTAAAGCATTAAGAACAAAGGAATTTTTCCAGAGGTTGAAGTTACAACTGCCTTCGCAGACATGAATGCAAAATGAGGAAGCTTAGACCGGGCATGTTAACTGTTGGACATAATACCTCAAATAAATATGGTCTCATACACAAGAAACCTGCAAAACAAGACTAAAAATTTCCTTGGTCCCCTAAAAGCCACCACTCCTCTCATAAGCATAAATGCATAAACTTTAAATTCCAGATACTTGTGCGGGCAAGAGCATAGAGCCAAGTGAGGGTGCAGGGAGTTGTTAAAGAGAATTTAGAAACTTTCAAGCAAATAAAAATGGTAGATGACCGACATAATCCACAAGACTTGACATCTTCCAGGTTTAGGGCTTGAAAATAAGGTATCGAATACCATCAAGCTATTTCTAAACATATTTGATAGACTTAAGATTTACACAAAGCAAGGTTGTGGTAAACATGTAAGCGAATGCAGTACATCAGTTTAAGGTAAGATATTCTTGGTAAAATGCCTCCACATGAAGAACATATAAGGAATTTTAGTATAACACAAATAAAGTCAGCCTTAGATTAAAAAAAAGAATCAATGCCCATATTCATTCGCTAACTATATATTTGGTGTATGATAAAACACAACCCAAAAGGATCTAGTTGCATACAGACTTGAAAGGGAAATGAAACCTATTGAAACCGTGGCAAGGGATACACTTCCAGGTCCTCCACTCCCGCTCCTGCAACTCCCAACCTTCCCCTGCTACTGTAAAAACCCTCAAAAGATATATCCCCAAAAGTCCCTCATTAGAAAGCCCTAGAAACTTTCTCGTAAAAGCCATTGACAAATGTAAGAAAAATAAAAAGCTTTAGAAGCTTTCAAGCAAATGTATTTGATAGGTGTCTCCAAATTCCCTCCCTTCTCCTTAAAGAAACATTGAGAAGGCATGTGGGGCTTTTTATTCCTTTAAGAATATTTGCCTTTCTTTTTAAAAGAAAATAATTCTAATGTTGGCAATACCCATATTTAAATTGCAATTATAATTACTAATATTAATTATATTTATTCTTACCTAACATTTATTTAATTGATTACTAAGTAAATAAATAAGTAATAACATATTTATCTTTTATTTACCTTTTTATTCACTTCTAAAATCGAACAATTGTATTGTTATTATTATTTTTTACTTTATTTTATTATTATTTTAATTAGAATATGTATTAGTATTGTAGAATTAAAATTCTTAGCTAAAGAAGTCAACTACATTATCAAAACAAATTGGAATCAATTAAAAGATAATTAATCATCTAAAACATATTAATTCGTAATTTCTTAATACACAAAATATGAATAAATTATTATGGATTCCTAAAATCAATCCGTAATGATAGGGTAAGTATGCATTCTTTACCCCAAATAAAGATCATTCAAACAATTTATAATCAATTATTATAATTTTAAGCAATACTTTTCACAAAACAATTTAATTTAATTATTTACATTAAACCGCATACTTTGATTTCTCAACCTTGATTCTTTTGATTATTTATTTTAGACCCAAATTAACTTAATTTTTTGAATTTATTTGAACTACCATAGCAAAATAATTCTCAATTTAATTAACAGTTTTAAACAAAACTACTAAGTACACCAATAAACAAACTTACTCGAAATCCAAAGATGACCGAAAGGAGGGACACTACACACTCCACCAAAATTTGCAAAATTTCTAACACACCAACACTTTTGGACTTAGGCATCTATCAACCCAAACCCTGGCTTAATTAATTTGTATGTGAAATGAATCCTTTTCCATGCACTTATTTGATTTAGTTATCATCTTTGAACTAGTTCATCTTGAAGGTCACAAGTCTACCCTAAAGATTCACAAATTCATAAACATCCTCTATCCTGTTGGGTGAAAATTATGTAATCCCTTTTAACAGATTACAAAACCTTGATTTTAGCCACACCTATGTGAGATATAATCTCTCCTCTTAGAAAGGGGAGGCACCCTTTTTACTGCTTATTGAAACTAAAGAAAACTAATTAGATATTTACAACTATGTACACTACAATAACGGTTTGGGGGTGTGTTACATTCATGATTCTCTTTTTTTTCATCTAATATGTTTTATAATGTTTCATGATTTTAAGTTCCTGATTCGATACAACTAAAAACTAAGTAGTAATTCCAATATTCCTATCTTGTCAAAGCAAAGCCTAGGAATGCCAACATTATAATGATAAATGACAAATAAGAAAAGGTCATGAAGGCACAAAGTTGTTCTATAGCTTCCAACAATGAATCCTTGAAGATAGCAACTAACGTTGTATGAGAAGCATAAAGTCTTCTATATACTCCATAATAATCCCACAAACAACATGAATAAATATAAGCACAAAGTCTTATAGAGAATTCACCAATAGTATTCAATCAATATCACAAATTCAATTAAAGAGTGTAACTCAAAGTTTACACAGATTTACTCAAAGCCCTTCCAATCTCAATTACTAATCACTTCCAATTTGATATGCAACTTCACTTCTTTATTGATTAAAATTACATTCACAAAGATGAACTCAAAGTTTCATGTATTCTCTTCTCAAATGGGCAACAATTTGTTGCAAAAGATAAAAGGTAAAAATTACAATAGAATCCTCTCTTATTTATATATGGGAGAGGAGAGAAAATCTAGGAAAATTAGATGAGTAAATCTAAAAAAATTAGGTGAGAAAATTTAGGAAAATCTCACCTAACTAGTCGACTTATTAAAAAATGTTGTCCATCATTATAGGAAAACATCTCTATTTTAACATGTAATTACATTTGTTGAAATGACATGTAAGATTTTGAAGTCTATTTACAAAATGCATACATGAAAGCATAAAAATATCTAACACTAGAGCTACAAGAAATCTTTATGGTTCCTTGCATTGGGCGAGGAAGTCTTCATATTTCTTCTTTATCTCTAGTATGAATGCCTCATTTGGATAAATTGTATAATCAACAATGGTATGAACTCTTGTGAATGATATTCTTGTAGATGAGAAAATTTTCTTACATCTATCTAGATGTGTCTTGAGATTGTTAAGAGAAATCCGTACATCACATATGGCATTCATTGAAGTATTTGAAAAGCCTTCATCTTCCACTTGCTTCTTGATAGCTTCTTTGAATATTTGAGCAATCTCACTAACTGGGAGAAAGTATGATCATCATTGAGGAGCTTAACCACTAACTCCTCAATTCCATTCACCATTACAACACGATGTCCTTTGAAATCTTCTTATACTTGCTAGATTTCCTCGATGAGATATTTGATCACTTGTATGTGGTTCTTAAGAGATTCTCTTATTTCCACATACTTCTCTTTGTCAAGAATTACCCAAACTTCTATTAATTTACTCAACTTTTCCTCTTTCATTTGTGACCAAAATGAGAGACACCTTTCCATTTCTTTCTGCTCTTTGATAAGTATGCTTTCTTCCTTGTCAAGCTCCAATTTCATCTTGGTTACTTGGGTAGTATTTTCATCTACAACAACTATGAGTCGTGAACCTCTTTCTCTTATCTCATTAATGAAATCATAAAACACCTTACCCTTGGAGACATACTTTTCCATTTTTTGCACCTTTGGTTCCTCAAAATTCACCATTTCCATAGGTTGCACATTCTCTGCAGAGCCTACAATTTTCCTCAAAATGGATGCATATTGCTCAGCTTTAGCGTTGTACATATTTTTGGCCCACTCCATTTTATCAAGCCTACCTGATAAAGCATTCAAGACTACTTGTGCATCTTATCTTGCACTTGCACTTGTTACCTTACCAAGCTTAACTCTAGTTAGAGTGTAATCTTCCATGTCTACATCACCTTCTTTAGATGGGGGTAAGCCAATATCTACATACTTTTGACATGATTTGTCTATATGAAGTCTTGAATGAATTTTGGCCTTTTTCTTCCCCTTGGCTTTTGGAGGAACTATCTCTTCAAGGTCAAGCTCATCTGGGAAGATCATTTGTTTCTTGCACTTTGACACTTGTGAGATTAGCCAAGGTGGAAGAGATGAAGTATATTCTTCTTGACTTACTATCAATTACTGCGTTGTAGCCACTTCTGTAGGAATGGTTGATATTGTAACAATCAGGGTAGTATTAATCATGATAGCTCTAGTGGACTACAATCCAAGTGAATCTTGCAAAGACTCATTCATGAACCTATGAAATTCAGCCTCAAAAGAGATATCAAATAATGGAGAACTCAAAGAAACATCAACAATTTGTAAGTTTAAAACTGTAGGGGGAGTGGCAAGGACTATTGATACTAAAGGGGGAATGGAAAAATTCACTACATTTGAAGTTGTTGTAGGAGGAGGTGAGGTAGGAAAAGGAGGTGGAGGAGTAGTTGGATTTGAAGGAGTATGAGGGATATTGGTAGTAATAGGCGATGATGTTTGGGGAAGTTCTTCAACAATATTCTCATGGGGAGATAGAGGTTGTTCATCATCATGCTCGAGTTCCTCCTCATTACCCTCATTTTCAACTTCGTCTTTTGCAAATTCTTCCTTATCAAATTCTTCCTTATCAGATTCTTCAGATTCTTCACTTTTGTTCTCTTCTTCTTCTTTGAAAGATTGTTCCTCAGAAGCAAGCTCCTTTCCTTCTGCATGTGGTTGTTATGATTCCATGGCCTCCTCTTCTTCAACTTTTTGTGTTGCATTTTTACCAAAAGTAAACTTGATCTTAGGACCTCTTTGAGAAGAAGAGGGAGTTTTTGCATGCTTGTTTTTTGTGTGGAGCTCTTGCCATTGACTAGTTTCTAGTTCCGGTGTTTCTCCTTTTGATTCTATCCTAAAATATTTCATTTGAAATCCATATCTATGCAATCATTTAGCTATGTTATGCAAAATAGGAGCAAGTCTTTCTCTAATAGAAACACTTTCTTTCTTAGACCATTGGATTGGAGGTGAAGGATTCCTAGCAATTTCATCCTCTTCATAAGTAGAATTCATGATGTCGCTAGGATCTTTGAAATCCTCTAGAATATTAGCTACACCAAGATCTATGATATGTTCCACTGTCAACATGTAAAAAACAATTCTATTAATGTCCTCTTCATCTCTACAGTCTGCCCATATATCTTCAAAGTGGTAGACATGTCGATGATGTTTCTTTATTTTCCTATTCACATCTTGGTAGTCAAAGTAAAATCTATATCTATATGTCCTTATCGTCATAATTTTCATTTCTTCAGCAACTGAATTTGCTTTTTGTACACTATGAATAGTATATCTCCTTGTATAATCGTAAAATTGCACCCCTTGCAATTTCACATACATTCTTGTATCCACTTTGGTGTCCACTCCCTTAGAATTTGTTTAGGCTCATTTTAGCCCATGCATCAGCCTTTTTCCCTTCTCAGGATGCTCTAGCACCCCTTTTCAGTAGCTACCCTCACGTGTAAACTTTATGTCAAATTTTATGCTTTTCCCATTCTCATTGTTTCGTACCGTGACATGTCCGGTACGCATTGCGCTAGCATCCTACGATGTTTCAACAATCAAACAACTATTTTTAGCATGTTTTCCACTTTTCCTCTCCTTTGGTTAGTGGTAATGGCTTGATATCCCTTGTAACCACTTGGGAAGCTTCTTTTCCTTCCTTAAATAATGTTATCTTTTCACTTCATTTGCAACTCTCTTATGCTTCTAGCTTCACTCTAGCTTCTTGGCTTCTCTCTTTCCCTCTTTACTCTCTTGCTTTAACAAATCTCTCACTTGTTACAACAACACTCCCAAGCTCTTACAAATTTCTCTATAACACTCTTTGTAGCTATCTTGGCTCTCACAGATCTCAATCATTTCTACTTCATTTCAATTCTATCACTTTTTGTTACATTCCTGCATTCTGGAAGTCCTTAGAAATTATAATAGAATTAGTTAGTTTGTCATTTTCTATGATAATCTCACTTTCTAGTCCAAACAAGACACTAGCGCACTGCACTGTCATCTGTATCCCGCGCTACAGTCCTTTGGCCGAGAGCTTGTCAGTTTGTCCAAAAAAATTTCATGACTTACTCTTTCTAATTCTAGAACTCTCGTGTTGTTCCTGAGGTAGTTTAGGGTAGTTCATCCTGTGAGGCTTTCTAAATGAAGAGAACTTGTGAGTAGTGAATCCCCCTTCTCTACACTCCCAATAGTCAGTGGAAACCTGAAACCTGGCTTGTGAATTCTCTAACATTCCTTATGGACCAAGATTAACTGTTTGCATAGCTCCATTAGTATCCACTTTTTAGAGGGATATCTGGGTAACATATATGGACACCTAGAATAACAACCTACTCTCAAATATGTGAAGGTTGGGAACTACAAAAAGATACATAGATGACCTTACTAACAAATTTGTAGGCTTCATTTGATAATCTTTTCTTTTCAAGAGTCAAATCAAAAGTGAATAGTAGGGGTGCAAAGAAAGCATTTGTGACTCTTCTAAAATGTTTAAGAATTTCTCTTAATTTCAACTGATAATAAAAATCATACACAGGTGCAACATTTCTATTTCCTTTTGTAGACAACCCTAGAAAATGCCTCATAACTGCAACAACATATACCAAATAGGAAGTCATGTAAAATTTCAAAGTGGTTGGCACATTGATAAACTTTTCATGTGTTTCATCACTTATCTGAGTTCCCCAATCTATGTGTGTTTTTCTTCTCTTGATGATGTGGATGTACTCATAAATCCAATCTTGAAAATGGCATGATTCAGGCAAGCCTTTCACCTTGCTCAAGAGAGTAACCATATCCTTAACATCCTCTTTGAAATCACTTCGAGGAAGCCCTTTAGGCCATCTTGAGATAGTAGGCCTTGGAGATTTCAATCATTGAGTATTAATCAACTTTTTAGCTTTATTTGGGTCCTTATCATAGACCTCTTGTGCTTGTTGAATTGAAATTTTTGTATATTGTTCCATGTGTGGTACCTAAAAAACAATATCAAAGAATTCAAGTTCTAATCTCATCATGATTTGTCCCAAGGAATCCCTCACACTTTTGTCTTCTTGGATGTAATGAGATGCAACTTGGAGAACAAACTATGTGTTATGAGAAATAGTTGGGAATGTAGATACCAAGTGCAAGTTGCTATGAACAATAGATCTCAAATATTATTCTAATGGTTTCTTCTTAGTTCTTTTTACAAAATCTTCCATGTCTTGATGACCAATTTCTGTGTCTTTGATTTCATCCACCTTTGAGAGCACAATAGTAGGCAGAAATACACCTTGATATTTGTACTTAATTTTTCCCTCCTTCTTAGAAGATGATGAAACCTTTTTTGCTGTCATCTAAAAATACCAAAGATCAAGGAATGTCACCTTTAGGGATCACTTGATGAGAGCTTGAGAGGAATTGCAAGAATAATGGATTAGCAGATGTTAGGAGAAAATGCATTGTTGGAAAGCGTGAAGAAAGTAGGAAATTTGGAGCAAGTGAAAATGAGCTATGGAGAACAAAAAATGAAGCATTGGTGATGAAATGAGGTTTAGAGAGAAAATGGAGTGATTTCTAAGTGTTATAGTAAAAAACTATTTTTTGTGTAGGAGCGTTGAAAATCAACACTCCTACATTTGGTGAAGTTCCTTTGCATGTAGTAGCACTGAAAAACAACACTCCTATATGCTTTGGGTATCTGATGGAACTTGTCGGAGTGCTAAAATTTAGCACTTGTGCATCAAGTGGAAAGGTATTAGTTTATGCTCGGGCACTAAAAATTAGCACTTGAGCATGTCCTTCATAATGTAGAGCAACTGTACAAGTGGAAATTTTCACCGCTTCAACATTTGAGAGGAAAGACACTTCCTGTAGGAGCGGTGATTTTCACCGCTCCTACATCTTGGAGTTGGAGAAAATATTTGGTGTAATAGTGGGTATTTTTACGGCTTTGACAAGTGGGGGAAGATGTAACAATGTTTGAGTGGTGAAAAATACCGCTCGAACATGTGAGAAGAATAATCATATGAAAACGTTGAAGCTTCATCATTTCAATTTGCTAAAACTAAAATTTTCACCACTTAGATAGTATGGGAAATCTCGGTGGAAAATAATCACAGAATGATGCAAAAAGATAAGTAAAACACAGAGAAAAACATACCCAGAGCACTATGCAAAACAATGATACAAAGAAAGGCAGGGCACATTTTTAAAACACACACTAACAAACCCTAATAGAAGAAACACAATGAGTATGGTTTATTAAAATAAATAGAGTATTAAAATCTATGAGAAGGAAGAACAATGACAAAGAAGAAAAACACAGCAAATGTACCTGGAAAAACATAAAACCCTAGCTTAGATGCTTGAAAAATCTTCAAACGCAAATCCACTAGAGGTTGGAGAATGATCAACACGAGGAGGAAGAGAGAATGGTGAATTAAAATGAGGATATATTAACCTAAAACCACTAACAATTCATTAAAATGATCATTAATGAACTAGAGTCGCATTAAGGACATGCGTGCAAAAATGGAGGGAAAATGCACTAGCGGTGAAAATCACCTCTTATGCATTTTCAAGACTTGTAAAAATAAAAAAATGCACTAGTGGTGAAAATCACCACTTGTGTATTTAAGGGCTGAGTGTAAAGTGTAGGAGCGGTGATTTTCAATTCTCCAACACCTGGAGATGTTTTTTCAAACATATGGCTCATGTAGGAGTGCTAAAATTGAACACTCTGACATGAGTGAAAATTTGACTAACTCCCAAAGAGTGGGAATGAATTGAGAAAAATATGTGTTTCAAAGATTTTCAAAAGACAAACAATGAGAGATGCTCAAATAGACGATTTGAGGTTTAGGACTACACATCAAGGGAAATCAAAATTTTCCTCATTTTATGTGCTTGAAGTACATGGAACTATGAAGCAAACAATTTTCGTAGGGGTTATCTCGTGAATAGAGTGCTGCTAGATTCGAGGATAACATATCCAAACATCAAACAATCAAACTTAAGTCAAAAGTGTTGTTCCAAAATATTTACAAAGATCAATCCCCATATCATTCATCTTTTCATCTCTCATTATCATCATTGCTCCAAAATGACCTAGAACATCCCTTTTACCTAGATTTGAATCAACTAAAGAGTTTAAACA
Organism: Sequoia sempervirens; assembly: GCA_007258455.2. Taxonomy (NCBI): domain Eukaryota; kingdom Viridiplantae; phylum Streptophyta; class Pinopsida; order Cupressales; family Cupressaceae; genus Sequoia; species Sequoia sempervirens. Next base: position 144,037,229 of record VDFB02000002.1, on the reverse strand, counting down.
TTACAAATCTCAACACAACTCTCCCATAGGTGACCCAAAATTTATGGTAAAGACAAGACCACAACACAAGAGAATCATGGAGAAAACCAAAGTCACATTCACCTCAAGTGATCCCAATCCTCAAGAATTTGATCCAAGAAGTCAAGTTACCCCATCACAACAGCCCTCATCTCTATTAGGGCCATATGAGACATAAGACATCAAAAACAACCCATTTGGACTTACTAAGGAAGAAATCATGGAGTACAAACAAGAACATCAAACCTTAGAAAATGTGGCTCCTGTTTCCCCATCTTTTATTGCACAATCATTAACACAAGGTTTGACTTCATCCACCATTCAAATAACTCCATCGCTAGGGTTAAGTCATACACCCATTCCTAGTATTTCAGCTAGCCTTGCGAAGGAATTTGGTGATACTCTTCCATTTGAAAGAAACAAACTTGTGGGTATCCTCAACACCAATCCTTCTCAAACCACCACTTGGACACCAACATTTGGCACTCCCCACATTCCCAAGAATCCTTGACATCAACATAAACTACTTACACTTCATGAATCCACGACAACCTCAACATATCGAGGGTACCCCTCTTCATCCATCCCCACAAATACCACAAGTGTGACTAAAATCACACAAGAAAGTGTGGAACAAGTGTCTCAAATAGAACCAAAAGGGAAATTCAATACCCTTACGTAAAATCAACCTTCGATGCAATATGAGACATCTTTATCAAATCCCCTAATGAGTTCATCCATCCCATTGGTTTCCCAAAACACATCCGTCCAATCCATCACCAACCCAACTCAAAACAACCCCTTGGTCACAAACCCCATAAAACAACCTTTAATACCTTGAACACCTCCCAAAAACAAGGAAATCCCCAAAACATCAGTCAATGGAATCCTTTCAATCAATGTGATCAAGGTCCTAATGTGTCATTACCATCACAATACCTAATGGCACCATCATCATCTTTCCCCACGGTCTCCCTTATCATGCAAAATCAAATGGGACCTCAAACTTACATTCCTCCATCCCAATCCACCATCTTACAAGGAATGATAAACCAGGGGAACCCCCAACCTCTCATCAATAACCCATAACCCACTCAAAACATCAACACCCAAAACCCATCGCATATGTCCCAAAAACCAACTGATCCTACATTGCAAGAACATGCCTTCATTTTACAGCAAGCAACCCTAGCAAAAAAAAATAACATCAACAACATCAAGCAACCCTAGCAGCACAACAACAACAAGCAGCCTTAGTAGCACAACAACAACAATCAACCCTAGCAGCACAACAAAAAAAGCAACAATAGAAAACAACCTTAGCATCATAGAAACAAGAAGTAGTCCTAGTAGCACAATGACAACAAGCACACCAAGCAACCTTAGCAACCCAATAACAACATCAAGCATAACAAAAAGCCCTTGTGTCCCAACAACAACAAGCCTTAATATCTCAACAGTATGCCCAACAACGACAACAACAAAAACAACAAGGTTCCTACTATAATCCTCAACAAAACATCATTAATACAAACACGTTAGGAACATATTCGCCTCCACCACAATCACCCTCACAATATCCTATGCCATCATACACACCTTACAACACCCCATCATATCAAAATCCCATGTACAATCCATCCACCATCCCACAATACATAACATATGTTCCTCCACCAAACCCACAAGATGATGTATTATCGCAACTTAAGGTGTTAACACAAGAAATGCAAGATATATAGATGTGCAAAATGAAGAAGCCCCATACACAAAACTTATGACCATATCCATTTGATCGAAACATCGTGATGGTACCATTCCCTCTAGGGTTTGAAGTCCTCAAATTTGATAAATACAAAGGGAGAGGAAGTCCTATGGACCATTTCAAAGAGCTTAATGTCATGTGTATGAAGGTTGCCTACAATGAGTCTTATTTGATGTGCCTCTTTCCAAGAAGCTTAACAAGCACAACCATCGACTAGTTTTCTCAGTTGCCACCAAGTATCAAAACCTTCCAAGAAATCATTGATAAATTCATAGATCATTTCTCCTTTAATCTTGACATGGACATAAGCCTAGAAGAGTTGTATACTCTCAAACAAAACAAAAGAGAATATTTCACCAATTTCTTACAATGATGGAGGAAAAGGGATAGTAAGATCAAGTGGCCAATTCCCGATGAACAACAAGTGGGGATTATCATAGAGAATATAGATCTAGATCTATCCTTCTACTTAAAGAGGCAGTTCATTACCTCTTATGATGAGCTTGTCCCTAGAGCCCTTAACATCGAGAGATCTCTAATCTCACAAGGAAATACTCAAGCCTACAAAGACAACCACCCATCAACCAACTCAAACGACAAGCCTCATGTTTGGGATAAGAACAAGAAATTAATGAATGATGGCATGGTAGATGCTATGGTGGTCATAAGTACTCCTAGGCCAAACAATAATCAAATAGCTAATGCTCAAACAACTATACAACAAAGAACATAACCACAAAACAATTAAATCAACAACATCAAAACGCAACAAAGACAAACCCCTAACAAGGAAAACTATTCGAAACGTATGTACACATAGTTTTCAGAACCCATTGAAACCATCATGAATAAATTGGTTCTAGAGTCAAACCTGATAACACTCCCAATTTTGAAAACTACCAAGAACCATAGGATAAACCACCCCGGTACAACAAAAAAGATCTCTGTGACTTTCATAAAATCAAAGGACACAAAACATTGAATTGTATGAGACTCAAAATTTTTATCCAAGATATTATTGAAATGGAGACATATCTGTTGAGGTACCAACCTAAAATCATGATCTCAAGATATACAAGAACCCTATGCTAGATCATAACAAATGAAACAACACTAGAAAAGGTAAGGATTACACAAATGTGCAACATACTTATTCCAATGTAGTCACTTCCTATCATAGTGTTATCACTATTTTCACCATCAAATGTCCTAGCATAGAGTAAGGAGTCACCACACGACATGGAAAATTCACCATTGAAGGAGTCTCATCTCAATCTAGGGCATTGCCTACTTTTCCAAAATAATATAGCAAATATAGTCTCCTAGATCAACTTAAGAAAACCCCCACACAAATTTCTATCATGGAACTATTGAGGCTATTCCCTGCACATAGGGAAATCTTAGAGAATGCTTTATCCTCATCATTTTTCCCTAAGGATATGGATATGGAGCAGTTTCAAGCTATAGTAGGGCATATCACTATCCCTCATCTTCTCACCTTCTCGAAACAAGACCTACCATCACAACCATCTCATAACCGTGCTTTACACCTTGAGGTCATTATTCATAAGAACAAGGTTAAAAGAGTCTTAGTAGATGGAGGTGTTGGTATAAAAATTTGCACCCTTTAGTTGATCAAGAACTTGGGATATTTAGAGGATATTATTGAGAAAGCAAAGAGTACCACCATCAATGCATTTTACGATCAAGAGCAGGTATCGCAAGGCATCATCGCACTACCCATCTAAGTGGGACATGTCATTGAAGAAACTACATGCCAAGTATTAGATCTTGATCTCTACTACAACACCTTGCTTGGCTAACCTTGGATCCATGCCCTAAAAGTTGTACCTTCAACCTACCATTGAACTGTAAATTTTCCTTTTGAGGATAGAGAAGTTACCATCCATGGAGATCCTAGGCCTTTTTACTACTGCAAGAACCTTGAGGCCAATTTTTAAAAATACCCCAAATACCTAAGAATGATGAAGGGCCTACACCTTCCACCTCATTTGTTGACCCATCATCCCTTGCATCTACCTTAGAAACAAAAGCAACCATTGTGCATAACATTCCTGATGTCAAAGCAGTGATCCAAGATGATGGTTTTGGAAACTATAAACTAACAAAGGATACCTTTGTGTTGGGGGGAGCTACCTATTTCTCCCAAATATCATGGGAAACCCACACCTATCAACAAAGTTGTTGAAATAGTAAAGATGTCAGCTACTACCTTCACCAAGTGGGGGGGTTTGAACAAAGAAGATGTCAATGAGGAGGATGTCTCTAAACTGATATATCAAGATGAATGACCCATTCCCATATGGAAGATGAAAACAAAGTTTTGTAGCTAATGGAGGGATGGGGGTACAACAAGAATGAGAAATTAGGAAAAAATGAAAATTGGTTTGCTAGAACCCATCATTCCTAAGAGATGTCTAAATAATCATGGCCTAGGATGTACTACCTCCAAGGTTACCCTTATTGACAAAGGTACTTCCGATAAATGGGTTGAGGCTTCCTCTTGGTTACCAACATCGCGTGATACTACCCTAGATGATTTCCCCCTTGGTGTTGCTGACCTATTTGAAGATAACTCTCTCTTCATGGTATCCACAACATCCTTCACCTTGAACAATGAACTGACTGAAATAAGCCTACTATACCCACAACTCATTGACTTATACCAACAAGGACCACCGATTCTAGATTTATTCGGAAACGATGAAGCAATCTCAGAATTCATGAGACTTTGCAAAAAATTACCATGGGTAGATCACAAGGTTGGTTTTGATATAGATCTAGACATAGGGGCATACTATGGGGAGATGATTGAATCCTTTAGTTGCAAAATGGACAACAACATGTAGATCTTTGAGAGAAAACCACAATGTGGCACTCTCTGATCCTAAAATAGTAAAAGGAAAGGACACATCCAAGAGTGAAAACATCGTTGAGGTGCCCAAGGATGAGGGATTCAATCTCCCCCTTACTTCTATGCATCTAGAAAAGTCAGCAGTGTTAGCAGAAAAGACCACCCTAGTGAATGTGGGAACAAAAGAGGCACCAAAGACCACTTTCTATGTTGAATCCTTGTTGGATAAAGAATAGAAAAATCTAGCAACATTCCTGAAAGAGTGAACAACCAAATTTGCATGGTCATACATAGATATGTCAGGCCTTGATCCAAAAGTGGTTTTGCATCATTTAGCAGTCTATCCTGAAGACAAACTAGTGAAGCAAAAATTGAGAAAGATGCACCCTCAAATAACACTCTTGGTAAAACTTGAGTTACAAAAGATTCTTGACGTCGGATTAATCTGACCTAACATTATCCTGAGTGTGTTTCAAACCTGGTACCAGTCTCCAAACCCATTGGGGACATTAGAATATGAATGGATTTTAGAGACTTAAACAAAGCATTCCTGAAGGATGATTTCCCTCTTCCTAATATCAACATCATTGTGGATTTAACAATTGGGCATGAAATGTTGTCACTCATGGATGTTTTTTCATGCTATAATCAAATCGTGATCACCAAGGAGGATCAACACGAAATTGCATTCACTTGTCCATGGGGAACATACTATTGGAACATGATGCCATTTGGGTTGAAGAATGCAAGAGCTACCTATCAAAGAGCAATGAACCTCATATTTCATGACATGATCCACAAAACAGTTGAAGACTATGTTGATGATATTTTGGCCAAGTCAAAGAAAAGGAGTGAGCACATACAATTATTAGGACCCATCTTCGACATGCTCAAAGAGTATAAGGTGTGGGTGAACCTGAAAAAGTGTCTTTAGGGTTATGTCAGGGAAGCTTTTTGGCTACATCATGTCACAAAGAGGGATATAAATTGATCCAAAAAAAGTGAAAGCTATCATAGACATGGAACTGCCACAAATATTGAAGCAGATGAGAGGGTTACAAGGAAGATTGCAATCCATTAGAAGGTTCATAGCACATTTATCAAACAAAATCCACCCTTTCTCGCATCTTCTCGATAAGGAATAACTTACAAGTGAGATGAGAAGTGTGATAAAGCTTTCCATCAGATCAAGGACTACCTATTGACACCTCTAGTGCTCATGTCGTCGATACCCAACAAACCATTAATCTTGTATATCTCAACAACATAAACAACACTAGGTGCTCTTTTAGCACAAACATGATGGAAATGGAAAGGAAAGAGCCATTTATTACATTACCAGGACCTTGGTGGGCTATGAAATGAAATATTTGTCCATTGAGAAAGCATACTTAGCGGTGGTTTTTGCTTCACAAAATTTTAGACACTACATGTTGTCACATCAAATCAAGCTTATTGTGAAGATCTACCCATTGAAATACTTGTTATCCAAAGCAGATCTCAGAGAGTGTATGGCCAAATGGGTGATGATCTTGACTGAGTTTGACATATAGTACATGGAGTGCAAGGAAATCAAAGGAAAAGTGATTGCAGACCAACTAGTAGATGTACCTATCTATGCAGAGAACCCTTTGATAGCTAAATTTCTTGATGAATTAGTTTTCCTTTTCAATACAACATACTAGTGTAAAATGTACTTTGATGGATTGTTCACCCAACATGGATCAGGGGCAGGTATCCTCTTTATCACCCCTCAAGGTTATTGCATTCCAAAGTCATACCATATATCATTTCCATATACCAACAACATTATAGAATACGAAGCCCTAATCACAGGTCTTGTAAGGAAAAATAGATGCGGAAACAACTCTCCTAATGTCAAAACCTCAGGGAAGAATGCAAATATACCTTTTAGAATTTTACAATTACAGTCCAATTAAGATGCACATGAAAGAGATAACAAAAACATAGTATTTGACAAACACATATGAACACCAGATTTATGTGGGAAAACCCTTACAGGAGAAAAACCCACCACACCAAGAGAAGTCACTTTGTATTACAGTAATAAAGATTACATACAGTGTTCTGACTTATCTTTCTGATGTTAGTTTACAGTAGCATTCACCATGAACAACCTTGTTATAGAAAATTATGTTATAGTCTTCACATAATAGAATTCATCCACTGATCATATAGTCACATAGCAATATGTCGATTCATCGAACCCATCACAATCTGCGATCACAGAGTATATCCATGTCACTCCTGTCTATCGAGCTTCCTCTTAGTAATGGCCGCAACAGTCTAATTGCTAGCGGTTCCCATTCGGCTCCTCTGATTGGCTATTGATTCACCATGTAGGATGGTCTTCTCTCAGTCAGAGCGATCAACCTATGTTGGAATGTCGGTGAGACACAAGAAGTGTCTCCTCGATGCCCAAAGGCTTCACCATCGAAGTCGCCAAGAGTCATCCTTATCGCCAAGATGTTACATTGAGTCCAGAGAGCTATCGCTAAGACTTCGTCATGTCGCCAAGACCACATAGCGAGCCTTAATGTTATACCGAGACATTCAACAATCAACAAGACTTATCGCTTTCGGTGAGACATCATACCGAAGCTCCAAAGTCACATAGATAGTAGAATTTACATCAGAGAGACTATCGTCATTCGCCAAGACGTCACACCGAGTTCTAAGACTTTCTCCGAAGTAATCAGTAGTCGGAAAGACTATTGTCCTTTGCTGAGAGATCATACCGAGTCATTAATGGTTATACCGAGGCGTTCAACATTCAGAAAGACATACCACTATCACTGAGACGTTATTCCGAATGCTCACAAGTCATACCGAGCTCCAAACAACGGTTGGCAAGAATTTTTTCCATCGCTAAGACCTTACACCGAGACCTTTGTGCTGCTCTGAGAGTATACCGTCTGTGAGACACACCAATTGTTGATGAGCTCAAAATATGCTCATAGTTTGGATGTTATGATAAAATTTTAATGCCTTTACTTTTGTTACTTTGTGGCTGTTTAAACTCTATTGAAACCTTTTTATTGGGGTATCCTATAGCAAAATACTTTCATATTCTTGCAGCTTATTGTGTTGAGTTGATTACATTTATTGCCCCGTTGACTCCCTAAATGACTGGTATATCATATACAGTTTTTGAATGATGAAATAGATTTAAATGTGTGATTAATGAATGGATATCGTGTATGTGCCATACACCTTTTCTTTCGCATCTGTTACCTTTTGTTTCGCAGGTTGTTGAAGAATGATCGAGTCAAGCGCAACCGATCTCGACCTTGCAGTAAAGTCCATTTCCTGCACGACTTCGAGGAAGCTCCGACGAAGGCTCTCTGACCGAAACCGTTGGGAAATATTTTTAATGACAGTCAACCTGGAAAGAGTGGAGCGCTAGATTCTCTCTGGATCGGGTTGAACGCATAAATTCATTTATGCAGTTTGTTCCTTGATTCTGGGATACACTTTATTTCCACGTCTTTCTTTGATAGGGTTAGTTAATTAGTTGCTCTCTTTATTTTAAATAAAGTACTCCTCCTGCGTGAGTGAGAGAGAGATGATAGCTAGAGTAAGATAAAAACAGAGTAGTAGATATCATATAAGAATCAGTATGATAATGAAAAGCAAAATCTGTTTGACAAGAGACAAAGTTTGTTGTTAGTTTATATCAACAAAGCAATGTATACCATTCTATTTTTATGAATAAAGTTTGATGAAGTTCTGAGTTTTAGCACCTGTGTAATCAGTAGATGCTTGCTAAGGGGGCCCACTTAGTAAGTATCTATAGCTAGTTAGTTAGTTGTTCTTTTCTGTTGATCTTTAGTTAGCTTTCATCTTTAAAGTTTTCATACAAACTCAGTCCTATATTTCTCCTGCAGCATAGAGAGTCCATCCTTGTGACTGTTCCTGCAGCATAAGGCCAGTTCACGGTTTGTGTTTCAGTCGTAGTTGTTATGGTTTATGTTTTAATCAAATCATAGTTGAGTTAAAGAATTTTGCATTACCTTCCTGTGGCGTAGATAGAATTCCTTTCCAGTATTTATTTTTTGCTAAGATTTGACCGAAACTAGTTCTTAGTGCATATATTTTGCCACGCCATTTAAAGTATACGTCCCCTGGTTTGAAAAGTAAATGAACGTCCACATAGAGATATTAGTCACCTATCGGAATGTCCAATTCCTAGGAAAGGTTCTACTGTGATTTTCATATCCTTTTGTGGGCGTGACCATTTTTGGCGCCGTTGCCAGGGATGGCGTCCAGCTAGGAATTTGTCAGAAGTCATTTTTAGCATTAGTTTAGCTTGTTAGTTAAAAATTTTCAAAATTTTTTAAGCCACCATTCATCGTATTACATGCATAGAAGAAGAAGAGACGCACTGGGAAGGTTCCTCCCTAAAAATCTGTTTGTTGAACTACCATTTGACCCAGCTGACAACGAACCTGAGGAAAACCCATTCGCTTTGTTATTCCAGCAAGAAAACATGGCAAATAACCCACCTAATAATCCACCTCCTGCTTTTGAGTTTCCCATTGTTCCCCAACGAGATACTGACAATCTTAAGAATATACCTTCTTCACTACTTCCAAAATTCTATGGCCTAGTCACAGAGGACCCTGAAACTTTTCTGTTTGAGTTTGATGTCCTCTGTCGTAGTTATGACTACAACATAGATGCTCATAAACTGAAGTTATTCCCTTCCACCTTGAAGGAAGGAGCTCTCAGATGGTTCATGAGTCTGGGAAGAGGCATCGTTGATAGTTGGGCCACCATGCAGACGAAATTCTTTGAAAAGTATAAGGAATATTGTAAGAGTGCCAGCAAATGTGATGACATATTCTAAATTCAGCAGAAGGAGGATGAAAGTTTAGAAGATTATATTTCTAGATTTTTGTTTTCACTAAAGAGGAACTCAAACCATACTCTCAACGAGGACTCTCAGAAACTACTCTTTCTAAGGGGAATCAGTGATGCCTGTATAGACGCCGTAGACCCGATGGAAGGAGGTGATATAGCCCAACTGTCTTGGGATAATATAAATAAAATATGTCTTAACTACTCTTGAGCAATAGTTAAGAAAGGTCGAGGTCATCATGCTACAGTGGAGAAGTCTTCTTCTGGTGGAGTTTCTCAGATGGAGATAACAAATTTGTTGTCTAACTTCAAGCAAGACATCATTAATAATATGGCTACACAATTGGACACTGTGCAAGCTCAAAAGAAACATGAGGAAGCTGAGGTAGTTTTGGCCGAGTTCTGTCCATACTGCAGACAGAAAAAACGTGACTGCAGATGTAAGATGGTGGCTAATTTGGAAGCCAGGAAACTACCTACTGACTTCAAACCAGTAGAAGGTGATGATGATCAAGTTTTCTTTGTTGCGCAAAGGAGACCATGGGCCCAAAGACAAGGTATGCCTCAAGATCCTTTAACTTTTGGTAATCCTTATTCTGGCTATAATAACCAATGGAAACATGCATATGGACCACCACCACCCTGGAATCCACCTCAACCAAGTTGGCCTAATTATCAGACCCTGCAATGGCAATCTCCTCAAGGAGGTTGGCAGCAGCCACAAGGACAATGGACCCCACCTTCAGGTAATTGGTAGCAAAATCCTCAATGGAGAGGTCCTCAGCAATGGCAAAACCAGTCCTCTAGATTCCTGTAGCTTCTACAGCCGCAACCATAGGCCCTTATGCCACCCCCTGTAGCAACTTCCACGAATCCTGGCCCTCCAAAGCAAACACCTATGCCTGCCCAACCCTTGCCAAATCCTAATAATAAGCAACAACAGTAGCCACAACAGCCTATGTATCTTGCCGAAGCCAACCAATATCAAGCTTATGCCTTAAATGTTAATGACATCCATTTGAGGTCTGAAACCACTTTACCAGCTCCAAAACCCCCTCTAATTACTGAAATACTAGATTCTCCCCTTGAAGAATCTACTGCACCTGCTGATCCTACTGAGCATATGCCTATACCTGATACGGTTTCTAAGGAGCCTGCTTTGCAAAGTCAAGACAAACCAACTTTTCTTCAGAAGTTGCAAAGTACTGCATTTAAATCCATGGAAGAACCCACTTTTGACATTCTGGATTAGCTCAAAAATGTACAAATTCAAATTCCTTTATTTCAGGCTATTAAAGATGTTCCCATTTTTGGAAAAGCTATTAAAGAGGCATGTTTAAAGAAGCCTAGATGAAAGAAAAATGATCCTCAAATAATTCATGTCTTAGGGAAATTGCCTGATATAATGTTGGGAAATGTAGTCATTCCAAAGTATATTGACCCTGGAAGTCCTGTAGTGCAGATACATATAAATGGCCAGATTGTAAAAAATGTTTTGATTGATTTAGGTGCTGCCATTAATGTCATGACAAAGCATACTATGGACTCCTTGAACATTTCAAACATTAGGTCTACACCCACAGTTCTGCAGCTTGCAGATAGCTCCATAGTTAAACCTGATGGGATGGTGGAAGATGTAATTGTCACTCTTGAATCTTGGGAGTATCCAGCTGATTTCACAATATTATCAGTTAAGGAAACTTTAGGAGGGTATCTAGTTATCCTTGGTAGACCATGGTTAGCAACTGCTGATGCTTTTATAGGATGCCATTCTGGAGATATGACCATTTCTGATGGACAGTCCACAAAAAAATTGGCTTTGTATCTGCCTGCTAGACCTCAACCAGATTTGTCCCAACTTGTTTGGCCAGATATAGGGGAAGAAACTGAAGAAGCCAATTCCTTGGCTCAATTAATGATACTTCAAAATGATCCATTCTCACAACTTCAGAGTGAGGATGCTTTATTTTTTCAAATTCTACAGTTCAACTCTGATACAAGTAGTTCATCTGATCCAAGTGGCAGTCATCTACAATGTTTCCTGCAACAACCAAATTCTGAGAGTTCACTGCCTAAACTTCTAGCAATTTTTCATCACTTGCTTCCACAAGAGGTACAAACATCACCTGCAGATTCTATGAGTAATCTCATTAAGCAAATAGAATTGTCTCCAGGTCACTGTTTGAATATCAATAGCAAGCTGTCACAATCTCAACAAGCTGACTTATTAAAAATGCTACAAGATCAGCATAAAGCTTTTGCATGGGAATATGGCCACATGCAAGGAATAGATCCTCAAGTTTGTACTCATAGGATATATATCAAAGAAGATTGCTCACCAGTTAGACAACCTCAAAGAAGAGTAAATCCAGCACTTAGAGAAATAGTTAAAAGTGAGCTTCAAAAGTTGCTTGATGCTGGTTTTATTTATCCAATCTCTGACAGTCAATGGGTTTCTCCACTAGTCATTATCCCCAAGAAAGGTGGAAAATAGAGAGTGTGTGTAGATTACAGAGAATTGAACAATGCCACTAAAAAAGATCACTTTCCACTACCTTTTGTAGATCAAGTACTAGACCCACTGTTTGGAAAAAGATATTTTTCCTTTTTGGATAGTTACAGTGGGTACAATCAGATAAAAATTGCCCCTAAGGATCAAGATAAGACCACTTTTACGTGTTCATGGGGAACATTTGCTTACTCAGTCTTGCCTTTTGGTCTATGCAATGTACCAAAAATATTCTAGAGAGCAGTAATTAGTATCTTTGCTGATATATTTCATGACTGTATGGAGATTTATATAGATGATTTCACTACCTATGGAATCACATTTGAAGAAGCACTGGTGAATTTAGAAAAAGGTATTGAAAAGGTGCAGAGAGCAAAATTTGTCTCTAAACAGTGAAAAGTGTTTTCTAATGATGGAAGAAGGTATTGTTCTAGGTCATCATATTTCAAAGAATGGAATTCAGGTTGACCCTGCTAAAATTGAAGTTATTCGAATTTACAAACTCCTGCAAAACAAAAAGATGTCAGAAGTTTCCTTGGCCATGCAGGATATTATAGAAGGTTTATAAAAGATTTCAGTAAAATTGCCAGCCCACTTTATGCCTTGTTAACCAAGGATTCTCAATTTGAGTGGACAGAGGCAAATCCTTCCTGCAACTAAAAGACTTGCTTACTCAAGCCCCTGTTCTTCAAGGTCCAAAATGGAATTTTCCTTTTCACATACATGCTGATGCCTCTGATTTTGGTATAGGAGCAGTTTTAAGTCAAAAAGAAAATTCAATTGAGCATGCTATTTACTTCATCATCAAGAACCTTCAAGGTCCTGAGCTCAACTATACTATTATAGAAAATGAATTGCTTGCAGTAGTGTATGCTTTGAATAAATTTAGGCATTATGTCACAAGTTATCAGATATTCATCCATACTGACCATGCAGCAATCAAGTATCTGATGAACAAACCTTCCATCTCTAGTAGGTTGGCACGATGGCTCCTGTTATTAAAAGAATTTGACATTACAATCATTGACAAACCAGGAAGAGCTAATGTTGTAGCTGACTTTTTATTAAGACTTCAATCAGTTGCACCTGTTGAATACAAGGTCATTGATGATAGGTTTCCGGATGAACACTTGTTTTCCATTGCTGCACATACACCATGGTATGCAGACATTGCCAATTATCTAGCATCAAATAAAATACCAGCCCACTTTTCTCCAAAAGAAAAGAAATTGTTAATAGAGAAAAGTTTTAACTTTTCTTGGATTGCAAATTGTCTGTTTTATACTGGACTTGATCAAGTAATGCGAAGATGTGTAAGAGAAGATGAGACTTATGATATCTTGCATGCTTGCCATGATGAACCATGCGGGGGACATTTTGTAGCAAAGAGAATATCAATGAAGATTCTTACAACAAGATACTACTAGCCAACATTACACAAGGATGTTGTGGCCTATACAAGGAAATGTGACCGATGCCAGCGTATAGGAAGACCAACCAAGTCAGATGAAATGCCGCTATATCCACAGGTAATAGTAACCCTTTTTGATAAATGAGGAATGAATTTTGTGGGACCAATTAATCCACCATCAAATGGAAAGTCATACATTCTAGTTTGCACGGACTATGTAACAAAATAGGTTGAGGTAAAAGCTATGACTCATGCTCAAGATAATAAGGTTGCTGAATTTCTATATGAACAAATTTTCACTAGATTTGGAGTCCCCAGAGAGCTTGTAACTGATCAGGGAACTCAGTTCACATCGAATCTAATCACTGCATTAATGAATGACTATAAAATCAAACATAAGAAGTCCAGCCCCTATCACCCTCAAGCCAATGGTCAGGCGGAGGTAACAAATAAGGAAATTGAGGCAATCATAACAAAAACAATGCAGATCCATAGGAAAGATTGGAACAATAGACTTCCTGAAGCAGTTTGGGCCTATAGAACTACATGGAAGACAACAACTGGGTTTACACCTTTTGAGCTACTTTATGGGAAAACAACCATGTTGCCCATAGAATTTGAGCACAAAACTTTGAGGACAGCTCTTGAACTCCATATGGAAATATCTGAAGCACAGAAGGACCATCTCCTACAGCTCAATGCTTTGGACGAAATGAGAAAAGCCACCCTGCAGCATACAGAAAAAATCCAACAGCAAAGGAAGAAATGGCATGATCAACACATCAAAACAAGAAAATTTTCTGCTGGTGATTGGGCTCTGTTATATGATTCTAGATATCAAGAAAAAACCAGGGTAAGCTCACAACACGCTGGCTTGGTCCCTATGAAGTTGAGAATGTGTTTGACAACAGAGCTGTACGACTGGTGACAATTGATCTAGTCCGTTTTAAATTGCTAGTTAATGGCCACCGACTCTGGTTGTACCATAAACCAGTATCAAAGGAAGAATTCATGCAGTAGTTCATTCAGGTTCCACCCGCTACTCTTCCTGCAGTCGAAGGCTTTAGCCTTTCTCCTGCAGCTTCACCGTAAATTTTGAAAACGCATGCTCATAATAAAGGTTTTCTTTTTAAAAAGAAACCCCTTTTTCTCCATACTCATTTATCGCCCCCATATCACTTCTTTATCTTCCATCCATCCATCTCATCTATTCATTCCATCCATTCATTTCGTCTGCCCACATCACCCATCCACTTCATCCATCCACATCACCCTTAATTAAGATATCATTCCCAACTGTCAACTCATGCTGACACCGTCATCTTTCTTCACACATACGTGCAAAGGTACGCCATATCTTTTGTTATCGTATATTTGATTTATTTTATTCTATTCATTTACTGCTCTGCATGTACCGGTCATTATTACCCAATCTCCGCCTATTTTTTTTAGTACATGTGAGGACACATGTCATACTCTCAGTAGGGGGTGGGGTAATCCACCTTTTAAAATCTGTCTTTTCCCCGCTGCCATAACTGCACAAATAACCTTTCTTTAAAACTTTTCTGGTACTTTTCAAATATGATCGCATGTCCTTCTTTATTGCATGTTTTTCTTGTAAATTACAATTAAGACTGCTTGTTCAAAAAGTTCATTTTTTGGAAAAAAAAGAAATGTGACGGCACGACAGAAGAAAAGCCAGAGCAGAAAGGGAAACAGAGAATTTGAATCTTACGCAAGGGAATTGAGTTGACTAAGGGAAAACTGTAAACATGGGTGGTCAGTTGGTGCAACATGATCCTGTAGCTCATGAGTTATTATTGCAAAATCCGCAAACAGTCCACGCATTCAACCTCTGTGGATGGTTAAACTACTTTTTGAGTTTAAATAATTTTGATGAGGAGGCTGCTGAAGAATTTTTGAGAACCCTTTCTGAAGGGGAAGCCACCGTATGGGGTCTAATGGTTGTTGCAACTGAAGACATAATTGCTGAAGTAACTGGGCTTCCAGCCATTGGAGAAAACTTTTCTTCAGACGTTGCAAGTGCAAGGGCTGAGATTTCAATGCCCATTGATGGACCTTTGGAAGTCTCCAAGCAAGAATGCAAGCGCGTATCGTTGTCTCTTCCTTATTCAGAATATGCCACTTACATAATCAGGTATTTAACCTGTGAAGGCTGTTTTTCCTACCTGCATTCTTCTTATTTCAAATTACTAAGTCATATGAGGCATGGGTTAGTTGTAAATGTTACGAATTTCTTGTTAAAATTTCTAGAACAAAGTGCCCATAGAACCCAACAGGGGAAATATAATTCTGTTGCTCACCACGACTTTATCAAATTACTGATTGAACGCTCTTTGAGAGATGTCTCACCTCTTTCCTGGCAATAATTCGTTGCTCAAAAGATCTTGCAAATTCCACAACCCCCTAGGGTACTTACCCCACAGCCTCAGAAAAAGAAGAAAGAAATTGCGTTTACCAGTAGAACAGGGCAAGGGTCATCTACTCCTGTAGCACTTGGTCCTGCAGCTCTCACACCTGAATCCTCTACTAGGATACAAACTAGGTCTGCCACTAGGAGAGAGAAGGGAAAAACAAAGGCAGGTGAGTCGTCTGGAGCAGAACAAACCCCAGAGTTTGACCCTCATTCTTAGAAAAGGAAATGCTCTTCTCCTGCAGCACCTTCCCCTGCAACCGTCTCTCCTACAACAACACCTGTTGCTGACACCAGTTCACCGTCATCCTCTGGTAGGGCAGAACCCTCTAAGTAGACCAGGAAGAGGAAGGCTACCAGAACACCTCCTGCAGCCACATCAGTGCCAAGAAGAGTTTCCACATGGAAACAATGTAAGACCTCCCCTGCTTCACCTCAACTAGAGGTTATTGTTATTTCAGAAGGGTCTGTAGAATTTGAATTTGATGTTTCTCAGAATGTGTCCAAAAATGCTGCACAGAGTCCATTTGTTCCTGAAGAGGAACAAGTTGAGAGAAAAGAAACAGGGCATAATGAGCAAGGGTTACCAAATCTTGATGATTTGGATACTGCTGCTATGCAATTTTTGGAGGAAGCACAGTCTTCTCCACCGCAGCAACCAAAATTCATCTTGCAGCAAGAGCAAGAACTGACCGAACAATTGAATGAGCCTAGTGAAGTTATATTTCACCCTACAATTTGTAAAGCCATTGTTGTGTATAAGAAAATGTTTTTAATTGAATTTCTGGAATATGTTAAAGCTAACTAGGAAACAATTACATTGCAAACCCTGACTTTCTGACACATAGCCCAGACTGACATGCAACAAAGTCCATGGGAAGTAGAAAGGAAGAAACTGAGAAAGGAAATTGAAAGTCAGAAATAGGAAATTGTTGAGTTGAAAGCAAAAATGGACGAAATGTTAAAAGTAACTGGTTAGATTATGGAATGCAGACCACCACCCAGAGTTTATGCTCTGTGCCTTAAAGAATAGTTCTTATGGTTCCAACTGATGAGAATTTTTAGAAACCAAGATCCTATACTTCATACTGCCAAAGAATTTTACGAAGCATACCAGGCAGCCCCTAATTGGTTAAGAAATTCTCTGTGTGAATTCTATTTACATGGCTTTTTAATTCCATTTGAAACAGAATGGAATCCTCTTCTATATATTGGTGATATTCATTTGAGAGCATTTATGTCATTGGCAGCAAATGAGGCGAATTATGGCAGATAGTGGGAAACATATGAGGAAGCTGAGAAAACTGAGCCTGTTCCATTACGCTCTCAAAGTTCAAACCCCCATGCAATGTTGAAAGACTGATTTGCTCTGACATATGGCATTAATAATGTTATAGCCAAAGAGAAAATATTTGATATCAGGAAATAGGTATATGATGAATTTCAAGCACAACCATATTTGTTTTGGAGACTGGCATACACCAGAAGTGAGAAAAGGTGGGAAAGATTAACTGTTGGCATAAGAAAATCAGAACCACACAGTCCCCTAAATTTCACAGCAACTCTTAAATGATCAAGCAGATATATACAATTGGGACTTCAAACGAGATTTGAACTGTGGTTGCCATTGACATTCAGACCCCCTGTGCTAATGTGGCCCCTTTATCCTCACCAAGCTACAAATCTTAATGATGATTTAGAAGACTGAAGGTATGAAAGGTGCCAGGATTTTAGAGGATTTTATTACAGGTTTGGAAATCCATTTCAGAGTCATGCAACAACCACTGATTTCAGAGAAACCACCAGAAAAGTTAATGCTGGAGGACCAACATTGGGCTAAGTAGGGGGCAGTGATGAGTTCAAAATATGCTCATAATTTGGATGTTATGATAAACTTTTAATGCCTTTATTTTTGTTACTTTGTGGCTGTTTAAACTCTATTGAAACCTTTTTATTGGGGTATCCTGTAGCAAAATACTTTCATATTCCTGCATCTTATTGTGTTGACTTGATTACATTTATTGCCCCGTTGACTCCCTAAATGACTGGTATATCATATACAGTTTTTGAATGATGAAATAGATTTAAATGTGTGATTAATAAACAGATATCGTGTATGTGCCATACGCCTTTTCTTTCGCATCTGTTACCTTTTGTTTCGCAGGTTGTTGAAGAACGATCGAGTCAAGCACAGCCGATCTCGACCTTGCAGTAAAGTCCATTTCTTGCACGACTTCGAGGAAGGTCTGACGAAGGCTCTCTGACCGAAACCGTTGGGAAAGATTTTTAATGACAGTCAACCTGGAAAGAGTGGAGCGCTAGATTCTCTCTGGATCGGGTTGAACACATAAATTCATTTATGCAGTTTGTTCCTTGATTCTGGGATACACTTTATTTCCACGTCTTTCTTTGATAGGGTTAGTTAATTAGTTGCTCTCCTGATTTTAAATAAAGTACTCCTCCTGCGCGAGTGAGAGAGAGACGATAGCTAGAGTAAGATAAAAACAGAGTAGCAAATATCATGTAAGAATTAGTATGATAATGAAAAGCAAAATCTGTTTGACAAAAGACAGAGTTTGTTGTTAGCTTATATCAACAAAGTAATGTATACCATTCTGTTTTCATGAATAAAGTTTGATGAAGTTCTGAGTTCAACACCTGTGTAATCAGTAGATGCTTGCTAAGGGGGCCCACTTAGTAAGTATCTGTAGCTAGTTAGTTAGTTGTTCTTTTCTGTTGATCTTCAGTTAGCTTTCATCTTTGAAGTTTTCATACAAACTTAGTCTTATATTGCTCCTACAGCATAGAGAGTCCATCCTTGTGACTGTTCCCGCAGCGTAAGGCCAGTTCACGGTTTGTGTTTCAGTCGTAGTTGTTATGGTTTATGTTTTAATCAAATCATATTTGAGTTAAAGAATTTTGCATTACCTTCCTGTGGCATAGATAGAATTCCTTTCCAATATTTATTTTTTGCTAAGATTTGACCGAAACTAGTTCTTAGTGCATATATTTTTCTGCTCCATTTAAAATATACATCCCCTAGTTTGACAAGTAAATGAACATCCACAGAGAGATATTAGTCACCTGTCAGAATATCCAATTCCCAGGAAAGGTTCTACTGTGATTTTCATATCCTTTTGTGGGCGTGAACAACTGTCGCCAAGTGTTCTTCCCAAGTGTTCAAGTCACCCCGATGTCTCTAGGATAAAACTATCAGCGAGACATCCATATCAGTAAGACTTCTTACCAAACACCCAATACTCTCCCCGAAGACTTCAATAGAAAACACTGTCGGCAAGACATTCATATCGCTGAGAGCTCATAGCGAACATCCAAGACTCTCCCCGATATCCGATAAATTCCGACAGTCGACAAGAGGTTTCCACGAGCAGTGAGAGGTTATACCAAATGAAATGTCACAGCGATAGGCTCCTTCGGTGAGACTGAAGCAAGGTCACAACGACTTGAATAATTTCAACAAGGTTTCAACTGCTAGTCAGCCATACACAAACGATGTCACACCGACTTTTCCTTTCAGAGGTTTCAACCTGTGGGATTGAGGCACATATTTCCAACAATCTCCCACTTGATGAAGATCATAGAGGCACCTCTAGAGCACAACAAAACTTACTAAAAATCATGGGCACTAAGGCCCATTGAACTGGCACACCACCTAAACTTGTCTGTGCTCACTGGCTTCGTTAATGCATCTACAACATTCTTCAGAGTATCAAATTTTTCCAAACTGACCTTTCCATCCTCCACCATATCTCGTACAAAGTGGTACTGTACATCTATATGTTTCGTCCTATCATGGAAAGTAGGATTCTTTGCCAGACAAATTGCACTCTGATTGTCACAAAAAATTGTTATTTTCCCTGCATCAAAACCAATGTTAGAACAGAAACATTTTAACCAGACTACTTTTTTACAAGCATGTGTAGCTGCCATGTATTCAACCTTTGTAGTGGACAAAGCGACTAGAGCCTGCCGCTTACTCATCCAACTCACTGCACCACCATTCAACATAAAAATGTATCCACTGGTGGACCTCCTGCTGTCAATGTCCCCTGCCCAATTAGAATCCACATAGCCTCGAATACTGAGAGCCCTTTGTGATTCAACCAAGTTCCCATGGTAACACAAAGAAAAATCTGAAGTGCCCTTCAAATATTTGAAAACTCTTTTCACAACATCCCAATGTGTCCTTCCAGGATTAGCCATAAACTAACTAAGAACTCCCACTGCTTAGGCAATGTCTGGCCTAGTACAGACCATTGCATACATAAGACTACCAACCACACTAGCATAGGGTACACTGGTCATGTGTCCTCCATCTCAGTAGGAGATTTTGGACAGTCTTCAATAGATAGCTTCGTTCCTTGCAAGACTGGAACAACTAGCTGCTTGCAATCATTCATGCAAAATCTCTCTAGAATAGTCTTGATATACTTACTCTGATTGAGCCAAAGTTTTCTACTATTCCTGTCCTTGATTATCTCCATCCCCAGAATATACCTGTCTGCACCAAGATCTTTCATTTCAAACTTAGCAAACAACTGAGACTTAAGATCATAAATCATCAACTTACTATTATCTATGAACAACATATCATCAACATAGAGAGCAATAATAAGAACTTGATCACTTTTAGCTTTGTAATAGACACAATGATCATATTTTGATCTTACAAATCCCAAAGACAATACAAAAGTATCAAATTTCTGGTACCACATTCTAGGAGACTACTTTAACCCATACATAGACTTTTTTAACTTGCAAACCAGTTTCTCTTTACCTTTCTCCACAAAGTGCTCAGGCTAGGACATGTAAATCTCTTCTTCAAGATCACCATGAAGAAATTTTGTCTTCACATCCATCTGTTCGACCTCTAAGTCATACGCTGCTACAAGTGACAAAAAAAATCTGATAGATGTCAGCTTAGCTACAGGAGAAAAAATTTCCCCATAATCAATTCCCTCTACTTGGGAATAACCCTTTGCAAACAATCTCGCCTTGTATTTTTCCACACTGCCATCTAGACCAATCTTTTTTTTAAATACCCATTTGCAGCCAACAACTTTTTTGCCTTTAGGCAAGGGCACCAAACTCCAAGTTTCATTCTTTTCTAATGATGCCATTTCTTCATTCATAGCTTCCAACCAAGAGTCTAAATCAGACATTCTAAATGCCTCTTTTACAGTCCTAGGCTCATCAGTGCTAGAAATTAAAACATAGGCACAAGTAGAATCTATCAAAGAGAACCCATACTTATCAGGTTGTTTTCTTTCATGGGTTGACCTCCTCACTTGCTGAGGCTAAAGTTCTTCTTCTTCTTCAGAACTTTCAGAACTGCTTGAGCTCTCCTCAGTTTCAGGTACATTTTGAATTTTCAATTCCTCTTTCTCTGGTGTAGGAGGAATTACAACTACATCCTTATTGTTTTATGACTTTGTCTTTGACTACAGATCCAAGGTAGAAGGATTCAACTCATGAAAGATTACACTTCTGCTGTATACAACCTTCTCTGTATTAGGATTCCAAAGCTTGTATCCTTTTATGCCAGCACTATAGCCAATAAAAATATATTTGACAACCTTGTTCTCTAATTTAGATCTTTTCACATCTGACACATATGCATATGCCTCACAGCCAAAAACATGAATATGTATTAAAGAGGGCTTCTTACCAAACCACGCTTCCAAAGGTTTTTTCTCAACAAGAGCAAAATTTGGAGAACGATTAATCAAGTAACATGCAGTAGCAATAGCCTCAACCCATAACTTCTCCTCCAAGCTAGCACTACTTAGCATACTTCCTGCTCTCTCCATCACTGTCCTATTGAACCTTTCTGCAACTCCATTTTGCTGTGGAGTATAAGGTGTAGTTTTATGTCTTTTAATCCCATGGTCTTTACAATACCTTTCAAAATCATTATAAAAAATTCACCGCCATTATCAGTCCTTAAGAATTTAATTTTTCTTCTAGTTTGATTTTCTACAAGGTTCTTAAATTCCTTAAACCGACTGAACACTTCTGATTTACTTTTCAAAAAATAAACAAATGTTCTTCTCGAATAATCATCAATGAACGATACATAGTACCTTGACTTAAACAAAGAAGGAACATTCACTGGACCAAATACATCAGAATGAATATAATCTAGCAAATCAGAAGATTTATGAGGACTGGAATAAAATGAAACACGGTGTTGTTTTCCATATATACAGTGTTCACAAAATTCAAAATCAAGGTTACAATCTTCAAGCCCCTCAACCAGGTTTTTGTTCTTCAAGGTTTTTAAACCTTTCTCTCCAATGTGGCCTAGCCTACGATGCCAGAGCATAGTCTTTTCTGCTGGAAGTTTAACTTCCATAGAGTTTATAGAATCATGAATTTTTACATTCTTTTCTCCATGAGTAGCTTTTTGTGACTTTATAGAGACACTATTACATTGAACAACATGTGCATCCAACTTGTACAAGGAACCAATACAAGCACCCCTTGCTAGGAACATTAAGCCTCTAGTCATCTTGCAGCCATTTCCTGAGAATGTGACTTGCACTCCAATATCATTCAGCTTACTGACAGACAGTAGATTTTGAGCCAGACCTAGTATATGCATAACAGCCTTGATTCCCTTCACTCTTCCATCAGGGAATTGGATTCTGACTCTTCCACGACCAACAATCTCCAAAGTTGAATCACTTGCCAAGTACACCTTTCCACCATTGTATTCTTCATACTTCGTAAACTAGTCTCTATGAGATGTCATGTGGAAAGATGCTCCTGAATCAATTAGCCAAACATCATCTGATGCTAGTGTAGCCAAGGTTGCAATGAAGGCATCTGTATCACTCTGAGAAGAATCATTATCAGAATTATTCTTCTTCTTCTTCTTTTCCTCCTCTTTACAATCCTTTCGGACATGACCAGGTTGCCCACAGTTCCAACACTTCACCTTGAAATTCTTGCCAGGTGACTTTGATCTCCCCTCTGATTTTGATTTTGATTTCTTATCCTTCTTCTAGCATTTCTCTTTCGACCTTCCTCTAACAGTGGGGGCCTCCTTCACCATCTCAGAATATTTCCTTCTCATCTCTTCTGATAACAAAGAAGCAACAACATCTTCCATCTTGAAACTGGATGTTGTACTCCCAATAGCCATCACAAGGTCATCCCATGAATCTGGCAAAGAACACAATATCAGCATACAACGATCCTCTTCATCAATCTTTACACCAACATATGTTAACTGTGTAATCAACATGTTAAATTCGTTCAAATGATCAGCAACATAACCTCCTTCCTGCATTCTCAAAGTGTACAACTTCTTCCTCAGGAATAGTTTATTCACCAAATACTTCCCCTGATAAATAGATGCCTGTCTCTTCCACAAGGAAGATGCAGTCTTCTCTTCATGCACATTCAGAAGAACAGAGTCTGCCAAACAGAGCCTAATCAACCCCTTAGACTTTCTATTTGCAAGGTACCAATCTTCTTGCTTCATGCCTATAGGCTTTGCTCCAGACACAACAATCCAAAGATCATGATCAACCAGTAGATCTTCCATCTTAAGTTTCCACAACTCAAAATTGTTGCCATTGAATTTCTCTATTTTAATCTTTCCTAACGTGCTAGCCATCTTAATTTGTAATTCAAATTACCAAACTTCTATAGGATTCCCAATGAACAGAATTGACTCAAAAAACCCAATGTACCTACAAGGATAACACAACTGGCTAGGCTCTGATACCACTTGTAAGGAAAGCTAGATGCGGAAACAACTCTCCTTACGTCAAAACCTCAGGGAAGAATGAAGAGATACCTTTTTAAATTTTACAATTACAGTCCAATTAAGCTGCACATGAAAGAGAACAAAAATAGAGTATTTGACAAACACATATGAACACCAGATTTACGTGGGAAAACCATTACAGGAGAAAAACCCACCACACCAAGAGAAGTCACTTTGTATTACAGTAATAAAGATTACATATAGTGTTCTAACTTATCTTTCTGATGTCAGTTTACAGTAGCATTCACCATGAACAACCTTGTTACAGAACATTCACATTACAGTCTTCACAAAATAGAATTCATCCACTGATCATACAGTCACACAACAATTAGTCGATTCATCGAACCCATCACAATCTGCTATCATAGAGTATATCCATGTCGCCCCTATATGTCGAGCTTCCTCTCAGTAACAGCCACAACAGTCCAACTGTTAGCATTTCCCATTTAGCTCCTCTGATTGGCTATTGATTCACCATGTAGGATGGTCTTCTCTTGGTCAGAGTGATCAACCTGTGTTGGCATGTCGGTGAGACATGCAAGAAGTGTATACCTAATGCCCAGAGGCTTCATCATTGATGTCACCAAGAGTCATCCTTATCACCAAGATGTTGCATCGAGTCCAGAGAGCTATCGCTAAGACTTCGTCATGTCGCCAAGACCACATAGCGAGCCTTTATGTTATACCGAGACATTCAATAGTCGGCAAGACTTATCACTTTTGGTGAGACATCATACCGAAGCTCTAAAGTCACATAGATAGTAGAATTTACATCGGTGAGACTATCGTCATTCGCCAAGACATCACACCAAGCTCTAAGACTTTCTTCGAAGTGATTAGCAGTTGGCAAGACTATTGTCCTTCGCTGAGAGATCATACCGAGTCATTAAGGGTTATACCGAAGTGTTCAATATTCAGCAAGACATACCACTATCGTTGAGACGTTACTTCGAATGCTCACAAGTCATACTGAGCTCCAAACAATAGTCGGCAAGACTTTTGTCCATCGCTAAGACCTTACACCGAGACCTTTGCACTGCTTCGAGAGTATACCGTCGGTGAGACACACCAACTGTCACCAAGAGTTCTTCCCATGTGTTCAAGTCACCTCAATGTCTCCAGGATAAAACTGTCAGGGAGACATCCTTATCGGTAAGACTTCTTACCGAACACCCAAGACTCTCCCCAAAGACTTCAACAGAAAACGTTGTCGGTGAGACATTCATATCGTTGAGAGCTCATAGCGAACATCCAAGACTCTCCCTAATATTTGATAAATGCCAACAGTCGACAAGAGGTTTCCACAAGCATTGAGAGGTTATATCGAACGAAATGTCATAGTGATAGGATCTTTCGGTGAGACTGAAGCAAGGTCACAGTGACTTGAATAATTTCAACGAGGTTTCAACTGCTAGTTGGCCAGACACAAATGATGTCACACTGACTTTTCCCTTTCAGAGGTTTCAGCCTATGGGATTGAGGCACATATTTCCAACAGGTCTAAGGATAGTATTTCAATGGCAGATACAATAGATGAAATTCTATGGAGACTCCCAACTAGTTATCAACCAAGTCAATAACGATTACCAAACTAAGGATGATAAGCTTACTCACAAGATGGTAGAAAATCTCAAGGACTTTTTCATTGACATAACTTTTGAGCAGATTCCTTGCATGAATAACTAAGTAGTAGATGCTATGGAAACAATTGGATCATTTTTCTAGACATGCCACACAATGTTTGATTCAGAGAAGGGGCAGAACCTAACACCACTTGACTATTTCAACACACTTCTTGCATAGGTTTCATTGAAAGAAAGACCTGAAATTATCTTAGTACACCTTGTCATCATTGAACCATTATACTCTTGGAGATTCAAGGAAAGAAAAACACCAGGAGAAGGGAAGTACTAACTTGTGTAGACTCGTTTCAATTCTTTGTGAGGGTTTCCAAACACTTCACAGTCCAGACATGTATTAATGACATCATGAACCCTATAACAATGTCTTAATGTTTCTCATTGCACTTTGACTGACTTGGAATATTCTTTAGAGTCCTTATGCTTTACAAACACATTAAGAACAACATGAAGATGAAACCCTTGGGTGTTCTTAGACTTGGTTCAACATATCTTGATGGTTCTCTAACTCTTAGGACTCAGACTTGTGTGAACCACGTTCCACCCAATTGTGGTTTAATGTCACCAAGCACATTCAAGCACTAGCACTCAACCAATACAAGAAATGACTTGTAAACTTGCACCCTTTGGCCTACACATACTCCAAGTAACATAAAATGATATTTTACAACTAGCCAACAACAAGAAATTCCTGAAGTTAACAAAAACTATTAGGCAAATTGGTGTTTAGGACTGTCTCTCAATTTATTTGAACACATTGTCATTTGGATCTTCTACACACGTGTGTTTCATGGCTTCCAAATTTTCAAGAACATGGATGGAAATGGGGAAGAGCTTCCCACAAGGTTTCATGATTTTTGGATTGTGGAAACTCTCCCCATGAGATTTATTCAACCTTTGGAAACCCTAGGTAGGGTTTGTGACAATTTTTACAAAAATGGCAATATCTCCTTCAAAACTCAATGGATTTGAGTCAATAAAAAAGCATTGAAAATATGATGAATCCCTTCAACTTCTCCAATGATATTTTAGATCGTACCAGCAAGTACAAGTCTGTACAATGTGACAGAATAGTCAGTTTTACAAGAAAAAACACAATTTTGAATGTGCAAAATTGATGTTTTCTTTATTAAAACTCCTTCCAACCTTTTTTTTCATGTTTACAACACCCATTTGTTCTTTTAAAACTATTTCTAGACCTCCAACTGATCCACAAATTATTTTTAACAAATATGCAAAAGTTGTGATTACAACATTGACAACAATTTAGCAATTTTTACAACTTTGTCCTAAATTACACTTGATGACCAAAAATGGTCCTAAACCACTTAGGATAGTCTAAAATGACCTTATTTACATTAATCAAACCAAAAAAAAGAAAAAACTAAAGTTTCATAGTATAACCCAAAATTACATCAAAGTGTATCAGGGTGCCCCTGCACCATACTCCCCAGAGAGAAAAGATTCAAGGTCCCCTTGAATGGAGGTATGCAAAAATACAATTAACCAACATCTAACATTTGGGAATGATTCTAAATCTATCCCACCATCTACAATGATATCACCTGTATAGGGGTACAAATCAGAAACCAAGTCTTCAATCTTGAAATCAACTTTACTTCTTCTCACATCTACCTTATCACCTACAATCTCTATGTAATCACCCCCTGCAATTGGCATAAACAAAAAATAATCTTGGATAAAACAATTGAGGCACTTCACCCTGTGATTGCAAAGAGGCTACTTGCAAATCTCATAAACTTCCTTGAAATCTGCATTGTCTTTATACACTTTGAAACTGAAATTCTTGCACTATCAATGTTCTTCCACTCCAAATATCAACCACCTTATGAATTTTCCCCTTCCTCTTCTTGTGTTTGAAAACTTAGTGTTGAAGGTAGTCAACCCACTTGTTGGTACTTATATTTGACAACTTTGTACCCATCTTGGATGACACTATTTCTATGTGCATCTGCTCAATGTCACTCTCATCAGTTTCCTTCACCCCAACCATGGTACCTTGAGAATTATAATCACTGTCTTCTGCAATATCTTGTTGCTGCCCCAATTGTAATTATTACTAATTAAATTGTCTTTTTTTCATCTTCAAATCAGTCTAAATTTTTTGTTGCTTTGAACCTTCTTTCTTCACCAAAAAATGCTCATTCAACTCTACAATTTCGTTCACATCAGATTTGTGGTCTTTAACACCTAAAATCCTACCACAATCAACCCTCTAAACAAGTTTTTGGCTATCACTGTTGTTGAAACCATCTCTAACTCTAAATATTTGAAATTCTTCATAGGCTACTTTACACATGACATACCAACCCTTATTATGAAATCAGTGTGATGATTTATACCCCTGAGTGGAGGCAATGATTTTGGGATCTCATCCATCACTATATCAACATGTTCCTTGAAAAAATATTGGATCTCCAAAGGAAATTCATCAATCCTAGTTGTTGTCACAACAAATCTAGGTCTAATTATAATTGTAGAGCCCATTTCTCCCTCTTTCAAGGGTTTAATGAACTCCTTCTCTCCTACCAACATCACACTAGATCCCACTTATGATTCTTGACTTTCTTCTTTCAAAGGTGTGAGAGTGTAAGAGACCCCATCCTTCTCTATGACATATGTGTTTTTCCTACCATCATGGACTACCTTTCTATCATATTGCCATGGTCTACCTAGTAGCATATGGCAAACATCCATGGGAATGATGTCACACAACACTTTATCCTTGTATCCCCCTATGTGGAATTCTACCCAACTTTGTTCATTCACCAACACTTGCTGCCCTTTGTTTAACTAAGGAACCTTGTATGGAGTTGCATGAGGTAATCTTTTCAACTCTAACTTCTCTACCATTTCAATAGAAACCAAATTATTAGTACTACCAGAATCAATGAAAAATTTACAACATTTACCTTGGCATTTGCATGTAGTCCTGAAGAGTGACTTTCATTGTGGTGGTTCCTTCTCCATGGGAACTTTGATTAGGGTTCTTCTCATTAGAAAAAACTTTCCAATTTCTAGTTCTTCAACTTGTGGTGGAGAATTCATAGCCAAGTGGTGTTAGGTTCTGCCCCTAGGTCAGTCCTTTAGGAGTCTGTCATAATGAATTGACAATCCATCAATTGTTCATTTCACAACATCAATAAGTTGATTCAATCAAACTATGTGGTCTCTACATGTATAACATAGGCAAGACTCATCTTTGATAAGCCCCTGAGGCCCCTAGGATAGTCTTTTAGGCTAGGTTCTTGGTTAGAAATCTTAGAAAATACAAAAAAACATTCGAAAGATTAGAAAAACCCTAAACATTCAAATATTGAAAATCCTTAAACATTTGAAAATTGAAAAACCCAAAAACATTAGAAAACCTTAGAAAAACTCTAAACAACCTCAAATACCGAAAACCAAAAACATTCACATAAACATTCCAAAAACCAAAAATAACCTCAAAACATTTTCAAAAACACCAGAAACATTGAAATATTCCAAAAAATCCAAAACCATCCATCCCATCTTGCTTTCACCCGCAATAAACCTTCATCCATAATAAATCAATTGTCATATTCAACCTTTGGAAAAACCAATAGAAAGCAAGTATCATAAGTCGTAAAGTGAGAACTTAAGTGTCAAAATCTAAAGTCTAGATCATAGGTAAATGAGTCAGTGAAGTTTATATCAATGGCTTATCACACGCTTCATCCTAATCAAAACATCTGATAACATGTCCTAGGATGCATCCTTCCTGCAATAGACATCAACATTAGAAATCACTTTAGCTAAAATAAACTGGCAAGAGATATAGATAACACTGAATATTTCTCTTTGATCTTTTCTTATGATTTATCTCAATGACGCATTCCAAGGACCTCTCGATGATGTCACAATGATTTAGAGAGAAAGGAATGGGGCATTGATCATTATCTTTCATTTGTTGTGCTTGTGGGTATTCTTGTAAAATAATCTTGGCGCATACTTGCTTAGTTGTGTTTAGGGAGGTCGTTTGGTAGTAGGTTGTTGACTATTGCATTTGCTTTGGTCTGAAATATTCTAAACTTCTAATCTACATTTTGATGAGGTTAATGTATGTCAAGGTGTGAACAAGAACTATCCTATCTATTTGTAGAGTCAAAGTCCATTACACTAGATACAATGCCATCCTAGTTTTCAATATCAGGATGCATCGTGTCTATGTGTTATATCAAACACAAGGAATGACAAAAAGTCCCAATCCCAAGATATGATCAAATCATTAAACTCTCATCACCATATCTAATAAAGTCTCGGTTGATCATGGACTTACTGGACTTCTAAATCAATTTCAAGATTAATGGTCAAATCCATTCTTCTTATTCTTCTATCTTTACTAACATTTCCATCCAAGTAACAAATTTGTGTGATATATCAAAATATACATGAGGCTACCCATTGCCAATGACTGTCTATATATCATCAAATCTATCTACATCAAACATTTGCACTTTCTAGTCCTCTCTGAGTTGAACTGATCTTGAATTTTTATCGAGAAATCAACCCAAAATTCAAAATTTATGTCCAATCTCTCGAGGGGGTAGGGTACCAACTTATTCCTTCTGTTTGGGCAGTAGTGGGGCATCCAAAAATTAGAATTATTTTTTATTTTTTTATTTGAGCAATAGTTTTAATCTGAAAAGTTTTAGTCTTTGAAGTAATATAGTAGGTACCTCGCTTGAAAGAAGGGAAAAATGTAGTCACTTAAATATGTCCTGAATGATACCATGCACTCGAATATGATATACTAACACCATCTCATCCTAAAACCCATCCTCTTTTTGCTTAATTAATTAAATTATCCTAGCTATTTAATTAATCACATCATTTTCATCTATTAACCTGATTGACCTAATTAGGTAAATTCATCCCCTTTCATGCTAACATTTCATTAGGTGTTAAATTAGATAAATCAAATTATCTAATTTAATCCCTAAGTCCTCTTATTTAATTAAATAACCCTAAGTCATTTAATTAAATATCGTATCACTTCCCCTTTTCATTAAATAAATAAATTATTTAATGAATATCCTAATTCTCCTAATTTTCATAATTGAAACTTTATTTGATTATCAAATTACTAATTAAATCTAATCCTCCCACTTGAAAAGGAATATTCCTAGAGAATATTCCTCCTTTGCACATTCCCCCAAAAGGAATATTCTCATGGAATATTCCTTCTCATTTGCACAATTAAATTTGGTTTTAATTAACTAAATATCTAATTTTCCTCACCCATGAGAATATTCTCTTTCTTCACTCATTTGAAAAAGGGAATATTCCTTTTTAATAACAAACTTTCAATAATACTTCTTGTGCAAGTTTTGAAAGTGTGTTTGTTTGGATGAATGCAAGCCCTTGATTAAATATCATCTTGAATCCTCAACCCTTGACATGAATCCATGATCCATGCCTCCATCTTCCTTCCATTCTAACCGTTGATTGATCCTTTTGATCTTGACCATCATTTTTCCTATTCTATAAATAGAGCTTGCATCTATTGAATAGGGATCCACCTTTTAATAGTGAACTTATACTGTTAAAATCACTCTCATATTGCACTCACATTTTATGTTCTAAAAGGAATTTTAGGTTAATTTCTTGCATCATATTATCTTAGCTTCCGTTAATGGCTTCCATGGTAACTTAGGTGCATCTATTTAGCATATTTTGAAACTAGGGTTTCAATCTTTTGAGCCTTGCATACACTTAGAATAGCTTAACATTCATCATGTTAAAATAGCTTTCATCACGTTTTATCATGCATCTCTCATTGGTTTCATCAATTCTCTTCAATAGAATCAATCAAAACAAGCTCATTATCCACAAGATTGGGAAAGGGTCGCCTTTCCACATCAATGTGACACCACTCCCCCAATAGGATAAGTTTCAATGGATTAGAATAGGTTTTTTGAAGCTTTCGTATTTTAATATGTTAGTTTTAATGGCTTCTTAGCTTAGTTTACATTGAATGCTTTTATTGGGATTGAGACATAGTTGCTTAATTATGCTTCGATAGTCATGGATCAAGTGTAGTTAGCCTATACTACGTCATCGGTCAGAAGTACAAATAAAATGTTCCTAGGCCCCATGAAGTCCAATATATATTCTATGAAAGTCTAGAGATTTTTTCTCTCAGATCTCTTAACAAACTTTGCCAAAAACCTATAGCCTAAAAGGATTGAGACACCTAGGGAACAAAATGGGGCATCTCTTTGTATTCAATCACCCACCCCAATATTTTGGCATATTTTTTTCCCCACAATACAAAGAATAGGAAATATGGCTCTTGGCGATATTATGTTGAATGCCACTATGGAATTTTGCAAGAATTAAGTTTTTATATGGTCAAAAAAATTGAAAATTGACAAAACAATAGAGATTATTAGGGAGGGATCCCACATCTAAACCGGACATTCTTAGGTCCTAAAAACTATGAGAACTACTTTGTCAATTTTTTTCTCTTAGGTCTCTTGAGATACTTTGTTGGAACTCTATAGCCTAAAAGGATCAAGAAACCTATGGAATAAAATGGGTCCTAACCTATAATTAACCTTCCAACAATGACATGTTAGCACAATCAATTTTCCCTCACAACATAAAGAATAAAAAATATGGCTCTTAGAAATAATACATTGAATTATATTGATGCATTTGATAAGAATTCATTTATTTTTTGAATATTCAAATAATTTAGAGTTGAAAAAAAGAGACTTTAGTATGGGGGGATATCACATCCACATGTGCATCTATATAGAAGAGTCCAAGGACCCAAAAAAATTAAGAATATCAAATTTTAGCATTTTTTTGCTCTTAGGTCTCTTAAATGACCTTGCCAAAACCATATAGCATTGAAATATCGAGAGACCTAGGAGAAAAAATGGGTCCTTCCTTAGCATTAAACTTCCAAAACCCAACATGTTTTCACAATCATTTTAACCCCATGATGCAAAAAATAAAAATTATGGTTCCTACGAATAATAAATTGAATGGAACTGAGAAATTTTTAAAGAATGCATTCAATGTTTGCATGGTCAAATGATTTTAATTTGAAAAAATTTAAGAGATATTATTATGGAGAGATCCCAAATCTATCTATACGTCTAGATGAAATATTCCTAGGCCTTGTGAACTTTGAGAACTACTCCATTGAAGTTTCATATATTTTTTCTCTCAAGTCTCTTAAATCTTTACTAGAACCATGTAGCCCAAAAGGATCAAGATGCCTAGGGAACAAAATAGGGCCTCTCCTATCATTAAACCACCTAACCCAATGTGTTGGCATAATCATTTTGGCCCCACAATGTGAATAATGTAAAATATGGCTCTTGGAAACAATATAATGAATGCCACTGAGGCATTTTACAAGAATGCATTCATTATTTGCATAGTGAAGTTATTTTGAATTGAAAAATATGAGATATTATTTTTGAGATGCCTTACATCTACTTGTAATTCTAGATGAAACATTTTTAGGACCTATGAATTTCAATAATTGCTCCATCAAAATTTTCTATTTTTTTGCTCTTTGATCACTCAAGAGGATTTATGAGAATCATGTATCTTGGAAGGATTGAGAGACTTATGAAATGAAATTGAGTCTCTCTTAGAATTCCCCTATCCACCCTAATGTGTTGACATAGCCAATTCAACCCCACAAAATAAAGAATAAACAATATGGCTCTTGGAAATAACACACTTAATGCCATTAAGGCATTTTGCAATAATGCATTCATTGTTTGCATGGTCAGGCAATTTTAATTTGAAAAAAAACTAAGATAAGTTATTGTGGAAGGAACCCACATCTATCTATAGGTAAGATAAAATATTCCTAGGCTCCATGAACTCTAAGAACTAATCCATGAAAGTTTGACAATGTTTTTCTCTTAGGAATCTTAAAATACTTTGCCATAACCCTATAGCGCAAAAGGATTGAGACACCTAGGGAATGAAAGGAGCCATACCATATAATTCAACTACCCACCTTGACAAGTTGGTGTAGTCAATTCACCCCCACAAAGTGAACAATGCAAAAAGAAATTTGTTGGAAACTTTTGTAATTTTTAGAACTTTTTTTAAAGCCAAACATTTATTATTTTTTTAATTTTATATACTTATAAAAGTTATAAATCATATTAAATTTCATTCCAAACTAAAAGAATTCACAATCTATAAATTTAGCATGCAAGTAATTTTTCACTTTTGATAGTTTTTTGTAAGTGTGGTCCAACATTGAGTTTTCTCATTTTTCCTCTTGTTTTCCATTTTTCATCACTCACTCATATTTTTATTGCATCTTAATATAAATACCTTCAATTATTTCATCCATTCAAATGATCAAAGTCATACTTTTGCAAGTGCTAGCGAGGGCTATCCTATTTAGGACAATTATAATAGTCCTCTTTATGGATGTAAAACAATCATACTTTCCTTATTTTTCTCTTTTATGCATTCATTATCCCTTCTCACATCCTAATAAAACTTATAATCTCTATTTTCATGGATATCTCATGAATTATGGGCTCTCAAATGGCATAATAGTAATCTAATATGACTGTCACAACAACAAGTTCTTGAAACCCTTATTATAAATAACTTTCTACATTCTTACCATATGATTTGACTCTATTGAAATATATCACTCTTAATAAATTTGAGTGTGGGGCTTTATGCATCTTGTTTAAGGTTATATAGAAGCATGTGATAATGATGGTTGGTATAGTATACTATGAACTTGCTTTGACTATGATTCCTAAGGGTTTGAAACCTATAAATTAGATTGTGAATTTCATGAATTTGTAATAGTAATCTCCCCAATAATATGATGAATCACTAGGTAATTTACATCCATGGTTCAATAATGCAATGAAAATATTGATGGACTATCAATGATGAGGAACCTTGGCAACCATGATTAGAAACATGAAGAAATATCCTTGCAACATCAAGAAAATACTAGATCAAAATTTAGTATCATGATGTATCAAACACTTATATCAATTAGAATAAAATAATTTTTTTTTCAAAAAAGTTTTATCTTAGGGTTTGGTGAGCTTCTATCGCCAACCAAATATTTGGTCCTATTTGTTAGTGTGAAAAGAGGTATTATCAAACTAGTTAGTTTTTAGCCTATTTAGTAGAGTCTTATTCACACTACACTTAAGCTCACTTAGAGGATATCTAAACTTTTGTCTCACCTTATGTAGAATCATCAAGTGTCTCAACACTTATCCGTAGAGTCCTACACTTGTTTCATACTTGGAGGGGTAGTCAAAGTTTGACTCCTAGCTTGTCACCTCTTCTTTCTTTCTTTTATAAGAAAGGATCACTTGTATATTTTACAACATATGATAATATTGTAAATGCCCTTGACAATTTCACACTATATTTTTCTCCCCCTAAATCATTGAGCCTAATTGAGTCCCTAATTTCCTAAAATTATGCATTCTATAGCCCATTTGTACCACTTTTTGATAACTTGCAAGCACTAAATAAATGCATCCGATTAGCATTTCCCTCAACACTTGATGTCTTGGAAGTTAAGGCCAGAGTCCCCCTACTTAACTAGGACCCAATTTTGGATATTTTGGAGTGACCATTTTAACATTCAAAATTCAAATATCAAATGTTGGCTATTGAGATTTAATTCTCGAGAAATTAGAGAAATGCCTATAAAAACCTAGTCTTTTCATCATTGAAAGAAAACTGAGAAAACTATTGGAAAAATTATGATAAAGAGCACTATCAAGCAAGTCAAGAGCAACATTTTAGAGCATTATTGTAGTAATTCAAGATCCTAACATCATGTCAAAGTGTATGTGTGTTCATGTTATCATTGTTTTGTGAATGCTAACACTTTTGTAGGTCTCCAAAGCATTCAAGCAAATCAAGCAAGGACAATCAAAACCTTGAGGTGATGTGCATGACTTCACTCCTTCAAGGAAGCCATTGAAGGGTGGTGAGTTGCAACACTATGATATTTCATTATTCATTCCTTTCATTTATCAATTTATCATTGACATTGTCATTGTAGAAGCGGAAACACTTACACGGGGTTTGACTGAGGAAAAGCTCCTAAATGGCCCAACATTTCCCCTTTCTTTGAATGTTTAGGTTACAGGTTTGAAGAGGATTGAAGAAATATTAAAGACAACTTGTTCATTGTTGAATTTAAAGCCCTAAATTTTGCCAAATCATGAAAAATCACTTATAGAATTATTCGACAACTTTGTAGATGGAAATCAAAAGCTCAAATCTATCACTAGAGGACCCCAAAAGCAGAGCAGGACACACTATCAGAAATCCATACACCTCTAGACATCCTAGTCCTCCTATTTAACTCATAACCAAATTTTCACATAGTGTCACATCTCATTTTCTTGTATAAAATTAATTATTGAACCAAGAAAATTGAATCATTAAGAAAATAAAAAAAATGACTTTTATTACCTTATTTTATTCTGAATGGTGAAAAGAAAATAAAATAAAAGAAGACTTATATTATATGTTGATATTATTATTATTATATAAATATTTGTTTATATCAAAGATTTGGTATTTAATTTTAAAAAAAAAATTGTTTCAATTAAAAGAAATTAAATAAATAAAAGTAATGGTAAATTAAATTATAAATGAATTAGTTCCAATTGGGAAAAAAAATTGATTGAAATAATCATCATGCAAATTCATTTAAATTGCATGTCCATTTAAAATGTAAATGCATGCATGAAGCAAGCGGGCCGTAAAGCTGGAGCGGTGGGAGATAGACTTTTGCATAAGTCATGCAAAGGGGCTTGCTTAAAACTGTATACAAATCTTTAAGAGAAATTTATTATGGCGGTAAAGAGAAAATTAATGAAAAAGGAAATTTGATGCAATGAAAAAAGAGTGGGAATGGCCTTACCCTGTGGGGGATTTGGGAATCTTCTCCATAAATAGGAAAATGGGCGACAGCTCTGCCTCTCCTCGGCAGTCACTATGTCTCGATAATTTTAAAGGATGGCACTCGAAAAGGATCACGGGGATACCAATCGCTCTGCCACTGCAAAAGAAAAAATGGAGGAAAATCCACAAAGACTAGATAATGCTATGAAGAAGCAAGTGAAATGGAGGAAGAAGGAAGAATGGAGAACAAATGATGCACCGAGATTTCCAGCGAATGCCCTATCTCTTTCTGGTGTTAAAATAAAGGTACGATCCAAATTCATGTCTTTTAGAAAATGATAAGTAGCGAAAGCAATTTCTGCACTATTCAATTCAGTCTGAAACCTGTCAAGAACTCTGTGATCTTTGCATGCCCTATATTGTAATGTAGTCGTGTATGTTTTGTTTGGATCAATGTTTTCCAATACTCTCCCTAATCTTTGGTTCCCAGAATAACAGAAATATTGATGTATGCAGAACATCTGATTATTTCTAAAAAAAGTTTTCTCGCTCAATAGAATGGACTGTTTAAAAGACCTCATGTTTGTTTTCATTGTTGAAATATAAAGATCATAATGTGAATATCGTCTCAGCGGCAATTGTCAACTGTGTCTTTTTTCTATTTTAGAAAAGGGCGTTTGTAATAGGTATACGCAGCACCTCGACCCCGTAGCAAGTGAACAAAATATTGTTCTCAAAGAATTAAAATCTTATAATGCAGCCTTGTCTATCCATAGAATCTTGGTTAATTCATATTGAAAACCTCTGGTAATTTAAATCCCTGGCATTTCAATGTGTTGGAAATTGCCATCTAGATAATATATAATTAGGTCATTCTTCGGTGTTGATCTGCAGATTTTATGAGGTCAGATCCTCATTTTGTTTAATATGTTGCAACCACAACATCTTACGAGAACCTTTTCCTAATATGAGATGATAGTTACCAAAGCCCTGTTCCAAGCTTTCATTTTGGCACGGGCAAAGCAGATGTTGGAAAGGCCGCGGAATTCGATCTCTGCAGCTACCGATTGCAAATTTACTTAAAAGTTCTTCCAACCTTTTCAATAAATCGATTTGTCCTCCTTATTTGCATCTAAGTAGCTTCCAACCATATTCTCTTCGAATCCACTGATCTGGCAGCAAAATGCAGAAAGCATAGCACTTTGAAAACCTTCAGAAAACTTCCTATGGTCCCATGGGTTTCGGCTTCTATTTTCATGGAGGAGGAGGTCTTATGGGAAAAAAAAAATTGTGTCACAAGATTAATTGGAATGTTTTCCAGAAAAATAACAGCCCCTAAGATTTCAGCTGGTGAAATTGAGGTAGGACTAGAATTTGCCTTTAAGAAATTTTTCTGCCATTTGTTTATCATCTAAAATTTTATATTCTTATCATAAAATAAAAATGAGAGAATTTCTATTTATTTATTAATTTTTATCAGAGAACTGCAGTTCATTCTTTAAATTTTGAAGGTTAAAAATTTAAGTTGAATTGCCCCCAACTTAAAATATTTCTAAAAAATCTCAACAATACCCACTACAATTTTTTAGAAAAATGAAACCTTATCCTATCTCTCAATAGCTGATCCTTGCATGCTAATACAAGCTTGATAAAACCTTAAAAAAGGCATAAATATTTATCTTATTTATGAGATTTTATGTTACATTAACTTTAGAAGCGATAAGTCTAACTATAAACTGAAAGTGAAAGTACAAATTTAAATTATAAACAGAGAATCTTCATTGTCTTGAAGAACCACAGGCTGTTAAAAAGAGGTCAGGAATAGCAGAAAAGGAAAGAGTTATAGTCTTCGAAATAAAGCTTTGTCCATTCCTTGAAAATCTAGTTTTATGACAATAATTCTGTTGCAACTAACATCAGCATTCATTTCAAATACGTATCTAGCACAGAAATGGTAAGGGCTAAAGCAAAATACAGTGTAAACTAAAAGCTATGATTTTTCAAATGGATGAATATCATGTCTATACTTTCACGCCTTGCATGCATTTCTTTCCTAAAAACAAATTAGCTTCCTTGTTTTTAACGGCACTCTTTTTGGCTAATAAAAGACATGGTTTCTTTCAAAGCCTAAATATTTTGGGAATAAAACAATATTCTATTGAATCTTCTTAAGCAAATAAGTTCAAAAGTGGGCTAGATATCTTTTCCTTTAAGATAAACTTTTCTTAAATTATTTTTCTTTTAAGCGAATCTTTATAGGTTAGATATATACGTGAAAGGATAGTCTCTCATATTTATATTATTTAGTATTTATATTCAAGTATTTAAAAAAAGAAAATATATAATTTTTTTTTATATAATAGTTAATGTTTATGTAATTATTTTTAAAAATAAAAGGAATTAATAAAGTAAAGAAATTATATTTGAATTGAAAAGTAATTATTGATTATATTTAATAAAAATATTGTTTCTTTATATTAAAAGAAAATATTTTGAAAATATTTTAATTATGAAATTTAAATAGGAGGTTGAAGTTAAAAGAATTGAATATGAAAATTGATAATTTGGATGAATTGAAGGTGTCTTGCATAGATTAATAACATTAAGAGTAGAGTTAAGTTTGGTGATAAGATTAATGATAAGTGAAACATTTGGTGTATTCATAATTATGGGATTTAAGCATTAACCATTTCTACTCTAAAATCCTAAGTGACCTAGCTTTTAAGCTGGCTTGTTCCTTGAATAGAGTATTTACATTGTTATTTCAAAGAGTTGTAGGTCAAAAGATCTTAAACTAATGTAGTAGAATAATGATGTAGATTTCTATTAATTTAGAATCATCTTACTAATTTGTTATTTCAACATTCAATTTGCACTTTATTAGGTAGTAGTATGTGCCTTGTTATTCTTAATCAAGGTTTTGTTTAAAAAAAGTTACCATTTGATAATCATAAGTTCGTTTTGTTAATTATTGTTATTTTTATTCTAATTCAATTAATATTACATGTGAAAAGGCAAGAGTTAAATATATATAGCTATAGAATTCGTGTAATGGTTATCTATTCATTGACTCCTTTGCATAAGCATTTGGTCTATAGTGATTAATTCAGTAGACATTAGCCTCCTATAGATGTAGTGGTTGTTTTTTTGTCTTCCATGAGTGTCTTCATGAATGTTTAGCACTTACATGGCCTAGTGGTAAGGCACATTAAATAATTTTATGGCTTTAAAGGTGAACTGTTAGGTTGATTTATATGATTGATGTATGCATTTAGAGTATTTATTATTGTTCTTGAAACTCATGATATCATTAGATGTGGTTATGTCATGCTTCACTTTTCCATTAGTCCAATCAGATTTGCATAGATAGTTTTCCTTGTGCTGGGTCGGGTATTCTCCTTTTAAGTTGAATTTTAGGGAATTGAATCATTTTGTGGTAGGATGGAAACATGCTCCAATAGTGTTCTTTCCCTTGAAGTGGTAAAAGGAGTCAAACATCGTAAGAACCCTATCAAGAAAGTTCATATTATGTTACATTGTATAATCTCGTTCATGAAAATGGGGTCTATTGTAAGGAATATGTTCATTTATGCTTTGCCATAATGTTGGCATATGTACTCTAAATTTCTTGTATTAAAATAAATTCTTGTCACTATTCTTAGATATTAGACATGTGTCACCTTTATATGTTTGATTATGCGTAACTTGTGTAAATTGATGTTTTTAATTTAAAGAGGTCTTTACAGATAAGCACTCAGTCTCTACATTTTCTAGATATGCTTGTAAACTATTGTTTCAGTCTGTTATTTGTCAGGATCTTGCATTTTAAGTATTAGATCATATAGTCTAATTAGATCAAGCAATTTCCAAATCATTCCAATTTATTTCCAATCCCTCAAAGAAGGAGATCTAGGTCTAATTGGCTCACCTTCATGGTTGACAGTCAATCTACTCACCTTGTTGATCTCCCTCTTTAATGAAAGAGTGGAAAAGGTCCTCGTACAATCCTAGGTTCTTTGCATTGAGGACCTTGGATCTCTTTTCCGTTCTTTCACATATCACATGTATGCTTATGATATTTTCTTATTTTAAATATGTTCATTTGTGGATTGTTTTGAGTTTGCAAATAGATCTTGGCTTCTCCAACATATTGTCAGAGCAAGCTTACAAATCCAATCCCTTTCTCTCTTAAATTTGTGAGGGTCATGGGAGTCAAGTTTCAAATGGTGCTTTCTAGAATAAAACCAACTTCATAGTTGCACTCAAGAGGGTTGAGAGATGAAATTCGATATATAACACTTGTGTATTCAGAGAAAAAAATCTAAGTTAAATTTTGGGGCCCAACCATGGATGGTAGTACAAAAATTCATACAATCTGTATGGATTTGTATCATTGTACTATCCAACATACCATCTTTCATCAACATACCAATCTACACCAATTTCTTGATCTACATGTTGCCTTGGCCTTTGTGCAGTAATTTTTTTTTTTTTTTTGTTTTTTAGTAACTTTTTAATCATTAAAAATTTACTTTTTTTGTTAGTAGTACAACTATAGGCATCAGGGAATATTTTGTTAGTTTTGAGAATATTCTATTAGCTAATGTTAGCATGACATCATCAATTTTCAACCCCAAGTTTGCCCCTTCACCGTTGGCTTGTTTTGATTTTTGGCTCAACTTTAGGAGCCTTGTTCTTAGGCATACAAATGTCTATTTGGGTGATTTTTTTATTATGTGTATTTTTCATCATATATCTAGTTGTATGATTTTTTAGTTGTATGATTTTTTTGTAGTATGATGTATGGATGTTTTTAAAATTTTAGATTTTCATAAGACACCTTGCACAATTCCTATTTTTGGAACTTTAGAGAGCTCTTTTGGGCTCATACAAACTCCTTTTTGGGTCTTGTTTTCTTGAACTTGCATGATTCTTTGAGCGCTAGGTAGTGGTGATGTTAATTTCTCATACTATCTTTCAAAAAAAATTAATTTAGAGTATGACTCTTTTTGAGGTTTTGTACATCAAATCCACTTTGTGGAATCTGTAATGCACTAAAATAAAGTTCCATATCACTGTATCTTTCACGGGGGTCATACTTTAAATAATGGGGTTTTTCATTTTCAGTTTTGTCATTTTCTTTTAGAGGTTTGAAATGCATACTTGATATATGTCTTCATTGTCCACCTAATGACATAAACTTGTAAGAACTAAAAATAGCAAATAATTATGTAAATGCACTCATCTAAAGTGCCACAAGAATTGAATGTGTGTTCCTTAGGTAGGGAATTTTGTACTTACACTAAATTATAAAGTCTAATGGGGGGTTCTGTAGTGCCTTTATTTTCCATCGCAACAATGGATCCTTGTGATTCTTGCCTCATGTGTGTGTGCTTTGATACACACCCCTTTTTAGTTTCTTGATGTTGGGTCTACATTCCTATGCACACTTTTGTGCCAAATTTTAGCTAATCTACCTATACCTCTTCCTTGTCGGTATTAAGGGGGGAGTTATCACAATGTTATGCTAGTGCTTCCTTGGGTTTCAATAAAGAAATGGAAGAACCTTCTACTTTTTTGGGGGTTCTTATAGATCTTCTATCTTTATCCCTCCTATGGAAAATTATTTTAGTGGATCATATTTTGTGAGATTCTAGTACTTATGTAGAGCATTGTAATACATATTTTAGTATTGTACTACATGTCACACGTGCATTTGTTGATCATACTCCATAATCATAGTACTATCTACATCTTCAACTTCATAGAGTTGATTTTCTTTGTGCCATTTGTGTATTCATGGTTGAGTAGTGCTCCATATGTTCACTCATGCAATTTTTTGTATCTTTTATCTTGATATAAATTTCTTGGAGGTTCATTGATTCCAATACATGCTAGTTCATCTTCAACATAGTTTACAACTTCAACATGCTTTAGGAGTTATTCATCATCATGTTCCTATCTTCATGGAACATCTTTTCAAGAGGTATTATCCTTCTCTTTCTCTCTTTTAGAGAGGATTTTTGTTCCCATTGGATTTTCTCCATTTTTCTCCATTTTTGAGAGATCATTATTGTACACATGAGTACCTTATTAGGCCTTGTTGTTAGGACTCATCTTTTTAGTATTTAGCTTACTCCTTAAGTATCACTTAAGGGGGGTGTTAGTGTGAAAAGAGATATTATCAAACTAGTTAGTTTTTAGCCTATTTAGTAGTCATATTCATACTACACTTAAGCTCACTTAGTGATCATCTAGAATTTTGCCTCACCTCATGTAGACTCATCAAGTATCTCAACACTTGTCCATAGAGTCCTACACTTGTTTCATACTTGGAGGGGTAGTCAGAGTTTGACTCCTACCTTCTCACCTCTTCTTGCTTACCTTTATAAGAAAGGATCATTTGTACATTTTACAACATATCACATGCTTATGAAATTTTCTCATTTTATATATCTCTATTTGTGGATTATTTTGAGTTTACAAGAAAATCTTGGCTGCTCCAACATTATTTAAGACCATTCCAATTGACTTTTTGGAAGAAACTTAATATTAAACCTATTAGATTTGATTGATAGTCAATTTATTTTTCCTTTGACTTAGTAAACCTATATAATAATTA
Organism: Sequoia sempervirens; assembly: GCA_007258455.2. Lineage (NCBI taxonomy): Eukaryota > Viridiplantae > Streptophyta > Pinopsida > Cupressales > Cupressaceae > Sequoia > Sequoia sempervirens. The sequence continues at coordinate 143,994,341 of VDFB02000002.1, read as the reverse complement.
TCTAGAAACATACAAATATTATGGTTTGAAGCTTGATTTTTCATGCTTGAGACTATTATGATTATAAAAAACAACAATTTTATCCATGTTAAACAAATGATCATGAACAAAAAAATGGATTGTAATGATTAGAAATTGGATTGCAATGAATAAAAATTGGACAATCATTACTACTTATCTATGGTTCCTAAGAGATAGTGGAATTATAATACATTCCTATAAAACCTAATCATATCCTAAAAAATATGATTCTCATCCCCATACTCAATAGGGACTATCAAATTCATCAAGTCTATGGTCCCTGATTTGAAAACTCGATCTACATTATCATGAGTACTTCATGCCTCCATCTTGTTTCCATAAATGTACAATCAAATTAAGAGATTATTAAAGGGGAATAATGATTCATAATATGGAATCACTATGGAAAAGAGAGATCTTGATGTTGCAAGAGATTTGTCGCATTGTTGAACTAGAAAATAGACCTGTATTGGAGTAGAAAATTAGAATCTTGATAAAGAAAGATATTACCCTATGACCATTTATACTTTCCTATGATTTTTTTAATTTAGGATGTGGCTAATTGAGTTATTATATGCTAGATATATAATGGGAAGAGGATACAACATGTGCAATACAAATGATGAGTTGATATCTTAAAACTTATGTCAAATATACATTTAAGTGAAGGAGAGGCTTTTCCATTGTAGTGTCAGAAAATGTGCTCCTTTACATTTTCAAACTATGTTTGCATCCCCTTAATTAATTGGCCTTAATTAAGCCTCTAATTGACCCAATTATGCATTTAAAAGCCTAATTAATCCCATTTTTTGAAAAGAAGAACCTACATTTAAATTGCGATTTTTTGCCCTTGATATTTAATTTTTAGGAAATTAGAAAATTACCTATAAATACATAGTATTTTTATCAATTCAAAACATCTAGCATTAGAGGCAACTTTCACAAGAGAATATATTATTGTCAAGAGCATTCAAGAGCAAAATCTTCAGATGATTATTGCAACAATCAAGATCAAGATCATCATGTCAAAGTTGTTTGCATTTATGCATGTTTTTGGAGCTAACATTGTGATGTAGGTTTCAAGTTTCAAGCATCAATTCAAGCATCAATTCAAGCATCAAGATCCATCATCAATCAATCCATTTCATGCAAGATCCAATCCTTAAAGAGATGTGTTAGATTTTAGTCCTCTAAGGGAAACCATTAAAGGATTTGGTGAGTTACAACAAGCTAGTGTTCATTCATCATTCCTTGTTTTATCATTATTTTATTTCAAGGTTTAATTACCAAAACAGGGTTTGAACAAGGTAAACCCCTATTCACCAAAAATATTTTTTTCCCTCTCTTTTTGTGTGCAGATTTGTAGGTGAGTGAAGATTGGTCAAAAGTGCAATTTTGCAAAGTTGTCAAATTTTTCATCAAAGTTGTCAAGAAACAAAATCTTACAGAATTTATTTCCAACTTAATTTCTAACAGTGAGATCTAGAGAAATTAGGAGTGCAAATCCAAGAGTAGGGGACTATGAAATCAAATTTTGGACCCTTGTAGTAAGACCCATTCACCCTAGGGAAAATCTATTCCAGGAGGACACTCAACAACAACTTTTGGTGATTGGTACACATCTACTTACCCTTCTCAGATCTACTAGAAGTTCATTGTTTCTGATTGTGTTATGCTTTAAATTGATGATTCAAGTTCCATATTGCATAATTGAGTTTATTTAGTTTTTTAATTTTTTCTCCCAAGAGTGCATTTCAGGCATATTTACCATGTCTTGTCATAAGGAAAAACAACCAAAATCTCCAAAAGGGTTGACTTTCCTAAGGGTTGAAAGTCAATCTTACCTTTGGGGATCTCTTTTTTTCCTAATGAAACAAGGAAGATAGGTGCATACATCCTCCTTTTACCCATTTCCCATCACCTACTTTCCTTCATTTCATCCATGAATATATTTTAAAGAGATACCTAAAATAACATAACATACTTAAATAAAATAAATTTAGATGTACTTAACATCATCAATTACAAGTCCTAGATTAAGTACATAACATACTAAAATCAAATAAATTAAAAAATACATAACATAATTATAAACTATGTACAAAATTTGTGTCATTCCACCAATTCAATTCCATGAACTATGTAGATCTACTCTAATCTTTATGTTGTCAAGTGTTGCTTTGTGTTTAGATTCATGAATTTTTAATAATCTTTTATCCAATGATCTACCCCAACATTTGATCAATTGAACATTTGATGCCACAATAAGGTTAAAATAATGAATATTTTTTCTGCCAAAGTAATTGAACAATCTCACATCAAACTTCTTCATTAGATACCTTATAAGCCATGTTCCAATGAAAATTATTAATATTATAGAATACTCAACATCTTCTTCATCTATGATAGGGACTCACAATTTATTTTTTACCTCAACACAATAGCATAATTTTTTTTTTCATTCTTCATTATCTTCATCTATAATAATATTACAAACATGCAACACAGTGAATTATACATTTAATAAGTTGAATTCAATAAATGGTACAAAAATATTACATAATAATATAAAATATTAGTGTTTTTTAAATAATGAATCTAAAGTACCTGAGTTGTAGTGTGTTGGCCTTGCTGTTGCACCAAAAGGTCGACCTATCAGTGCCCGATACAAGCATTAGTTAAGATCCACGGGAGGCGGTTAGACCATGTCATGAACCTCGAGTGTCATGCATGCACAACACAAGGAGACCAAGGGCGACACCTTGCAACAATCCCCCAGTGCAAGTGAGGGGTTCAAACCCATGACCAACTCTGATACCAATTGTTGGCCTTGTCCTTGCACCAAAAGTTTGACTTGTCAATGCCTGATACAAGCATTAGTTAAGATCCACGGGAGGTGGTTAGACCATGTTGCGAAGCCTGAGCACTGCACATGCACAACAGAAGGAGACCAAGGGTGACACCTTGCAACATAGTGCTCATAGAAGTTGATACATCTTGATCAGGCTTAGAGTTCCAATACACGATTCATCAACCCACTTTTTAGCATCACCTTAATTATGAGTAAAATATGTATATGAACAAAACCACACCATTTCCCTTGTATAAATAGTCCATGAACCATCATTTAAGCTTCTAAAAGAGTGGAGCTCACTCAATCCTTATTTTAGTTCCTTGTTGTTTATTTATTATTATTTTTAGTAATATTTAATTTAATGTAGTATACTATTAAAGCATATTTGAATTTAAAGTAGTAGAATTATAGCTTGTTTTTAATTTTTTGAATGATATTTTAAAGCATATATATATTGTCATTTATATTCTTCTATTTATTTGCATCCATTTTTGCATTTATGCTTCTATTTATAAGTACCTTTATTATAAATATGTAACTATTTACTTATACATAATTGTACATATTGTTGTTATGTCTATTTGCATTTTTTGCATATTTCTTTTTTAATTTGTATTATGATTTGCATATAATGTTTGTTTGTATGTTTATTTTACTTTATTATTGCATTTATATGTTTGTTTGTATGTTTTCTATTATCCTTGTATTCTATTTGTGTTCTCATTTCTTAATAATTGCCTATGTATATGTTTGTTTGCATGTTTGTTTGTTATCCTTAGTAGTCTATTTGTTTGTTTATTGTTTATTAATATGTATCTACAACAATTATGTAATTGTATATTTATTTTTATAGCATATATATTTTGTGATATTATTATATGTAATTTTACACTCTTTTTTTCAATTTCATTGTTTACTTTTTCCTTCTCCTTTCTCCTTTTTGTAGGTGTTCTCTTTATTTTTTTCCATTTAGTTGCGTTTCGTCCTTCTTTGTTTTTGATTTCTTATGGTTTTTGGTTTCTTCCTATCTTTCCTTTGGTTTTAGTTGTTATATTTTCTTTTCTCCTCCTCTTTTCTTTTGTCATGGTATTTTTTAATTCCTTTACCTTGAGTTTTGTGTCTTAACCCTCTCCCTCTCTCACCTCCCTTCTATCCTTTTAAATTTGTTGGGTCTGCAACTAATCTTTTCATATCTTTTTTCAACTCTTCATCCTGATGATGGATGACTGAGTGTGATCCAAAATGTTGATGCAACAAAACTTACACAATCAAAATCCAAAAATAATTTGCAACATTCACTCAATCCTATCAATGCACAACAATTGCTATATTTTTTAAAGTTAGCTTCTTCTACCAACTAAAAAATTATATGAACTATAGACTTACTTTCATTACCTAGATCAATTGTAGAGTTACACCATTAGATTATAGATGTTGCATATATCAAATTTGGACTATATTTGTATTTCAAATCTTCTCATGCAAAGGATATTTTAATACATGCCCCTTTAACATCATGCTCCCCTTTTCCATTCCTAAATTTAGATAAATTCTATATATGGTGAACACTACTCATCTTATGCATCTTACTCAACTAATAGAATGTTCATTCATGATTTCTTGAATTGTGATATACAATTATTTGAACATATGATATGCTAACCAAATATGATACTTCTACAACTTAAATTACCATAGAGCATCTGAAATAAATCTTGCATAAACTCTATAGAATGTGTGATCATCACTAATATAAAAATGGTACTACCTCAAGATATTTCTATCTTCCTTAGTACTATCAAGCATGCATTAATAAATATTATATGCAAAAATATAGCAACATAAATGGAGTTATAATACTATGATTGAACCCCATTGTGTGGATGTAGTATATAATTCTTTACAAAGTATATAATAAAATGATGGAATGAAGAGAAAATGTGTCCTTGCATAACTTGAATTGCAAGTCCAACCATCAATATATATGTGTATGTCTTACATACTCATATGCTATATTCTCTCAAAAAATAAACATAAATTGATGTATTAATATTTTCTAAAACTTACTAGTAATTTTTATCACATGTATATTCTCCATGTGTACACACTTATTTAAATGTTACAAACCACCACAACTATCATATTTTTCATCCAAGCACTTTTTTGTAAAATAATTGTCCATATATTCTTTCACATAAAATTCTTGAACAAAATATATTATTTATCTAAGGTGGAGATTCTATCATACATGTTGTTTCTTGTACCCAAATCCCATTTTGACTTGGTAAAATAGAGAACCCCTCATTTTCTTCATATATTATTTATTTTTGTTTTTGGGCTTGAGGGTTTTCCTTTGATATTATTTTATCTTAAATGACCTATCAAACTTTCAAGGTTTTTCATCTCGGTATGATAGTAGAAGAATCGTTGAAACTTTGAAATTTAACTTTTGGCTCTTTCATGTGCCCAAGTAACCATCAACTTATTAGATTTTTTCATCCTTGTATGGCTATAAAGTAACTTCTAACATCCCAATCCTTAAAAGTTAGTGATGGGTTATTATGTCATGCTTGTAAATTTTTTAGATCTTTCCATCCAAACATGAGTGTTGAAAGGAAGTTGGAGAAGTTGAAATAACTTCCTACACCAATCTAAGTGAGGGAGATATTACAAAATTTTCTTTTAAACCCTTATCAGTTATAGTTTTATATGTACATTCATTTACTTAATTAAAATATGTAAAAATAGATAAACCACAATAATAGAATTTATGTGGATAAATCCCTTTCAGGAGAAAAATCCCACACTCCAAAAGCACAATGCAAATTGTATTAGCAGTAAAAAATGAAGGTTACAATAAAGTCATTGAGCTAAGCTCATTTAGGAGTCTTTAAGATAAACTACAATAAGATTTATGGAGTGAATTTAGTAGCATAACATTACTCGTGAATTATTCAAACATGTAATCTATCAAAATGGATAAGTAAGAAATAAATAAAACTCCATAAGAGAAGATGGATGCCTAGGATTACCACATGGAAAGAATCCAATGCTTGCATGCCTGTCTTGAGTCTCCTTGATATGCACAACACTTGCATGCATGTAAAAACCTTGCATGAAGTGCAATGTCATAACCAAGAACCGCGTGATTTTATTTTTGCATTTCCAAAACCCTTATCCATATGCATAGGACCCCCTGAAACATGTAATGAACCTACATACATGCAAACACCTTGCATGTACAATTGCCTCAATCACATGGAACCCACATGTCATTACATAACTCTTCTATTGTATTCATTTGTCATCACAACCTATCATAATCTATCATAGAGTGAACTCTTACAACTTATGACACATGCCACCAAATTATCCTCTAGCGAGGTCCACGTAGTGGGATGCCTACTTCCACATATGTAGTTTGTACATGCCATACAATCATCTCCATGTAGGATGCCACCTAAATTTATAGGTCCCACAATATGACTTGACATTAGTAGGCAATAAAAACTAACATAGAATAAATAAACAATCATCAATTAAATTCTAGGACTTGTAAAGGTTGGGACACCCTAATCCCAAAAACTATAAGGGAATCTCTGACATCCTAATATTGGGCATGGGTTATGGTATGACCTTGACGTACCCATGGATTTTTATTTATAACAATCCTTCACATTTATGGAATTTTTTATGCATATGAGAGATGATTTTTTCTTTTATTTGCCTCATTTTTTGTTCATGTCACTTTGTGATTTCAAGTTTCCATGACACTCTAGTGATTTTATTTTACTCTAAGTCCCTCATTGTGAGCTTAAAGTTGCTAGTTCATCTAGGATTTGTGTTCCCTAATCACAGTTTCACATTTTCTTGTGAATTCTTACATCTCATCATACTTTTTTTGACCTCCCTTCATGTGCCTTTACAAGGTAGGGTTTCATAAACCTTTTTCATTCTCTAATTTTATTTTTTCCTATCTACTTGAATGAGTGTTAGTTTTCTTCTTGTAGTAAAGAAAATTGTACTCCCTTCTCGAAGATGGTACAATTTCACACTTAGTTTGGACCTATTTTAGTACCCTTGCATTCATGACCCTTTAAATCATCATTAATAGGCCCCTAAGACCCTTTATTTTGGATCCCAAGGCCTATTTCAATTGAAATCTTGACAAAATCAAAAAATGCATTTAATTTTCTAACACCTCGACATTTCCTCACCCCGAAAAGCTAGGGTGGGACTCATACACCACCTTGGGCGTATAAGTCCCACTAGGTGAGACCATATGCCACATTGGGCATATGAGTCCTGTGTGGCCCCTTTTTAGGGTTTGAGCAGAAAATTAAGGTTTCTAATTCAAATTTTTGGTCAATGTCGGCATTTGGGATCGAATAAATGATCCGGAGGATCTTCACCAAAAATTGAAGTTTCTCTTTTATCTTCATAATTGGCATCATCAAAAAGAGGGAAATTTTTTGACTCCAACGCAACTGGAATGGACTCAAATGGAGGTATGGAGTCCAAGATATTCTCAGTCAAACCTTGGTCAACCCTAGTACTAGGTCAGAGAAAAAAAGGGTAAAAAATTGATGTCATCAAAAGTTGTCAAAGTCAGCTACGTCAATGCGAAGAGCTCATCACAAGATTTCTGATGATGTTCATTTCACTAAAAATGGAGTCTGTTTGCATGACATATGAGCAGTCAAAGTTGGGTTGACTTTGCTAACGTCAGCATGGTACAACGCACAATCAACAGTATCGGCCAATCACAAGTTGACACGTGTCATCATCAAATGAAAGAAAAAGGCCATGTGTCACATCCCTAAGTGCCACATGGTGGGGCACATCATCGTCCATGTCAGTAGAACACGTGTCATCCACGTCATCACATTGGTTGGGCTGTGTCATCCACGTCATCACACTAGTTGGGTTGTTCATTGTAACGGAAAAAGAAAGTTGGGGGGTGTCGAACCCTTGACCACCCCCCTCCAAGCACAATGCCTAACCAACATACCACTGCACCTGTCGACACTATAGTAGGGGGTCTGTTTTGTTTTGTTGAATAACAACTTTGATGGTTGTTATAAATGGTCGGTAGGGGTCAAACTCATGACCCCCAGCCGGTTATAAATGTTTTTGGCCGTTGCACCGTTGGACAACCTTGATAGTTTCATGGTGTTCGTACGGTTTTGTTAAATTATTAAAACCGAATGCCCCCTTAATTTAAATAATTCCTCCAGAAAGAAAACCATTAAACTTCCTAATCCTTATAAGGATTAAAATAAAAAACCTCTTGTAACAAAATAAGCCCGAGAATGAATAATTAAAGGGCTTAAATTAATTATATGAGATTTAATATAGATTTTATGTAAATAAGGGGGATTTTTATGTAAAAATGGAGAGATAAGGTTGATTTTGTAAATCAATTGGTTATTAGCCCAATTGAGTAAATTTTTTGTATAAAAAGGGGGGGTTAGAGGCTTAGGGGGTTCATCTAGATTATTCAAAAAAATTCAGGTGTTGGGGACTTAGAGCATCTTGGAGAGATAATTTTGTTGTTCCTGTACATCGAGAGAATGCCGGAATTCCTTCGTGCTTGAAGGGAAGAGCTTGCAAACTGATGTAATGCCAATTTTTTGAAGATTTCAATCAGATCAGTCTACTCATTGGAGAGGGTCCCGGAGACGTAGTCATTCTTATGACAAACTCCGTTATCAATTTGTTTGCATTCTCTCTTTCTTGTCTCATTTTGAAATTTTGATTTTGGTCATTTAATTATGTGTTAATTTCAGTTTAGTAATTTGGAGTTTGGAACTGTAATTGATATGCATTCTTAAAGCAATCGTCTTAGATCCTAAAACATATCAAATTGGTATCAGAGCTGTGTTTTGACTAGTATTGCAGATTTGAATGCTTACACGCTCCCAGCTTCAACAAGGCAAAGGAAAACTGGAAGAGTATAATCCAGAGATTGGAAGACGAAGAGCTCATTCACGAACACAGATGGCAGATCCAAATAATGGACAAAGTTCAAAGCTTGGTGAGAAGGAATTTCAGAAGGCTTTTCTCGACATGAAGGCCATGGTCGAAGTCTTATTCCAGGAGAGGCAAGGAAGGATGCAGAGACATGAAGCTCGTGTAGGCAAAGGAAAGAAATCAGGAGATGATCCTAAGCCTCCGAAGACACCTCCCTCTTCTCCTTATTCTTCGTCTTCTCCGTCTTCTCCATCTTCTCCTTCTTCTCCTTCTACTCATTCTATGCCTTTTAATCCTTTTAAGGGTGCACATAAGCCCAAAATTAAGTTGGATGTAAAATTTGACTTACCAAAGTATTTTGGTGAATTAAATGTTGAAAATCTAGATGATTGGATTCAGCAGGTTGAAGTCTATTGTAGAGTCCAAAACCTCTTAGATGATGCTGATAGGATCCAACTTGCTACTCTTTGTTTAGGGGGTACAACTCTAACTTGGTGGGAGAGTAGGACTAGGGTAGAAATATCCCAACATGGTAAAGTCAACTTGTCCTGGACAAAATTTGTAGGTGCTCTTAAAAATAAATTCTATCCCGTAGGCTACATGCAACAGTTAATGATGAACTGGCAGATGTTTAGGCAAGGGAAAGGTCAATCCATTTAGGAGTACACATGAATTTCATAAAAGGGCTATTGCATTAGATATTCCTTTGTACACCCAAGATACTTTGTTGAAGTACATAGGAGGTCTCCATTCCTACCTTAGACATTCAATTTTGGTTTTGAATCCCAATAAACTTGATGAAGTTTGTGTCCAAGCTACCCGCTTAGAGTCTAGAGGTAAGGGATCATTCATTGATAAGTTTGATAAAAAACCATCTAAGTCTGAGGGAAAGTCTAAGGGTAAAGATAAAGAAAAAGATAAAGGTAAAGGAAAGAAGATAGCTACGGTGAAGAAAGAGGGTGAAAAACCCACATGCTCACACTATAAGAAAGAGGGGCATGATGAATCGAGGTGCTGGAAATTGCATCCAAAGGCAAGGCCAAAAATATTTGGAGGCAATAAAGGAAAACAAAAGACTATTGTTGCTATCGTTCAACAGGATCTTGGATTTGATTCTGGAGATGAGACAAAGATCGTTGTTGTCGGGATCCAAGGAAAAGGGAAAGGTATAAATCATTCTTTTGATGCAAGTATTTCTAATGCAAGTACAAGTAATGCAAGTAGAGAATCCACTCCTAAAGTTGATAAACAATGGAATGAATTGTTTCACATTCGTGTGGTAACTAAACACACAAAGATTGATACACTATTTGATTTGGGATCTCAAGTCAACTTGATTTTTGAAGAGGTTGTTAAGAAATTGAATCTAACTACTACTCCTCATCCTAAGCCCTATCCACTTGGATGGGTATGTAATGATGCACAGTTGTAGGTGACAAAATAGTGCAAATTGCGTTTTTCCATCACTGCTAATTTCATTGATGAAGTAGAAGTAGATGTTGTACCTCTGGCTATTTGTGGGCTTGTGTTAGGGAGTCCTTATCTATATGATAGAAAGGCAATCTTTTATAGGGGGAGAACAAGTATCATCTTTTTAAATATGGGGTAGAATATATTGTATGTGCACACAAGGTCAAGACTAATCTCACACTAGTTAATGTTGGTCAAATGAAAAGGTTAGTCAACTCTAGTAATAACTTTGTGTTAATGCTTGTAAAATCCAAAAAAGAAGATATCTCTGAGGAATTTAAGGGTTGTGACCCAAAAAATAAGGTTTAAATGGTCAAAATTGTTTCTGCTTACGATGACTTGTTTCAGGAACCAAAGGAGTTGCCACCCAAGAGGGAAATATAGCATGAAATCTAGTTGCAGCAAGAAGTGCCATTGCCTAACATCGACTTGTATCATTTGTCCATTTTGAAGAATGAGGAAATCAAGAAGCAAGTTTAGGAGTTAGTGGAGAAAGGAGTCATCCGTCCTAGTACATCTCCTTGTGGTTCTCCAATTGTGTTGGTTCCAAAGAAAGATGGATCTTGGAGAATGTGCATTGACTACCATGCCCTGAACAAAATAATGGTAAAAAATAGGTATCCTCTTCCAAGAATTGATGATTTACTTGATCATTTAAAACATGTAGTTTATTTCACAAAATTAGATTTGCGAAGTGGTTATCATCATATTAGAATTGCAGAAGATGACATTTGGAAAACTGCTTTCAAGACAAAATAGGGACTTTATGAATGGTTGGTTATGCCGTTTGAGCTTTGTAATGCACCTGCCATGTTCATGGGGGTCATGAATGATGTCTTTCGTCCTTTCATTGATGATTTTGTCATTGTCTATTTAGATGATATCCTTAGATTTAGCAAGTCTTGGGATGATCATGTAAGTCATGTAAAGAAATTTTTTGATGTTTTGAGAAAATAAAAATTCTATGTAAAGATGTCTAAGTGTGAATTTCCAAAGACATCTCTAGTGTACTTAGGCTATGTCATAGGGAATGGTCAATTGAAAGTAGACCCTGTGAAGGTCGAAGCTATTGTAAACTGGCCTAAGCCAAGTACTGTAACACAAGTCAGAAGTTTCTTAGGTGTAGTCTAGTACTGGAGAAAGTTCATTACAAACTTCTCCTACATTGCATCACCATTGCACACATTGACAAGTACGAAGAAAAATTTCCAGTGGGGAGGTCCACAGCAAAATGCCTTCAACACTTTGAAGGAAAAGTTATGCACTGCACCAGTTCTGGATTTACCAGATCTACATCAGGCATTTGAGATTGAGATTGATGCAAGCAGGTTTGCCATGGGAGTTGTTCTTATGCAAGGAGGTCAACCAATCTACTATCACTCTGAGACTTTTTCAGGAGCAGTTATTAACTATCCTACTTATGATAAGTAACTTTATACATTAGTTTAGAGTGTTAAAAAATGGAAACATTACATAATGGGGAAAGAAACTATAATCCACACTGATCACCAACCACTACAATACTTGCACTCATAGTCTAAACTGCAACAAAGTAGGCATTTTAGATGGATGGTATTTTTACAACAGTTTCACTTGGTAATTAAGTACAAGAAAGGTACCCATAACAAAGTAGCAGATATGCTTTCTAGGCATCCTGTTATGAACTCATTGATTATCCTTAAAGGTAGTTCCATGGTACATGAAAGCTTTCAGGAACAATATGCTAATGATGAAAACTTTAAGGATATTTATTCAACTTTAATTGTAGGCAAACAAATAGAAGAGAAAGATTATTATGTGCAGGATAAACTTTTGTATCATTTGGGCAAGTTATGTGTTCCAAAAGATGAACAAGCACATGTAATCCGTGAAGCTCACACCTCTTTGATTGTAGGACATTTTGGGGTAAGTAAAACAGTTACTTAGTTGCAAAAATATTGTTACTGGCCTAAAATGTAGGAAACTATCGAAAAATACATTAAGGGTTGCGTTATGTGTGCAACTAGTAAACCAAGTAATAGAAAATTGGGGTTGTACACACCATTACCTGTTCCATCCTGTCCATGGGAAAGCATGTCTATGGATTTTGTTGGGGGTTTACCTATGTCTAGGAAGGGTCATGACTATCTTTATGTAGTAGTTGATCGGTTCAACAAGATGTGTATCTTAATGCCATGTAAAAAGAAAGTCACTGCTGAACTAAAAACTCAAATGTACTTCCAATTTATATGGGTTCATTTTGGGTTACCTACTTCTATTATATCGGATTGAGATTCTCGATTCCTAAGGGAATTTTGGTCAGCTTTGTGGGGACTCATGGACACCAGATTAAAGAAGAGTACAACCTTCCATCCGCAGACCGATAGACAGACATAGGTAGTAAACAAGACAATTGTGCATTTACTCAGAGGCTACTGCAGCAAGCATCCAAAATTGTGGGATGAGAGTCTTGATTATGTGCAGCATGCTTACAACCATGCAACACACTCTTCTACAAAGAGGTCTCCTTTTGAGACTTGTTCCAGTTATGTTCCCAAAACACCGATGGATTTTTCTTTTGGGAAGGATGATGTTGAAGATGGACACCATGATTCAAAGAGGGATTTAAAGTTCATCTAGAAAGTCCAAGCCATCCATCAAGCAATGGAAACACAGTTGGAAAAGAGCCAAGCCAAATACAAGGCTTGACATGATAAACATCACACCAATCATCATTTTCAAGTTGGTGACAGAGTTTGGTTACATATCAACAAGGAAAGAATGCAAGGTGAAGGAAGGAAGCTCAAGCCAATTCAGTATGGTCCCTTTGAGATCTTGGAAAAAATTGGAACCAATGCCTTCTGCCTTAATCTTGCTCCATACATGCAGATCTATTTAGTTGTCAATGTTGAGAATATGAAGTTGTATGAACCTTTGATGATATTGGATGAGGAGACTGACATTCAGGTTCTGTCAGTTGATGATCTTTCACTAGAGTACATGTCAGAGTTTCCTGAAGATGTCATCCTAGATAGGAAAACCAAGACTTCATGAAGAGGAGCAGTTGAGTACCTCAGAGTGGGACTGAAGGGGATGAATCCAAGCAAGTAAAAATGGATGGAGATTGGTAAAGTGAGGGAACTTTACCCTCACTTTTTGAGTAACCAACTTTCAGAGGTCCAAAAGCTCTCTAGTGGGGAGGATTGATCCGAAGGATCTTCGCCAAAAATTGAAGTTTCTCTTTTATCTTCAGAATCAACATCATCAAAAAGAGGGCAACATTCTGACTCCAACGCAACTCGAATGGACTCAAACAGAGCTATGGACTCCAAGATATGCTCGGTCAAACCTTGGTCAACCCTGGTACCATGTCAGAGAAAAAAAGGGTCAAAAATTGATGTCATCAAAAGTTGTCAAAGTTAGCATCAATGTGAAGAGCTCGTCGCAAGCTTTTTGACGACATTCGTTTCATAGAAAATGGAGTCCGTTTGCACAAGATATGAGCAGTCAAAGTTGGGTTGACTTTGTTGACGTCAACATGGTACAACACATAGTCAGCAGTATCGGCCAATCACAAGTTGACACATGTCGTCATCAAACGAAATAAAAAATTCCATGTGGCACATTGCTGGGTACCACATGGCGGGGCACATCATCGTCCACGTCAGTAGAACACGTGTCGTCCACGTCATCACATCAGTTGGGCTATGTCGTCCATGTCATCACATTGGTTGGGTTGTTCATTGTAACAGAAAAATAAAGTTGGGGGGTGTCGAACCCTTGACCAGCCCCCTGCAAGCACAATTCCTAACCAACATACCACCGCACCTGTCGGCACTATAGTAGTGGGTCTGTTTTGTTTTGTTGAATAACAACTTCGATGGTTGTTATAAATGACCGGCAGGGGTCGAACCTGTGACCCCCGACTGGCTATAAATGTTTTTAGCCATTGCACCATTGGACAACCTCAAGAGTTTCATGGTGTTTGTATGGTTTTGTTAAATTATTGAAACCGAATGCCCCCTTAATTTAAATAATTCCTTCAAAAATTAACCCTTAAACTTCCTAATACTTATAAGGATTAAAATAAAAAGCCTCCTGTAACAAAATAAGGCCGGGAATGAATAATTAAAGGGCTTAAATTAATTATATGAGATTTAATATAGATTTTATGTAATTAAGGGGGGATTTTTATGTAATTAAGGGGGGATTTTTATGTAAAAATGGAGAGATAAGGTTGATTTTGTAAATCAATTGGTTATTAGCCCAATTGAGTAAATTTTTTGTATAAAAAGGGAGGGTTAGAGGCTTAGGGGGTTCATCCAGATTATTCAGAATTTTTCACGTGTTGGAGACTTAGAGCATATTGGAGAGATAATTTTGTTGTTCCTATACGTCAGGAGAATGCCAAAATTCTGTCATGCTTGAAGGGAAGAGCTTGCAAACTGATGTAATGCCAATTTTTTGAAGATTTCAATCAGATCGGTCTACTCGTTGGAGGGGGGCCCGAAGACGTAGTCGTTCTTACGACGAGCTCCGTTATCAATTTGTTTACATTCTCTCTTTCTTGTCTCATTTTGAAATTCTGATTTTGGTCATTTAATTATGTGTTAATTTCAGTTTAGTAATTTGGATTTTGGAACTATAATTGATATGCATTCTTAAAGAAATCGTCTTAGATCAAAAACATATCAATAAACAGTAAATTAGATGAGATGCCTATAAAAATAAGGTTTCAAATCATTATTTCACCTAGATTACCTAGTAATTCAAGAGCTAAGAAATATTAGTGTTTTCAAGAAAGAGTCTTCAAGAGAGATTTTCAAGCATTCAAGAGCAAGGAGCAAACAAAGTTGAAGTCTTGGAGCAACATTATAGTGTTTTTGTAGGTCTTCAAGCTCACTTTCAATTCAAGATCTAACATTGTCAAGGGTTGATGATGGTTGCCTATGGAGAATCATGATGGATTCTAGGTTGCAAAGATGCAACTAGCCATCAAACCAAGCCTAATGACTTGTTTCCTAAGTGATTCCATCCTCCATTATCATTCTACTTTCTAGATAAAGGAAGGTACATGCATCATTGTGGCTTATTAGGGTGATTAGAGATCTCCCAAAGTGAGTCATCATCTTTATGTTTCATTCATGCATCCTATTCCAACACATTAGAGTAGGGTTTCATTGCACTTTAGATCTCTTAATCTTAGATGCATTTAAGATTAGGAATTTCACACAAATTTATTTTCAAGATCTATTCTTTCTATCAAGGTTTATTTACCGAACTAGGGGTTTGACTGAGGCAACCCCCCATAAGCAAATCAACACAATTTTTTTTTTTGCGGGTTTTTAGCAGGTTCAGATATGGAAGTGAAGTTTGGAAAATAGAGGAAGTGTAGAG
Source organism: Sequoia sempervirens (assembly GCA_007258455.2). Lineage (NCBI taxonomy): Eukaryota > Viridiplantae > Streptophyta > Pinopsida > Cupressales > Cupressaceae > Sequoia > Sequoia sempervirens. The sequence goes on along the minus strand of VDFB02000002.1, from coordinate 143,978,647 downwards.
ATAAGAGAATAGATTTAGATCCAAAATTTTTGAAAAAGTAGAACAAGACTAAATCATCAGTTGTGGCGTATGAGTCTTGGTATAGATTTTTTTTCGAATTTTGGAGGATTTAGACTTGTCAATGAGAAATTCTAGTTTTTTCCCAGAAACCGTAAACTAGGACTAAATCACCCACTGGCATATGAGTCCCAGTGTGCATTAAAAGTCAAAATTTTGGGATTACAGACCGTGTTTAGCGTTTCTTCAATTTTCCAGGTACACCTCTGTTCATTCTCAATTTATTATTTTGATTTGAAGTTTCATATTTTAGGATATATTATTAGAATTGCATATCATTTACATTTCCTTCTTTCTAATCCTTTGCTTAGTGGCAAACCCCCTTTAGTATTTAATCACACCCAAGGAAACCATCCTAACCCTATCCCATTCCTCAATCAAGTCAATTGGTTGAGGGATCTTGGTTTCCTTTAATGAATTAGAGTGAAATAGGAGGTCCTAAACCCCTTGTGTTCCATCTCTCAAAAGGTAGAATCCTATTTCCTGGTGTTCATTTTTGGTGAACCCATCCTTTGGACACCTTATTTCTAATTTGGAGTGCATCATAGTCCTAGATCTAGCTTTCATTAACTTTGCATTAGGTCTTGCATTAGTTAATTTACATTTAGGGCTTCTAAATCTTGCATTAGTGAAAGTGCATATAGGTTACATTTTTGCATCTTGCATCATTGAATTTCATTTGAAATTTGTAATTACACACAATCTAGACTGCATACAAATTAAAAACCTTAACATTCACTCATAATTTAGTGTCAAAACCCTCATATGGGACTCATTCACCCCTCTGGGTGATTTAGTCCCAATACAGATTGTTTTACCTAATTTCTAGGAGTTTTGTGGTGACTGTTATTCACTGTTTGAATCCTTAAAAACCCTAATTGGGACTCATATGCCCCTTTGGGCGATTTAGTCTTGTGTTAGATCTAAAATTTCATTTCATAGCATTAAAAACCTTGTTTTTGTGCTTCTGTTTAATGTTGTTAGATTTTGTTTCAGGTTGCTCAGTTTTTGTTTCATGCATTTCATTAGATCTAGATTAATTTAGTTTCATTTCAATTGTGGATAGAATTAGATTACTGCACTTTTCATTCCTAGCATTACTTCATAGTTGGATAAGATTAGATTACATTTGGTATTCATTAGAAAAGAAAACCAAAACACATATAAACCGATGAACCCCTTGGAGAAATTGTAGTTATTTGAGTATGTCAAATCTCTTTTTCCAAGTTAACCTAACCCTCAAGCCTTTTAGTAGTGATGAATTTGACATGTTAGATGAAGGCCTTGAAGACTTTATCTCACAAGGTTCATCCACTAAGGTTTGTTACAACAAACTGTAACAAAGAGAAGTTAATGTGATTCAACCTCAACTCATCCTTTACCCACCTTCAAATAAACCTCAAACTCAGAAAAAACCCATTTTCACCCTTGAACCACCTAAGAATAATGTTTTGCAACAATCGAATTATAATACCATTGCTAATACATATAAGACTATAAAAAATCCACAACCAAGACAAACAACTTTAACATCCTTACCTTTGCCTCAACCCATCTTGCCTAGAGCTCCTTGTTTGTATTCACATAGTGAGAAGGAGTATGATCTTGTTGAACAACTTAAGAATACTCTCACAAATATATCCCTATGGGACCTAATTCAAAATTCACCTAATTATAATATTATGCTTCAATCAACCTTGCAACAAGTTATCGTTCCTTCTAATACAAATGCAAGTGATGTAGCAGCTCTAATTCAAGGAATGAATGTGATTAATGTAGACATTACTTTTCATCAACATGAGCTACCTCCCTTGGAGATGAGGAAGAAAAATTATGCCTTCATGGTAATAGTTATCTATAATAGGATAGGAATAAAAAGAACCCTTGTTGATAATGGTTCCACCCTTAATGTGTTTAGTGTGACCCTTTTGGATAGACTTGGCATGGATAAATCGAGAATTGAACCTGATTCTTTATCAATTTGAGGATTTGATAATGTAGGAAAGCAACCACTTGGTATGATTACTTTTCCTATTACAGTTGGAAAGGATACATTACAAACTCCTATTCATGTTATGCCTCATTATATTACATACAATCTTCTTTTAGGAAGACCTTGGATTCATGAGATGCATGTGGTGCCTTTGACTCTTCATCATATCATGAAGTATGTCTATAACAATAAAGTGTACCAAGTTGAAATAGATCCCGAGCCTAAAAGTCGCTTACAAGTTGAAAAAGGAACGACAAGTCCTCTAAACACATTAATTCCAACTTCAAATAGAGAACCTATGAAAGAATAGAAACAAGAGATGAAAAAGGAGTCGAAGTTATTAGAAGATGATTGGTGATCTATAGACTTCACACCAACATTTATGGGAGAATACAAAATTGCAACAAAAGAAACTAAAAAAAAGAAGCAACCAATGGTAATGTCAACACAAAATTCAAAAGAAAACTCACAAGCATCTACCTCATCTACTATGGAAGAAGACACAAGCTATACAACAAACTTTGATGAGATAGACTATTGAAACAACCACCAAACCCAAAGAAATGGAGAAACTTTATTGAAAAGGTTATGAGTTGATGAAACAACTTGGCTATAGTGGAAAAGGATGTGGAAGGAAAGAACAAGGAATCCGTGTTCGTATAGAACCTAACACACAAGAAACAAAAAGTGGTTTGGGGTACTTTCCCTCTAAGATAATGCAGGCAAGGAAAAGAACCTCATTAAACATAAACACCATCATGTGTAACCCTAAAACAACCCTCACCTTGAAGCATCCTGAATTGATTGATACAACTTACAAAGAATCATTGGAATACTTTGAAGATGATGAAGCCTTAAAAGAAATGTTAGGAGTTTATGACAAACCATTCACAAGCCTAAAAAGAAATGGGTTACATGTGCTATGATTAGTGCTAAGCAAGAAGACGAAGAAAAGGAAAGTAATGAGATTGATAAGGACAACGAAGAATACAATCTTAAAATTTTGAAACAAATTGCACTCCCTTTAGGAGAAGCAATCAACATAATGATGTATATTAATAATGAGGAGAAAGTGATTAAAATAGGAAAATTCCATGATGAAGATGAACAAGAATACCATGCAACTTTACTTCATGACTTTCCTCAACTTTTTGCTTGGACTTATTCGGATATGCTTTGGATTGATACTAAGATAGTAACACACAACATAGTTCTTGTAGAAGATGCTAAACCGGTATTACAAAAGATAGGAAAGATGAATCCTAAGATACCCTTATTAGTTAAGGCTAAGATTGAGAAACTCCTCAAAGCTAGTTTTATATGACCTATTGATTATTCTCCTTGGATCTCAAACATTGTTGTAGTTGTGAAACCTGATAATCATATTAGGATGTGTATGGAATTTCATGATTTGAATAAGGCATCTTTAAAAGATGATTTTCCCCTTCCTAATATCGACATGATAGTGGAATTAGATGCAGGACATGCTTTGTTGTCATTTATGGATTGATTTTCTGGATACAATCAAATCTTCATTAGCCCTCAAGATCAATACAAGACAACATTTACTACAACTTGGGGAACATTTTGTTGGGTAGTCATGCCTTTTGGATTGAAGAACACATGCAAAACATATGAACGAGCTATGAAATTGATATTTCATGATTATATACATAAGATTTTGGAAGATTATGTTGATGATATTCTATCTAAATATTTAACTCGAAAAGATAATGTGAATATCCTTCAAAAAATATTTGAGCGAATGCAAAAATATAACATGAGATTAAATCCGAAAAAGTGTCTTTGGTGTAGATAGTGGATTTTTTTTAGGTTTTATAGTATCTCACAGAGGCATTGAGGTGGACACGAAGAAAACTGATTGTATAGTTAACATGCCACCTCCTAGAAATATTTCTCAATTGTGCACTTTACAAGGAAGAATTTAGGCTATCCATCGTTTTGTAGCATCCTTAGTGGAACAATCATTACCTTTTACACAAATCCTTATGAAAGAAAGAGGTTCAATTTAATTGGAATAAGGATTGTAAACATTATTTTGAGAGTTTGAAAGATTATCTTGCTACTCCACATGTTTTACAACCTGCTATGCAAGACAAACTATTCATCCTTTATACAGCAACATCGACCCTTCCTCTCGTAGTATTGTTGGCTCAACAAGACGAAAATAGTAAAGAACATCCTATTTATTACATTAGTCGAACTCTGATTGATTATGAGACACGATATACAACAATAGAAAAATAATGTTTGGATCTTGTATTCGCTACTAGTAAATTGAGACATTACTTACTGAATGTTGAAATACATGTGATGACGAAATTTGATCCTTTGAAACACCTTTTCGCTAAAACAAATTTATTGGGACGCCTAGCTAAGTGGGTTATGTTGTTAATTAAGTTTGACCTTAAGTTTGTCTCACAAAAGGCAATTAAAGGACAAGCCTTGATCGACCAACTAGTCGATGCTTCCTCTCCCCTAGCGTTACCTAATAATGATTCATTCCCTGATGATAATGTGTTGACGATTGAAACTAATACATGGGAGTTATATTTTGATGCCTCTAAGTGTAGAACAAGATTTGACGCAGGGGTTATGATAGTCTCGCCTACAAGAAATCCTATTCCCTTGTCCTACTGCTTAAACTTCCTATGCACAAACAACACAACAAAGTATGAAGCGTTAATTGATGGATTATGCGCCACTTTAACTTTGGGAGCTTGAGATATTAAGATATTCAGTGATTCACAATTCGTTATTAAGCAAATAAATAGATTGTATCAAACAAAGGATGAAAAATTATCAAAATATAAATATCTCACAATGAATTTTTTAAACACCTTTGATTCATATACCATTGATAACATCCCACAAAAAGATAACCGACATGCAGATGCAATAGCGAGTGCAACTTCCCTTATATCTCCTCAAAATCCTTCAAAATATTTCACATTCATTGTCCATACAATTATGAAACCTTCAATAGAATCTAAGGTCGAAGAAGTGTTATCAACCACCATGGAAAGCTCTAGTGAATGGTATACACTGATATTTAATTATTTAAAAGAAGGTACCTTTCCTGAGCCGACAATTAAGAATATTTGACCCCACCTTTGAAAAGCGTCTAGATATATAATCCTTGCTGATGTGTTGTATATAAGGTCCTTTGATGGTATTTTACTTAGATGCCTTAAACAATCTAAAATCCCCATAGCACTTGTAGAAGCTCATGCAACACTTTGCAACTTTTTCTTCCAGGGTCCTAAATCTATCTAGAAATGCATAAAACATAAGATAAATGCAAAAAAAATGAAGCTAACGTAGGGAAGAATCCACTCACTAGATGTTGTAGATCAGCCTACGGCATCTCCTCGCATAGGCTCTCAAGTCTTAGAGTCACATATGGTCATACACTCGACATTGTCACTCACTCTCCATAGAAGTCAAACTACAAAAAGGTAAAGGAAAAAATGATTACAAATTACTTCACTTTTTACTCTTATATACTTTCAAATTAGATCATTTATATTAGGGTTAAAAAGTTCTTTTTCATTCAACTTAACATATTGGGGGCTAGAGAACTCTTTTTTCGACGTCGTTTGTTTTGTTGGATTCGTAATTCCACCCATGTTTTCATAAAATTTCTATTACAATGTGGTATGGTACTTGGAAATACCCTATGATACGACTTCTACAATTCAATGTAGCTAGATTGCTACCTTGATTCCACCTCCATAAAGTAAGCAGAATCAAGGGGGGCATACATCTACCCTCGAATTTAATTTCATGAAGTTAGATAAATAGATTTTTGAATGACTAACAAATTGGTTTTTCAAGATGTAGTTCCTAACATTGTGGTTTTGCAGATAGCTACAATGGGGGATTCATTCTCCCATGTTTGGCGCACAAGTCAAAGAAACTAAAGTGGTGAAGAAAATTCTTAGAACTCTTCCTGATTCTTATAGTGAAAAGGTTTATTCTATTGAGGAAGTTGCAAATTTTAATACATACACTAGAGATCAATTGTTTGGCACACTAAATTCATTTGAAATGAGAAAAAAATGGTACAAAGAATGGTGCAAAAGTGGAGACTACTTTCAAGAATGGAAAATCAAAAAAAGTTGAAGATTTAGATGGAGATGATCTTGATGATGTGGAAGCTAACTTTGTAAGAAGAATGAAAAAAGGCATTGGTAAGTACAAAGGTAAATTACCTTTCAAATGTTTTAGTTGTGGAAATATAGGTCATTATGCTTTGAGATGTCCAAATAGAGTTGTGAACAATAAGAACAAGGAAAACAAAGGAAAAATGATTAAGAAAAGCTACTATGTTAGAGAAGATGTTGGTATTTCTATTGATCAATCTGATTATGGAGATGTTTATGATGAATGTTTGTTCTTGGCTTTAAAAGATGAATCTGGGTTTGCTAACTCTGAAATTTGTGTGAAGGAAAGTGTTCTAGAGAAAAAGGATAAAACTGGAGGTGCTTTGTTATCTACTTTTCATGTTAGAGATGAAAAGAATTATTGGTTTATTGACAGTGGTTGCTCAAATCACATGACTAGAGACAAGAGTAAGTTTTTTAAACTTGAAAAATATGATGGAGGATTTGTTATATTTGGAGATGACTCAGGTGCTAAGATTTGTGGAATAGGTTCAATCAGTTTTGATGGCAAGCATAATACTGAAGATTTTTACTGAGTTAAAGATTTAAGGCATAACCTCTTAAGTGTTGGAAAAATGTATAGAAAATGATTATACAATATTATGTTTTAGGATGAGGGATGTGAGATCAAAAAGGGTCTAGAACTATGATTGTTGTTGGAAAGAGGATAGATGGAAATATCTATCATCTCAAGGGTGTTTATGGTCATTGTTTTATGGCTCAGATTAATGATAGGTAGTTATGGCACAAGAGAATGTGTCACATCAATTTTGATAACTTGGTTAGAATCAATTCAGATCAAGCATTGAGAGATCTATCAAGGATTACAAATCCTATCAATGTTTTTTGCAAAGATTGTCAGTTTGAAAAACAAACTAGAAGTAGTTTCAAGGGAAATGAACAATCTTCTATCGGATTGTTGAAATTAGTACACAAAAAAATTTGTGGTCCTACAAGAGTGAGAAGTCTTCAAGGTGACAGGTATTTCATGAATTTTATTGATGATTATTCTAGAATGACATGGGTTACTTTTCTTAGAGAAAAATATGAAGCTCTAGATAGATTCAAAGAATTCAAAGTTATGGTTGAAAATGAGATGGATTTGAAGATCAAATGTTTAAGGTATGACATAGGTGGAGAGTTCACCTCCAATGAATTTAACCTATTTTGTGAGAATCATGGAATAAAGGGAACTTGTATGTCCCTAGGACTCCTCAACAAAATGGAGTGGTTGAAAGGAAAAACATGATTGTTCAAGAAGTTGCAAGGACTATGATGAAAGAAGTGAACCTTCCAGAAGTCTACTGGAGAGAAGCAATTCATACTACTATTTACATACTTAATAGAGTTCAAGCAAGAGCTAACAACACAAAGACTCCCTATGAGTTGTGGTATGGAAGGATTCCTACTGTCAAGTACTTTAGAGTGTTTGGAAGAAAATGCTATATCAGAAGAGATGATGAAAAATTAAGAAATTTTGATGCAAGGTCTAATGAAGGAATATTCCTCAGATATTCTACTAATTTAGCAAAGCTTACAAATGTTACAACAAAATGTTAAGAAGGATTTTTGAAAGTACAAGTGTTAAGGTTGATGAAGATTTGAGGAATTCAATGGTAATAGATGGATATGAGTCAAATAAATCTTCTTGTGGAGAAGAAGAAGAAAAAGCTAAGGAAAAATAAATAGAGAATGGAGAGGAAGAAGTCTTAGAAAAGAACCCTAAGGCCCCTAAGTATGTACAGAGAAATCATTCCAAAGAATAGATCATTGGAGACAAAAATAAAGGTGTGTTGACAAGAAGAAGAGCTACTGAAGAGAGGTAAATACATGTTTACTTTCTAAAGTTGAACCTAAAATAGTGAGTGAGGCATGCAAATATGAACATTGGATGAAAGCAATGGAAGAAATTATGCAGATTGAGAAGAATCAGACTTGGGAACTTTTGCCTAGACCTAAAAACAAAAACATTATTAGAACTAAGTGGGTATTCATAAACAAACTGAATGAGAATGGAGAAGTGGTAAGAAACAAGGTAAGGCTTGTGTGTAAGGGCTATGCACAAGTTGAAGGAATAGATTTTGAGGTGACATTTGCCCCAGTGGTTAGAATGGAAGCAATCATAATGTTTTTGGAATTCACAACACAAGGAATTTAAAGTGTATCAAATGGATGTGAAGTCTACTTTCTTGAATGGAGAATTGGAAGAAGTTTGCATGGAACAACCAAAAGGATTTTAGTTGTCAAATAAACCTAATATGGTCTACAGACTGAAGAAGGTATTGTATGGGTTGAAGCAAGCTCTCAAATCTTGGTATGCAAGGTTGGACATATACTTGATACAACACAGATTCAATAAGGGAACCGTAGATAGTAATCTCTACTTTAAGTTGAGGAAGATCGAATCTTGATAGCGGTTGTGTATGTTGATGACATAACTTTTGGAGGCAATGAATCTATGTGTAGGAATTTTGCAGAAGAGATGCATAAAGAGTTTGAGATGTCTATTTTTGGGGAGATGAATTTATTCCTTGGGATACAAATCAATCAAACAAAGAAAGGAATATTCATTTCACAATCAAAGTATGTTAAAGAGATGTTGAAGAAGTTTGGAATGGAAGACTCCAAACCAATTTGTACTCCTATGGTTACTGGTTGAAAACTAAGTAAGGATGATGAATCCTCTAAGGTTGATCAAAGTAAGTATAGATCTATGATTGGTGGATTGCTATACCTAACTACTACTAGACTAGATATCATGCATGCAATTTGTTTTGTGGCTAGATTTCAAGAAGGACCTAAAGAGACACATGTTGTAGCACTGGAAAGAACATTCAAATATTTGAAGGGAACTTTGGATTATGGCTTGTGGTATCCAAGGACACTAATTTAACATTGAGTGCTTACATAGATGCAATTTGGGCTGGTTGTGTGGATGATAGGAAAAGTACAAGTGGTGGTGCATTCTTTCTTGGATGTAGATTGGTATCATGGCTAAGTAAGAAACAAGATTTTGTTTCTTTATCTATTGTAGAAGTTGAGTATATTGTAGCAACATCTTGCTGCACACAAGTATTATTGATGAGACAAATATTGAAGGATATCAAAGTGGTGTATGATGAGCCTATTTCTATCTTTTGTGATAATACAAGTGCAAACAACATTTCAAAGAATTCTATAATGCATTCAAGAACAAAGCATATATCAATTAGGTATCACTTTTTGAGAGAGAAGGTTGTGGAGAATGAAGTGAAACTTGAATATGTACCTACGAAGGATCAAATTGTTGACATCTTTACTAAGGCTCTTCCTAAAGATACTTTTGAGTTTGGGAGAAGTTGGGGGTTATTGCCTCTCCTTCATTGAACTAGATGCATATGGAGATGCATCAATATAGTGGATCTATGGATTAATTCCTTTTCTGGATTGATGTTGGTGGCTATCTCTTAGGGGGAGTAGGTAGTGACATTGTTGTAGTATGGAATATATGTTGTCATTATACGCAATTTGTTGAGTTGATTGGTGTATATTTCTAAGGGGGGTGTGCAAGAAGCTGAGTCCACTTTTTGGCCAAAAAGTGGAAGTGTTTTCCCTATTTTTAGAATTTGTCACATTTGACCTTAAAATTTGAAGCACTTAGAGATGGAATCTTAAAAAAGTCACTAATCATAAAATGTAGTACTCAAAGTCTTCCAAATATGTAATTTATTTCAATACCTAGATGATACAAATTGATTTTCAATAGGCATTTCTAAAAACCACTGTTTAAAACTCACTTTTTTTACCATACCATGCACGTTTACATCATCCATATTTTGACCTAAATAATACTATTTTTTAAAATCCTTTTGGGAAAATATTTGTAACTGACTGAAGCACATTTCTGATATTTTTTTGTAACTTTTTATTGATTTTTTTTGTTAATTTTTTATTGGTCATATTTGTTGTTTTGAAAAATCATCATGTATGTCACACATAAGATGACCTAAACTTATCATTTTTTTAATTTTTTTTAAATTGAAAAAAATTGTCTAAAGTACGTTTTCATGCAATTCGTTTTACAAAAAACATATTTTAATAAAATTTTATTAAAATACTAAAAATCCCTGACATTTCAAGTTTATGGACCAGTTTCATTAGAAATTAATTGAAAAATAGAAAAATAATCCAATTGTAAAAAAATTACATATTTGGAATCTACACTGTCTGATCTATAATGGGTTTTAGTTTCATCAAAAAAATTGACAAAATAGGTCTTCAAACATATGTCCAAATTTACTATTTTCTTGTGACATTGACATGACCTTCAAGTTGCAAGTCAAACTATGTCCAAAGCTTAGGTTCAATTCCCCAAGCCTTTTCTCAAATTGAAAACAAGGCAAAAACCTGATCAAAAATTCAAATTTTAAGAAATGAGATCCTGTTTTGTAGAAACAAGATCCCGTTTTGTAGAAATGAGATCTCGTTTTGAAAAGTTTCCAAAAATGGAAAGTTTTCAAAACGAGATCCCTGATGAGGTAAAAATAACCTCATGAAAATACTAAACCAATTACCCTTGTTTCTCCTAAGTCATTTTCACCCTACCAATTATTTATCTTTAGGATTAGTAATTGCTTTCTTTTTGTGAAAAAGTGTATAATCTTTATTTCCTAAAATTGATTGAAATAAGCTAACCAACGCTAACATAATGGTATAGTTTTTAGTATTGAACAAGTTAATATGCACGATCGGTCAATCATGCTCAACCAAGTGGATTTGAAGCGGACTTCAAAGTAGTTGAAGACAAGCACTGGAAGTCTAGGCACTGGAATTTGTGGAAGTGCATGGTGGACCAAGTCTTTCAAATGTTTTCTGTTATTTTTATTCAAAGACTTTATGAGTCACTCCGAGTATTTTTAATGCTTTGTATTATGGATGTAAGTCCGTTAGTTAGTTTAAATTTGTTGAAGACTTTTTCAATGGTGATCTTCACCATCTAAATTATAGGATTTTGTTACTAGTTTTTGTATAAATATGTAGCCGCCAGAAATAATGATATTAGATATCATTATGTTGTCATACTGTGTTCCTAAACTATATTTTCTGAGTTATACTTTTAATATGAATAAAATAAGCTTTGATCATCTCATTCTAAGTTGTTAGTACAGTACAATGGAATTAACTTGGATGGATTAATTTCGAAGACATAGAGTCTATGTGATCTGGGTTAAGTGTAGTAGCACCCGAGAGCTAGCCACTCGAAGGACTGTAGAATAGAAAGATAAGTATTTCATTTTTTAATTCTATTGTTTTTATTCTGTACATGATAAGTGTGAGTGAATGTCATTTATGTGAGTCAAGCTTTGTTAAGATCTTCCTACAAGTTGTAGTTTGAGATTATAGTCTTTAGTTTTGTCAACTGAAGTTTTAGAGCATCCACTCTGGTCATTAGTTGTATGTTATTAAGTCTATTATCCGTTGATAGTTTAGATGTTAGTTAATCACTGTTATAGTTTCATTACAACCATTTCCTTTTTAAGTACTTTATATGCTTTCTATTGTAATCATTTATGTGCTTTCTAGTTTAGTCATTTTATGTTTCTAGATTAATAATTTCTTTCTTTCAAGTTTAAGCAATTTCCACGCTTTCTAGTTTAATGGCCTTTAGTCAAGTTTCATTTACAGATGTTCCAAAACATCTAAAAAACTTAAATGAGAGTTAGTCGAGATGTTTCCTATCGCATATAGCCTCTAAACACTACTCGGTTGATATATTTGATGCATTTTTCAACTAAAGAGATAGGACCTAACGAAAACCTATCAATCCCATTTTGAAAAGTTTCCAAAAATGGAAAGTTTTCAAAAATGGGATCTCATTTTATAAAAGCATAAAAAAATATTTTTTATGAAACGAGATCTCGATTTTAAAAAACGAGATCCCATTTTAGAGCGAGATCCCTTTTTTTAAAAACGGGATCCCATTTTTGGCTCGAGGCCCCAAAACAGAATGGGATCCCATTTGTTAAATAATGGGATCCTGTTTCGTTTTTCCTAATTTTGGGTTTTTTTCTAATTTTGAAACTTCCACCTTAAGTGGACTCAACTTTGTGCTTTCACTCGGGGGAGTATTCAAAGTAGTTGCAAGTATCTTGGTTCTATGTCAAAGGGGGAGAACAATGCAAAATATTTTTCCCTTTGTTGTTGATGTCAAAGGGGGAGAGAAAGAGATTCATTTGAAAAAAAATCTGTTTATACAAAGAGAGAAAGAGATTTCATGTGGAAAAGGAAAATGTTGAAAGAGGGAGAGATAGAGAATTTTTTGTATGTTGTCTTTGATGTTTTTTCACATCTTGTGTTGCCATCAATGATAAAGGGGGATATTGTTACAAGTATGAAGGTGTTGCCATTGATGTCAACAAGCTTGTGTTGTCATTTGCCACAGTTGTGTAGTGGTTGAGAGAGATTGTTGCTTTGATTAGTTGCATTATGTTGTCATCAATTAAGTTGCTGGTGTTAACCTTTGGTGTCACTTTGATAAGCTTTTGTTCATGATTATGGTAGTGATAAAGATGTCGAGGATATTGAGAAAATTGATAAAATAAGGAAATAGGGTGTTGTAGAGATGTTATGGTTTTGCTTCACATTTCTTCTGGGTTGAAGATTTGCTTTTTTGGTTTGGATATGTTGGATAAAGGTGTTCAGAGTTTCTATATCTAGAATTTTGTCTTCTGGATTGATGGTAAGAGGAAGTTATGCTCACCTGTATGTGAATTGGTTTTGTAGTGTTGCTTACAGAGGTGTCTAGGAGAAATGTTTTTTCTTTGAGTTTCTTCGTAGTTTTTCTTTAGGTCTTGCAATTTTGAAGGTATATTGATGGTGTTGATCTCTTACGTGCATCAAGAGTATTTGTATTTTGGTGCTCCAAAAGATGGATTTTAGAGTTGCACTGTTTGGTAGTGTAGTTTGAATGTACAAGTTCTATACATTCTAAAGGTGCAAATTGTTGTGAAGGAGTTTGATGGATTTTAGGATAGTAGAGGAATATTCTAGATAGTGATGAAGCATGGTGTGTGGTTCACAAGTCATCTTTGGATTTGAGGAAGTGTGTAATTCAAAGCTTAAAGGTGTTTGCACGAGTAATGGTCAAAATGGTGTTCACACTACATTTGAAGATGTTTAAGCGATGCTAAATAGTGTGTGAAAGTTAATTTGGGTCCCAAATAAATTTTGTATTGGTCCACTTCCATTCCTATCCATCATGGGAATGCTTAATGTCGACCTATTTTTAATTTGTAAAGAGTAAGGTGAGTGTAGCCGACTTGAAGATTTTTTTTCAAGTTGCAGATGGTATAAATGCAAGGTGAATTGAAACGAGATGAATTGTGGAATAGAGTTGAATGTTGTGATGTGAAATTAAGTATAAAAGTGTGAAATACAGTGTGAGATATAATGCAAGATTGTTGAATGCAGTGAGCTAAGGTATCTTGATCTCCTAAAGATTGCAAGCGTTGTTGACGCTATTGTGGTGGATTTTATATATGTCAAGAGAAAAGTCCAAAGCATGATGAAATAAACTCCTTGAGACAAATCAAGATCAAGTTACCCAAAAGGTATCTATACATCATTTTGATATACAAGTTAAATCAATCATTGATTAATACCCTATTCATAGCATCAATGATAATCTAATCCTTGATCATGATCCAATCCTTTAGTCTACCCAAAATTCACCTATAGATGATCATGACGCCCGAGCTAATCTAATCTTTGATCAAAATCCTACCATTGATCTAGAAATCCAAAATGATCCTCTCATTGACCTAAAAACTTACACTTGATTCTTTCCAAACTCAAAACACCTCCATTTCCCAAGATGAGACACCTCCCTTGGACACATAGATAATCAAAAAATTGACATGGATAACACCAAAGAAGAACATAAAGAAGCTACTATGGATCAGGTCAAACAAGAGGAGACAAAAGCTACTATTGATCAAGTCAAACAAGAAAATACAAAAGATTCCATGGATCAAATCAACATCACAAATGATCAAGTAGAAACAAGCATAACAAATGATACAGACAAAATATCTTATCAATTAGGATCATCCACTTTTATCAAAGCAGGCTTTCTCGTATAGGAGAAAATTCCAAGCAATGGTTTCCACATACACAATGATGGGTTAACATCTTGCTTCCAAAATAACAAATACCCCATCACAAATAGAGTATTTCAGAGAATGCACTAACAAAGAGGAGGAATAAGCCTACATGAGCAAGGTATTCTAGAACCGGTCCAATTTCATGTATAATCCTAGACATCAAGGTCTTGGATATTCTTTAATTAGTAAATCAAATGATGTTAGTGATACCTCCATGATGCCAAGGGAAACTTTATCCCATACAAACATCAAAATAGGGTCCATGAGTAGTCCTTGTCATAAGTTTGTTGTCAACACTCCTTCCATCCACACCATATACCACCATTCCAACATAATGAAACACACCAAAAAAAACAAAAGTATTACAAATCTTAAGTCCAAAATCAAATGTCAAAGGGCATTAAATGCAAAAATCTAAGTGGACAAATGAAGTTAAAATGGATCCCAAAGAAAAATGGATCAAGTAAAGAAAATAGTTCAAATCCAATATCCAATCAAAATTTGAAGCCACAAGAAAAGAGGTCTCCCACATATAACAAATTCCCACCTCCTTCAAAATGGTTATTACACAAGGCATATTAAAGTGCTGGTTCCAAACACTATCCTAATCAAGATTCCAAACTCCATCATCCACCATCCTAGGTTTGGAAAATAGAAATTGCTACATCCAAATGTCCAAATAATGCATCCACATCTACCCTCATCCATCATAATCCAACATATCATCTACATTCCAAAAATCATACTTCACAAATCCATCACATCTTGGAAACAACTCTTTATCATAGGGACTCCCATGGAATTCTATCATGATGTGTGTATTCTGATAAGGCCAACCCTAGTATAAGAGAGGATCACAATGACATCCATTAGTTGTATAGAAGTGTTATGATCCTGACAAGGAAACTACTCCATAAAGGTCACTATTGGCATATCATGACACCAACATCTACATCAACACCATCAAAGGATTTAGAATGATCAATGATCATCCAAAACATCAAGGATATATATAAAATGTAAAAAAATAATGAAAAAAATAGTAAAGAGAAAAATTTCATCGAATAGTGAAAACTGATTTTATGGTGCTTTGGATAAGTAGCATGATGAAAACTTGGAAAGCAGACATCATGTGTAAGAGCAATCATCTATGTGGACCATTACACTTGGGAGTGAGTTATATCTCATCTTTCATACCTTTCCCATGACATTTCCATCTATCCTTCCAATTCATATCGTTTCCATCCATTTTCCCGCCTACCTTGATCTTGATAAGGATTGGGGCACAAACATAAATCATGCTTTGGGAAAACTCTCAACATGTTAATGCTTTGGTCATTCACTATCCATGAAATATCACATCGTTGCCTACATAGAATTATCTAAACCTATATTCAGAGAAAACACATAATTCCTATGCAACATAGTCCTTGGAGATCATATGCTAATTCTTCCATCAAATAATCCTCATGTGTCTCCTATCCTTTACCAAAGCAATACAATAATCCTTTCATACCTATCACTAGACTTGGTTTTCTCTTGTCATCAGTTTAAGGATTCTAGTCCACTTATCCAACATCCCTCCATAATCCCATTCGATCATGAACAAAAGTCATTCCAAATGTAACAAGCCTAATCCATACAATCTTGTTATGCAACCTAGCACATCATCCAAAACATTCCTAGGATTTTTTTCTAGCCTTGTTGTAGACCTTGATCCTTTAGTTACATTATCATTAGTGGGATATGTCTTTCCCATTACTCACATTGTTTTTGGGATGTGTCCTTCCCATATCAACATCATCATTGTCATTACCTATCAATTGGTTTTCAACTTGACTAGGGACAAGATCATGTTTGTCCTTGGATCCTTGTACATGCTTGCTCACTTGATTATGTGTATCTTTCACATGCATTTGTCCTGGTCCTTATAACATATCATCCATAATAAAGCTTACTCACCCTTCTCATGGCCTAAGAATAGTTGTCAATTCATGTCTGCCACTTTCCATACCCATTTATAATAAAATTCACCCATCTATTTTCATTCTTAATAACTAGTCTTATACATAACTGGGGGAAAATCCTTGACTTAGATTTTCATATGGGATCTTTGACATGGTATCAGAGGAAATCTTTCAAAATATTTCAAAAATCCAAAAACATCCAAATAATCCTTGAAAAATCCAAAAACATCCAAATATTCCTTGAAAAATCTAAAAAAATCAAAAAATTCAAAAGGTCCAAAAAATAGCCATAAAATGTCAAAAAAACTTCAAAACTAGTGTGTCAGTCCAACCAGTTGAACTACGCTACCTTTGCGACTTCACATAGGCAAGGCCATCATTGATGAGCCCATGAGGCCTAGGTCTATCCCTTAAGTTCTATCATAATAAATTTTTCATCCACCATAATTCACTTTCCATCATAAATCGTCCATTGTCAAGGTCAGTCAAACTACATTACCTCTACGACTCTATGTAGGAAAGGCCATCATCGATGAGCCCCCGAGGCCTAGGTCATGTCTATCATTATCCATGTCTCATAATAAATTGTACCTTTCTAAGGTTGACACTTTGATCAAACACAAACAAGATATCCTGTAGAGAACTAAGATTAACAAATCTCGAAACAACAGACGAGCTATCCAACTAGTCTCTAATCCTCACCGATCAATTGCCTATCAACATCAGTTACCTTTATTAATTATCAATTGTCTTATACAGGTTGTTACATCCTCGAAACCTGACTCAATGACTTATACGAGGTATGTCATCCCTAAAACTAGACACAATCCTATCATTTTTCTTATATAGGATGTCACATCATCAAAACTAGAATTGATGTCTTATATGACATTCTTTATTTCGTAAAAACATACATCATCCTTACATTCCTACCACCAAACACTCATTGATTGGCAAAAAGATCTAAATGGATGTTGACTCGTTTGGTCCAATTGGTCTTATCTTTTTATCTTATTTATCTTTAGTCATGTTACTATGTGCCTCGAGGAAATCCACAAGTGATGAGAGGAGCGATGATGAATCATGACCTTTTTCTCTATGATTTTGTTTACAATTTGTCTTGGAAATATGATTGTGGCAACTAAGTTCCTTGTGTGTGATTGGGGTTCCATTTGGTATAATCAAGACTAACATGCTTTGTGGTTACATCCTCACATATTCTGACAAGGTTTTATTGTCACTAATATTCATCATGGCATTCCTTATTTGCAATGTGTTTATTTATGCAAAGGGATAATATCTCACACATTGGTATATGTCATACCTTGGTGTCTATTATTCATTTCCAAAATAAAATGCTCTATGATGATAATCGTGCACTAAAATTAAAGCTCAAAATATATTAGCAAAATCTCACATCAATCTCCATACATTTTGTCCATCTCATCCCAATTCATCTAACTATTCCCCACTTCTTACTAAAATTTACTTTAACATTTTTTATGTCAATCCAATGCACTCGAACACATCAAATTAACCTGTCTCGAGAAATTTGTTATTTTTTTGGAATTTTTCAAAAATTTGCCAAATTTCTCAGGGGGGGCACCATACTATCTCGCCTTAACTGGGGCATGTTGGGGTATACTAGGGTAGGTCCTGATTTGAATTTTCCTGATTATTTTTTGACATAATGCTCAAAATCACATTGTTTCAAAGAGGGGCAAAATGTAGACACTAAAAAATGTCATAAGCCTGCAAACAACATTTTTATAATAATTTGCATTCTTCCTACATAATTAAATAATTTTTAATCATTTAATTATTCCTTAATACCCCTCTCTTCTATTAATTGTATAATTTTATATTATTTAATTAATTCACTTTATCTTTATTCTTCTCAGATTAATTAAATAAATCTTATTTAAATTTGATAACATCACTAATTACCTTCTTTTCATACATAATTATTAAATAAATTGTTATTTATTTAATTATTTATCGTCTCTTTTCTTCTATAATTAAATAATTACTTCTAGTTATTTAATTATTTATCATCTTTATACTAACCCAAAGCTTAAATGGGTTGAATATTGAAGGAAAAATATTTGGATGAGGGTGATACAAGCATTTTCACCTCTAGGACAATCCCAATAGGGTCAAGGATATGGAAATTTTTAAGTAGTCGAGAGTTGATAGTAGACTATCTAACACATGGGACATTAGGGATGGAAGGTCTGCCCTATTTTGGGAGGATTCCCGAGGATGTTACCAAATTTTGGAAAATAGAACTGAGCTAGAACAAGTAAGGATTATGACCAAAATGGATTGGGAAGATTCCATGTGTGATTATCTGACCATCTCATTAGAAAAAAGTTACTACAAGGGGAAATGGAAGTCTGCACGTTCGTTGGGACTACATGATGAGGCGGTTGAATCATTCAACATGGTTATGAAGTAAAGAACAAGTGCGTCTGGGATTGGAAGGATAAACTAAGATGGTACGACTCCTCAACTAGAAATTACAACGCAAAAGATGGATATATCATGATAGTAGGTGATCAACATTTTGAGGCCAAATTACCAAGCAACCTATGTTGGCACAAAGACTATCTACCAAAATATGGTTTGTTTACTTGGGCCGCAATACAAGGAAAGGTCCTCACAATAGATAGGTTCATCAAAATGGGCTACAATGGGCCTTCCAGATTGTTTTGTATAAATAAGATGAAGAAATGAGGGATCATCTATTCTTAAATTATCTATTCTCTCTCAAATGTTGGTAGTCGATTTGTGTTAAGCTTCAATTGTAGGTAGCCTTTCCCAACATCATACATGTTATGCTAAAAGCTTGGCCCATTCTAAAGAAAAGTGCAATATATTCTAGCCTATGATAACGAGCCCATCTTTACTATTGTGAGAAGTATGGAAGGAAAGGAACAAGCGTATCTTCCAAAATAAGAAGATGCCTGTCCAATCATTTTTGAACAAAATTGAGGCGTATTGTGGAGGTGATCAACTTTGGAGTTGGAAATTCAAAGAGAAAGAAGATCAATTTCAACTTGAATGGGATGCAATCATGAGAAGGAACTGGCATGAGCTTTTGATTCTACCTTATGTGGGGGTGGGTGGTTAGAAAAATCAGAATGAAACGAAGAATGTTTATGGAGGCCGCTAGATGTGGGGTGGTATAAGGTAGATTTTGATGAGGTTGCAAGGGGAAATCTTGGTGCTTCCAGGGTTGGTTGTATCATTAGAGACTGGCATGGAAAATTTTTACGAAAAATGGTAACTCCACTTCCCATTAGGACAAATAATGCAACAGAAATGCATGTGATGTTACTTGACCTCAATTTTTGTTTAGAACTAAAATTATCTAATGTTGTGATTGAGGGAGATTCAATAGTGATCATTAATGCCTTACGAGCTAGACAAATTCATAACTAGAATCTCAGGACTATGCTTGAAAATGTTTTGAAGTTATTAGAGGGATTTCAACATTTTATGTTGAATCACACACTTCAACAGGGTAACATGGAAGCGAATGAGCTCTCAAACTTGGGAGAAAATGGGCTCTCAATTAAAGAAATATTCCATTAGATATATATGGGTGGTTGGGTAGGTGGCGTAATGGTTGTGGTTCTTTCATTTGGGAAGTTAAAGGGATGGTGTGTGGGCATCCTCATCTTGGGTTGGATTGTAGCCTAGGGTAGGTATATTAGATAGAGTTAAGTTGGTTTCCCATGCTTGGTTGTAGTCATTCTAGTGGGTGGATGGGTGGACCACTCTTTATAAATGTTATTTTGGTGAGCAAATCGTTGGTGAAATAAAGCTAAATTAGGATAACACATGCGGTTGGGAGGATGCTAATGGTGCAAATCACTCATTCGCTTTCCACAATCATTGGTGTGAAAAGCATTTCTAATTACCTTCAAGGTGCGAGGACTATCAATGTTGAGTTTTCTTCTTGTGTGTAAAGTTTAGCGATGATTGTTTGGAGAATGGTTTGTATATGAATTGGGAGGTGGGATTTGGTGGAATGACTATGGTGTGTTGCCAGCAGGTTTTGGATGGTTTCTACATTGCTGTGGTGTTGGCAGTCTGATTGTTTGGGTGACATGGTCTTTCAATACATTTGGCCATCTCACCCATAATTATTTGGAGTTGACACTCATGCTAGGTCTGAAGTGAGAATTGTATTATAATCATTATTACGATTGTAATTTAGAATATTCAGTTTAGCTAGGTTAAAGGCTGAGTGGATAAACTTAGTAAGGATTTTATCAAATGTTTCAAGGAAGACTGTGAGTGTAGGAAATTGTTGCTAAGTTTAGCAAAGAATAAATGATGACCTTCACACAATGACAAGGTACTCATAGCAATGACATTTAAATCAATGTTGATTATGAAATGATGACATTGCAAGTTTAAGAGCGAATACCAAATTTCACACGCATAAGCGGATTAATTTTGCATTTAAGTTGGTGTTGGTGCATAATCTTTTCATTCCATGGTAGAGTTATCAAAGTTTATTGTGTGGTTATCAACATACACTATTGTATGCAGTGGTATGGAGACTCTTATTCATTTAACGAGAGAGGTTCGTTAGATGGCATTCCTTGGTGAGGTAACTGAGCAGAGGCTCAAACACATTATACCAAAGGTGGATTTTATGTTAGTTGTTGTGGTTAAGATGATTCTCGATAAGGATTTCTTGACTAAAGGTGAATTTTATCGTGTGGACACTAATATTGTTTCAAGGTTTCTTGCAATGCTTCTGGATATAAATGTTTCCAAAACAATGGAAGATGGTATCACTCAAAAATTGTTCAAGGTGGATTTATTGGGGGGCCTACATGAAATCCTTGCTGCTGCAACTCTGGGGGCTGGGGTCCCTTGGCCCCAAGACATGAACACACTTATTGTTTTGGGGGAAGCAGTTAAATACCACCCTTTCATCTTGGACTCGAAAGGTATGGAGTTGATGGAGCAGAGAAGGTTGGCATTGGTTGGTGTGGGTTTCTTGAAGAAATTTTTTGCAACTCATCCCTGTGCAAGACTTCATTTTGGACCCGAAAGCGGTTAAATACCACCCTTTCATCTTGGACCCGAAAAGTATGGAGTTGATGGAGCAGAGAAGGTTGGCGTTGGTTGGCGTGGGTTTCTTGAAGAAAATTCTACAACTCATCCCGGTGCAAGAATTCATTTGAATTCTCGAGTTTAGGAAATTTGCAGAGGAGCATGGTTTCATTTGATTGTGAAATGTAATGGGTTTGGTTCAGTTAGGGAAGGTATATGTTTGGTTTTCTATAGTAGCTTTGGATAGTCTTTGTTTTGTGCTTTTTTCTTCTACAATATAACACATAATGTTTGCAATCCGTTGGTCACTTGGTTATGTATAGTTAGTTGGTATCTTTTGCCTTGTGTGGCCATTTTGGTAGCAATTGAGTGGAGATGGTTATAGTAGTGTTTTGGCAATTGGGTCTCTTAGGTATGCAATCCTGAACTGTAAATCAAATGCTAGATGGGCAATATTGTAACCCCTTTTTTGATAAATTAATATAAAAATCATCCTTACGTATCAAAAAAAAAATTATCATCTCCTTTCTTCTATAATTAAATAATTATTTCTAATTATTTAATTATTTACCACCTCTTCTCCTTTACCGTTAAATAATTGTTCTAATTATTTATCTCCCTCTTTTCTTCTATAATTAAATAATTATTTTTAATTATTTAATTATTCATCCACCATCTCCCAAATTAAATAATTTTTGTAATTATTTAATTCATCTTTCCCTATCCATCATTCAATTCATTTTCCCATTCCATAATAACTAATAACTCTTATTAATTATTGTTCTCTCAATCAATCTGTACCATTGATCATGTTACATCACTCAATCCTCACTGTCCATCTAATTTGGATTTCTATAAATCAAGCTGTCAATTCCATTTCAAGGTTAACCACAATCTTCAACATTTTGCTATCATATTACTCATACCATTCATCTTGAGATCTTGCTATCTTACATTTATGTATTGAGCTTATTGTGAATCATGCACACTACAAATCTGAGAGCAAACAAGCAAAATTGAGAAAAGCAATGGAGGAGAATCAACTTTGGCATAGAAATTGAGATATTATTGGTTTATTATTTGATTTCCATCGCCATCTTGTGCTTAATTGTTAGATTAGGGCCTCTATGTGTTATATTTTGGTAGTTTTGTTGTTGCTATTGATGATTCATGTCTTTCTTGTGATTTTCCTAGTCAACATAAACCACTCTTGAGTCATCAGAATACAAGTTTCAGTTGCCATTTAATGGTAAACCAACAATCGTTTAATGGTAAAAGTTTGCAAAATATCAAGTAAAAGCCTCCAAAATCTCACTTATCACATACAAGCTATATAAATATTGATTTGACAATTGGATGGGAACATTCTATTTTCATTTGTAGTGTTTTTTGTCAATTTGATGACAACTTTATTTTTTCATTTACATTGCTTTATATTTTAAATCTGTATACAAATATTTCATAATCAAATAATGCTTAATTTCTTTAAGGAAAAAACTAGATTTGTCTAAGCTTATTTCATTCCACTATTTAGCTTTTATTATCAATTGTTTAATCCAACCACATGCAACTAGAATTTGCATGCACAAACACGTACTCTCTAACATATTAACATAAATATAGTTTTCTATCAGTGTAATCCTTGAACCTCCTTTAGGTGCAAGTGCTAGTATATTAGAGAGTATGTGTTTGTGCATAGATGGGTTGCAAATTCTAGTTACATGTGGGAAACAATTGATAATAAGCGTTGAACAATGTAATGGAATAAACTTAGACAAATCTAGATTTTTTTTCTTAAGAAATTTAAGTATTATCTGACTATGAAATATTTGCATACAAATTTAAAACATAAATCAATGCAAATGAAAAAAGAAAGTTGCCATCAAATTGACAAAAAACACTCCAAATGAAAATATAATGTTCCCATCTAGTTGTCAAATCATATTTATCTTGCTTTTATGTGATAAGTGAGATTTTGGAAACACTTAAACTCAGGCCTGGAATTTGACAGTTACCCTTGCCTGTCATATGAAAATTTTGTGACGGTTTGTTCATTTAAATACCTATCATTTTACGTTTTATGAAAAAATTTAACTGTCAAAAAAAATATTTGAAGTACCTAAAAAAATCAATATATTAGTAATCTATGAAATATTATTTTATAAAATAATTATGTTAGAAAATTTACAAATTTTAGAAACTATGCATGCACTTAATTAGTAAATCCAATTTCATATAATAAATTTTATTGATAATTAAATAATTATATATATGCAATTTACATTTTGACAATGCATAGAGTATTAGATTAAGAATAATTATATTGCACAATATGATTGTTTTTTCCATATATTTATTCTCTAATTTGTAAAATTGTATTACTATTTTGACTATAAATTAATTTATTGATTTCATATGTGTAAATATCATAAAAACACATTTAAATATCAATTTCAAACCTACCAAGAAATTGTTAAATAAAATTAAAATTAATTTAATGTTTGAATTGGTCTATCTAAAAACACATTTAAATATCAATTTCAAATCAAATCTAGCAAGAAATAATTATATAAAATTAAAAATAGTTCAATCCACAAATTGATCTATCTAAAATCATATTTAAATATCAATTTCAAACCTATCCAGAAATAATTATATAAAATTAAAAATAGTTTAATCCTTATTCAACTCATTATCTAAAATTTCAAAATGCTCACCAATAAAACACAACTACTCCTTGAAAAAAATCAAAGCTGAATCACTATAAAATAAATGTTGTTGAAAAAACAATGCTATAAAGTGAAATTAGCTCCTATTGTTCAATTTTTTTTATAGTTTAATCTTAAATTCATTTATCTAAAAACATAAACTATTTGTAAAAGGCAAACAAAATTTCAACATCTCACCAATAAAACCAAATGATCTATTGAAGAAAATCAAAGCTATCTAAAAACATAAACTATTTGTAAAAGGCAAACAAAATTTCAACATCTCACCAATAAAACCAAATGATCTATTGAAGAAAATCAAAGCTAAGAATCACTGTACACAAAATGCTATAAAATAAATCTTGTTGAAAAAAAAATGCTATAAAATAAATGCTTTGAAAATACAATGAAAATTTGTGCTATGTTGTTATTCATAAGAATATCCTATATATATATTAAAAAACTGTAAAATTAGAAAATATTGATAATTAGAAATAAATCTTAAATCTTAAATTTATTGTTAATTGTAACAAGAAGTTTCTAAATTATGTAGAAAATAAATCTTGTTAAAATATTCAAAAGGTTAAAAATCAATTATATTCTATTTTGAAAAGATTTTCAATTAATATATATTTTTATAATAAATATTATAAATCATATATATTAATATAAAGCAATGATAATTATTAGTAAAAAAGTCAAAATCTTTAAAAAATTAGAAAGAACTATATTTAATCTTGAAAAGATTCTTTTCTCAACAGATTTTGAATTAATAAATATATTTATAATAAATCATATATATTAATATAAAGTGAAATTAGAAAGAATTATTACAATTTCCAATTATAAACTAATTTATATTTTTATCATAAACATTATTATATATATATATATGTGCCTACAATAAATTTTTACGGTTTAATAATAATTTGAAGTGTCATATTTACGGTTATATAAAAATATAGCAAGTCAAATGATACGGTCTAATAATTTTTTAGGTTGTAATATACGGTCTAAAATGCAAAAAAGGTCAAATAGACCATCAAATTCCAGGCCTGCTTAAACTTATTTTTGGATGACACTTATTTCAGACTCAAATCTCACACTATATGTAACCTAAGCTAATTATTTATCAATATGTTCTTCATATAAATTATTCTACTAAACTAAAAACAGAACTAAATATAAAATAATATTAATATATACATTTTACAATTAAAATTAAAAAATAAATTAATAAAATTATAAACTAATATAAATATTTTAAATACATTTATCTAAAAAAATAAAATATCAATTTAAAAGATACTTATCATTAAAAAATAAATAAAAAATCAATATTAAAATATCTATGCTTATTTTTTAAACACATCTAAAACTTCCACCAACTTTAAAAATTAAGTCAAAAGGGAGGTTCTATAAAGCGGAAATTAAAATCCATAGAAGTAGGTAATGGATTAAGCTATCCAACATATGACCAAAATAATAAATAATTAAAATTCAAAAATATATTGCTTGAATTTTTTTAAACATTTAGTAAAATCTGTATCCAGCAATTTCTGGAAAGACATTTCCGGTACAATACACCGTCACCATGAAAGATTAAAGTCCACACTTTAGTCCGGATCTTTTCAAACATTACCCACCCAAAAAACAAAAAACAAAAAAAACAAAAAAACAAAAACTCAGAAAAAATTCTATGAGGTCGCTGAAATAATTGGTGCAGAGAAAGAAACGAATGTATTCCACGCATCTGGAATGACCATCTCTGCACCACTTATATGAGCCGCTCTGGTGAAAGGTTGGGAAACTTGTATCAGATTCGCATTAATGGTGAACCTATTGAGTAAAGTTTGAATAAAAATTAAATGTCGGTTTAATTATAATTGGTCTTTAATTTGTTATGTCCGTGCATCGGGGAAGGTATGTTGTATAGATGGAATAGATATTATAACCTTGCCATTCTCTGTAGAAAAAGATGTAATTTTTCACTTGCTGCTTCATTCCAATTCTTCCGTAGCAGATCGGGTTGGATTAGCTGCAAATAACACGGGCAGGGCAGATCCTGCAGTCAATTCGGGCTTGAGAGGCTCCCCATTGGTTTTTTGTTTAGCTGGTATTCTCTGAAGAAGCTACCGAGTAAATCTCTTTTTTTGTCAAAAGTTTAGGCTATTTGATTAAATTGCAGAGGTACAGCATGGACGCCAATATGGAAAGTCTTCATTTCGAAGACCCAATTCGCCCAAATTCGTTAACAATTGATTTATGGCCCAAACCCATACTTCCCAGTTCGTCTCAGGAAGCGGAGATTCAAACGGGTGATGAAAATTCTGGACATGGGGTGTCAAATAAAAACCCTAAGGTTAAGGTTTCCAGTGAAAACCCTAGGCCTAAGGTTTCATTTGAAAATCCTAGCCTTAGGGTTTCATCTTCTGCGGCAGTGCATCAGATTCAGGGTGATCTCAATTCTGAATTAGGAGAGGCCTGCATGAACTTTTTCTCAGAGGAAAATTCTGACGAGGGTTATCGCATCAGTAATAAGAGGAGAAAAACCCTAAATGTAAATATGGATGCAGAGATCTGGAGGTCTATGCCTTGTGAGCTCTTGGATGTTATCGTAGGGCATTTGCCATTTACAGGCATAATTAGGGCACGGGCAGTTTGCAAGAGGTGGCGGTGGCTTTCTTTGCCATACCATGAGTCCGATACTCCATGGCTGATGCTTCCGTGCAGGGAAAATGGGGGGGATGGGCGCTGGGTTTTCGATCTTGCATTGAACAGTTGGCACAAAATTGAGGCAAAACCTTTTCGGAGAACTGTCTGTGTTGCAGCATCTGGGGGCATTTTGTGCCTGTATAAAGAAGATCCTGGGCACGCAAAGCTTTATCTTTTTAATCCCATTAATGGAATCCGGACTAAGCTTCCTGCACTCCAGGGCCGTGTTAAATTGGTCACGTTTTCCATGAATCCTATTTCGATGGATTATCGGTTGTTGGTTGTTGTACGTGGGAGGAACAGTTTGACGTTGAGGACGCACCAGCCTAATAGCAGTAGGTGGACAAGATCAGATATTCATACTTCTTCAAAACTGCTCAAGGGTATTACTGATGCCGTTTTGTGTGATGACCGGCTTTACTGCATAACTCACAAGAATTGGGGTATTTTGAAGATGTTTGATCTAAAGGAGAGTGTGTGGAAGGATTTGACTGTGAAGAGGCCTGGGATTTTCAACGTGAACCTAAAGAAGACACCGAGGTTGTACTTGGTTGACTCTCAGGGTGATCTTTTGATGGTTTTGAGGATCGTTGGCCCATGGTGGTCTGGTCCAGATGATGAAGAAAGTTGTAATGACGATCCTCAGGAACCTAAGGATGCATACCCTGTGGCAAGAAAGAGGATTTGGATATTCAAGCTTGATTCTGTGCATATGAAGTGGGTTGAATTGAATGCCATTCAGGGTAGGATTTTGTTTTTGAGTAGGCTAGGGTCAAAATCTGTTCAAGCAAAAGGAAGAGGAAACATGATCTATTTTGTAGAATCAGAGAATTCAAAGAATGTTGTATTATATGATGTTGAATCACAAAGCTGGGAAGAGTTTCCTCCTCTTTCAAATAGTCCTGACTTGCTGCCAGGTCTCTACTCACACTATCCTACTGAGGGAGTTTGGTTCGATCCTCACTCACAATAGCAGGCTTGGTGATAGGAATCTTCACTTGTGCAATCAGAATTCGAGGAATTTTTGGAGAATGGTTCTATGCATTTATTATGCAACGCCACTTGCTAGCATAAAATGGTGAATTTCAATTGGTTCAGCACACTGAATTCTGTCAGAGTTAGTGCTGTATCAAATATATAATGGTCGAACATTTTCGGTAAAATGCAGACAGGCAAGTTTTGGTAAGGTTGCTAACGATGCTTTCAAAGATTGTTGATACTCAAGTGATTTATCTCTTGATATGTTAAAGTCTGTATGCTGTTAGTCTTTTGAAAGAATAATTTCCCATTTTTTAATTTGTTGATGGTGTTCACAGTTCATTGTGAAACTTTTCATCCTGGATGGTGCCAGAATGTCAGCCCTTCATAAACGTGAAATGTCTATGTACAAACACTAACAAGCGGAAATAATAATGGCTAAATTTTAGTCTCTCAGAAGTTTATCTAAGTGTATCATATGGCTTGATAATATTGAAATGTTTATTTAGGAATTTGTGAGCAGGAACCATGGATTATATACATCCTTGTTCATATTTGTATCTAATAGAATTTGCTATATCTTGTGATTCATCTCTTTAAATATTTAAGTTTCCTCTCTTCAAATATTTAAGTCTGTATACTGTTTTCTTTTGAAAGAATAATTTCAAAATTTTAATTTGTTGATGCTTGTTTACAGTTCATTGTGATTTTTTTGTCCTAAACTGTGCTGGAATATCAGCCCATCAATAAAAGTGAAATGTATAAATGAAAGGACTAAAGAACTGAAATTTGCAGCTAAACTTTTGCCGCTTTGAGAAGTTTGTAAAAGTATCGAAGTATACTATGGTTTGATAAACATTCATTTTTTCAGGAGGAATTATGAGCATGAATTATGAACCGTAATACTGTAATACATTCTTATTCATGTTTGTATGCAATCTGAAGTTGCTTAATCCAAAACCTAGGAAACAATTTACAATTGAAAATTTGAGTGATTGCTTTTAGAATCCTCTGAAATATATTTGAAATTGATCGCTAACTTTTCTGATTCTCACATTATATCTTGATTGTGATTTCCTTGGATAGTGTCAAAATTCTACTCATGTTTTGAATGAAATGATCTGCTTTTTACGCATATATTGAAACTTAAGAATACATGAATAGAAAAGTGTACCGGAGTAAATATATCAATGCACAATTGACTTCCTCCAGGCGTTTTACATGGTAAGTATTCTGATAGATAATGCCAATATGTATGCATATATGGAAACTTAACAGTACATGTATCAAAAAGAGAACGAGAATAAAATATGTTGGGAACAGTTGATTTCTTCCAGGCATTTTCCTTAGTATTTTGATAGGTAATGCCAATATTTATGCATGCATGGAAACTTATGAGTATATAAAAGAATACCAGAGTAAATATGTTGGTCAACAATTGATTTCCTCCAGGCATTTTCCTTAGTTTGTAATTTGATGGACAATGTTAATATTTGTCAAGAGTCGTGTGCAGTTCTGTTCTTTTTGGTGCAGAATTAAAAAGTGATTAAAGTACCTCTGTTCTTTTATCTTTTCTCTCTGGCCATTTGATTATGAATGTTTTCTTTATTGTTCAGACAGTATCAGACTTATAGCTAACCACTTACAATGAATTGTAGGAGGAATATAGCCGAGCCCATTGTTTTTAGAAGCTTGTTTTTGATAAGATAAGCAGGGAAAGGGCCCTGACCCAAGAGTTTAAGACAACTTTAAACAGAAATAAAAAGCAGAGGCATGCAGGCCAAAAGATGAAACTGCAAGGCACACAGGCCTGCCAGAGACAGAACAGCAAAAAGGAAAAAAAATAGAAGCCGAGAGACAGCATCACCAGCAACCAAAAGAAACAGCACCAAGGACCCAAGGAAAACTTAAATAATCAAGACCGAATTCTCCAACAGAGTGTCCAGTGACGCCTCCCAATCTTCTTTGGTCTGGACCTTCTTTCCTTTTTTGCTGTTGTTTTTAGCAGTTTGTTTATATTCTTTGTATCTTTGCATTTTCTAAAGAATCTTAGTTTGATTGTTCATGAACAGCCTTGGTTTTTTATATTCTCTGTACTTTTGCATTTTCTAAAGAATCTTAATTTGATTGTTTACAAACAACCTCAGTTTATCGATTTTTTGGTACGAAACAACATATTTTATTAAAAATGAACTTCCTAGATATTCCAAATACATATAGGCCTTCATAAATCTGTTGACCTTGGAACCAATGTTAAAAGAAATCCTACTTTATCCAGTGTGTTGGAACTTCTAGAAGAGTGTATGGCCTTAAACTATTCTCAGTTGTATGTATGTCTATACTCCTTTGCATACATCCCTCCCTGACAATTGGCATTATGCTAAGACCGAGGCAGAAAGCTTATATGATTGAGATCATTCACCTAAATTGACAGAAGCAGCAAAATCCATCAACTTGGCCATTACTCATGCAGAAGATGAACATTCCGATTAATCTGGTATATCGTTTTCAAACTAGAATTTCATGACATTATATTTGTTGATCAGTTGTTGATTTTCCTTGCCAACGCTGCATTGCCCCCAAACTGAGCAAAATCCCAAGGCATGATATTTGTTATGTCCCTAGCCTATTAGATGTATTGGGTTATGGAGTAGCTGACACAACCTATAGTTTGAACATTTGATAATTTCTAGATTCCATAATTATGGCAGTATGTGGCTTATTGGGACTATGGGTTCACCATAGCCTAATTATAATATATATAAGTTAACGGTTTATTTGTTATTTTAAATTGTAAATTCTGTCTTCATTGTAAGGATGTTGAGGTTGCTTCCTCAAAGTGGCACACTTATTATTCACTTGTCTGCAAATTGTGAATTCTGTTGTCATTGTAAGGATGTTGATGTTGCCTCCTCAAAGTTGCACACTTACTATTCACCTGTTTTCTTCTCATTTCACTAGTATCGTGTGGATCTGTTCTATTTTGCACATGCAAGTGTGCTGATTTTCTACGTATTGCTATTGTTCTACTCTTGTGATATAGTAATTTCATTACTAGTATCATGGCAACGATTTGGACAAAGGAGGAGATTCTTGCCGATTTTATATTAAAACAAAACTCCCTTGTGGCAATGTGGGAGTTTCTCTCCAATTTTTCAAGAAAACCATTTGTATAGGGTTGTTATCCTATCTTAGGAATCCAATTATGATGACCTGTGTCACAGAACAATGTTCTTCAAGAGCTTTCTGAAAAATGGTTATGATAAATATGCTGAGTAATATCAAGGGAGATATGGGTGTGTAAAGTGGACCATGTCGATTTGTTCTTATGTGATATTTCCTCAATATGCTTGGAGGAATTTTTTTACCTTAGCGGCTTTGTTACCCTTGCCTTATTTTCTAATTTAGGCACATCATTACAAAGAACTTTTCAAGGAGTTTTTCAAAACTTGTGACAATAAAAGTTTTGAATAGTATTGAGGAAGTGGTGGCTATCCAAGATTGATCTTTGAATCTATAGATATTTTTTTTAAGGCGTGACTATGAATTTGGTCTATAAGTACAACATGGATGCTCCAGCTACAAGAGGGAAGGGAAAGCCTTTCACATCGTGGCAATGATGACTCTTGTCAAATATGATCTAGATTTGAATGGGGAAGTGTGGTAGGATTGAGAAGATCACACAAGCTCAATTTAGGAAACTTTGTAAAAACTAAATCATGGATGAAAGACATGGCAACCAACTATAATTAGATGTTGGATAATAAGCTGATTGATATGGATCAAAAGTTAGATGAGATGTTGAGTTAGACGATGAGTGGTAGTGATCAAAAGCTAGATGAGATGTTGAACAATATGATTAGAAGCGAAATGATATTAATGACTCACCATTGATAGCAATCCATGAAAGGCCAACACTTGGTTTGATAACAATTCATGAGATATGGGTTCTTGTGAACCACTACTCATGAAAGATGGGTCAATGAGTTTGACTCGTAAAACTACACTGTTGAACCCTGATAGCAATATCATAATTTGAAACGTTGTGGAAAATACCTCCTACTTATCAAATGATGAGCTAAAGGGGCTCTATAATGAATGGTTCATAAGGCACAACACTTGTTGAAGGTTTTGCGAATGGGGTTGCAAGCTAAGTGGGCTTAACCTTGAGGAAAACTCCCTGGTTAAGTGTGCTTGAGCTGGAGTAGTATTAAGATGGGTGACCTCCCAGGAAGGCCTAGTGCTTCGCCTCTATGAGCATCACCAAGATGCAATGAGTGCTAAGTGGACCGTTCGTTATCATGGGAGATGGGTTCTTATGAACCACTACTCATGAAAATGGGTCAATGAGTTTGACTCATAAAACTACATGGTTGAATCCTGATAGCAATATCATAATTTGACACGTTGTGGAAAATACCTCATACTTATCAACTACTATGAAACTTATTTTTATATTCAAGGCCAACCTTCACACTAGAAGCAATACAAATAAGACTATATTTCTGGTTCCAAAAAGACCTAAAAATGTAGACTTGTCAAGTGGGACACTTTTTCAAGTTGCATCAAGTGCCACCTTAACTAAAGGTTTTCATGGCTTCACTATATTCTAGAAAAAAATCAATTCATTTGGTACATGTTGGATTTGCAAGCAAAAGAGAAAATTTAGCTTTAGATGTAAGATTCAACCCTTTTTTGACTATTTTTGTTCTCTTATTGATTATGATTCTTATGCTACATAATGGTATAGGATGTCCATGTATATAATGGTCCACATGTGTGTTGCAATTGTTTATTGGTGTGGAATGATTGTGGTCGTATGATTCTAACCCATATCATATGCTAATTTATGTTCATGAATTGATGATTATGATTGAGAGTCATGCTTAACTATTGTCAAATTGTATTGAATGCTTGTGTGAGTAGGATTAAAAAATCATTCATATGTTGATAATGAGACGAATTGTGATTAGTGCATTAAGATGTGATGTGAATGATCATTGTCATTCATAGGGTATTTATATTGGGTAATTAGTTCATACCTTTGCCGAAAATTCCTTAAACACTAGAAATGTAAAATAGTTTGGGCAAACCTCCGTCATAATATTTGTTTACAACAAGATGTTTTGGTGGTTGGAAATGATGTTTCCTTATCCCTTGCAATTTATAATAATCAACTTACACAAAATATAAT
This sequence comes from Sequoia sempervirens, assembly GCA_007258455.2. Taxonomy (NCBI): domain Eukaryota; kingdom Viridiplantae; phylum Streptophyta; class Pinopsida; order Cupressales; family Cupressaceae; genus Sequoia; species Sequoia sempervirens. The sequence goes on along the minus strand of VDFB02000002.1, from coordinate 143,945,631 downwards.
GGCAGTGAAGAGAAAGAAAATACAATGATTAATGGCCATGTGGAATAAATATGCACCTTATGTATGTATCAAAAGGTTCAATGTGTATGTAGTGATTGAACATTGCAAGAACAACTATTTATGATAATTAGACCCCATCTCCCAACAGTTGGTTAAGCTTTGCTCAAATTCTCTATGATCTATAATTTTATGCATAATCTTTCATAATAATGTTATTACAATGTTATTTGAGAAAATTTTGTCCTTCAAATGTCTCTATGATCTATGGTTTTATGCATTATCTTTCATATAATGTTATTACAATGTTATTTGAGAAAATTTTGTTCTTTGGGTAGTTTTTGGAAATGTTAAAATGAGGATGTTTTCCTTCTTTATGTTTGACAAGGCCATTTATGGATAGAGATTTGAATAATTTTTCCTTTGTTGAATCTAAAGTTATTCTTTCACAAAAAAACATACAAATTTATGGTTTCTTTAGAATGCATGATTTGAGGGCTACAAATCTATTAATTGCTTTCAAGGATTTGTTCATGAAGGTCAAATATGTTCTCAAAAATAATTTTTTTGTTGGTTGGCTTGGGAGTGGTATTTCATGGTTGATTTAAATGAATCTTTCTATGCATATTAGGCTAAATCATTTATTCATTTTGGGTGTGGTGGAGGTGAAAGGAGTTTGCTTCTTTTGCATTGTTTTGATGGTATTCTTCATAAAATCGATTCATTTTTTCAAATGAAAGGCTTTGGAACAAGTTCCTGGGTGTTATTAGTATCTTGGCATCTAGGATTCAATACTATTATTGTTATTTTGTTCTCGCATTGTGATTACACCATTGTTGTGTTCACCATTTTCCATTTCCAAGAATTATACAAAATAGGCTATTTTGGATATTGAAAGACCAATATAGGGATTTGATTGAGACAAATCCACAAATAGTTACAAAATATTTCTCTCCTTTTCATGTTGCAGATTGTAGAAGAGAAGTTTTTAAGTTTTCTATTTATTTGGTGATATCTTCTCTATTTTATCTCTTTGTTATTTTGTGAATTTTGAGTTAGAATAGTTTGTATTGTGGTTAGTTTAGTTTGTATTATGGTTAGTTTATCATTCTAGTTATTTTATTTTTTTCATACTCTAATATTTTTCCTTCTTGTATGTACAAGTGGTTTCTTGGATTGGATAGTGTTTTCAATTTTCTAATTATATGGGATGGTAGTTCATCACACTAGTGTTCACACAAAGTGCTCATGTTTAAGGAAAAGTGTTCCAATTTTTCTAGTTTAGGTTCCTCAGTTTCTATTTTTTTATTTCTATATTTAAATTATAAATTCTATTGAAAAGTCCTCTATAATTAATAGTAGTTTATTTCTTTTTATTTAACAAACACACTTTTGTTTAAGGTTAAAACACTAAAATGGTTAATTATCATAATTATAATAGTAGATTAGTTTAACCAAAAACCTTAGCTAGTTGGCTCAAATGTAATGTTATTGATATCACTCTCAAAGGAAGCTTGAACTTCTTTTGTAGGGTTGAATTTTTCTACATTACAACTTCTAATGGACCCAATGACTTCCTTGTCAAATTGAATGGATTTTTATTATTTTATTTATCTTTGGAGGTGGAGTAATTCTTATTCCACCTTGGTTAAGAAAGCTTATGTGACCATATGGCCTTGTAAGAGAGTTTAATATTCTATTATTTATTTCAATTTATTTGTTGAGTGGTGATGCCATTGTTGATTTTGGCATTTGGTTGTTTGAGATAATTTTAATTATCTATTTTTTTATACATTCTTTCATAAGAGTGACTTTTGTCGACTTTCTTGGTTTGGGCTTCCTTGAGAGGGAATGGATGCATCACACCACTCTATTGTTTAGAGCATGTGAGATTTGGTTGGGTTTTATATAACCCTATGCTTAGATTTAAGAAAGGAGTTCCTTCCTTTATATTTAATTGTTTAGTTTTGGGGATAGGTATTTGAGAGCAAGCATTGAAGAGCGAGCTCTAATTGTAACATGTCAACCATTCATTGAAGTAATTTTTCCTAAGTTTTCACTATGCAAGTAAATAAACTATGTAATTTAACCATTGCCATAAAAAAATCTTTATTATATAGAGAACAAATGAACATAGATGTCATAACAATATTCAACAATGATTCCATTCCAATATATTAACTCCACAAATTACAATACTCCAAAGAATGTGTACAAATTACATACATAGCTCAACTAAGCTTCAAAACAATAGATATAGATAGTCCAAGAACCTCCTTCAAATCTTGGTCTTCTTGTCGCCTGCTGAGGATGAGAAGCATCACTCAAGCGTTTTTCTGCCAACCACAGACTCATATGCGGTCCCCCACACATCTATCATTGGATAGATGGCCCTACCCTTCGATGAAAATATTCGTAGATTAACCACGTAACGATAACCAATCTGAGCTTAGTGTTGTGTCCTACATGACTAGAACTTGTAAACTCACAATCTAGGACTAGCATGCAAATAAATGGATCATGGTGAATTGACAGTGGAGCCAAAGGCAATCACACTAATTTGGCCAAAGTGTTCTCACCCAATACTTCGAGTGAAAGTCATCCTACTCACATACACTAGTCAAACTCGATTTGACTTTAGGCCACTATATCCTATGCATAGGTTTATCCTTCAATGGGTAGTCTTTAACCCTAGAGACAACCTATTCCCTTTTTCCACTACTTAATAGCATATCAACTCATAAAGCGTAAATACAAGTTACCCTCCCTTCAAGGATAATCAAACCCTAGGTGTAACTCTACAAGCTATCTATTTTAATCAAATAAATTAGCTATGAATAGCCTTTAAGCTATCCTTGCTTAATCATATCTAGTATACTGATACCTATGACAAACAATCTCTCCTTATTATGGAGTAAATACAAACACTTCACAAAAACACATAAAACAACTTCTTTCCTTTTTCAAAGTAAAAACTATGAATTCCTAAATGCAAGTATTCTCAATTAAACATACAAAACAAAATCTTTTATAAATAAAAATAAGAGAAGATTAGATCCTCATGCCTGTATACACTTAATTCAATTGACTGATTGGTTGCACAACCTTCCAACAACAACTCACTAGCTTCACTTAATTCTCTCAAAACAATACTTCACTATAACTTCTCTCTCAAGATGGCAATATGCACTCTTAAAGTAACTCTCACACTATAACTTTTAACTCACAAAATAAACAACTCTTAGACTAAATGAAGCAGTATAAGTTTGCAAAAGAATGTGTTCCAAATAAGAGAGCTTGCCTCTCTATTTATACAACAAAATGAGACTTTGCATCCTACAAAAGAGGCATGCCGGTCAACACATTTTACCATGCAAATTGACTCACTCTACTTAGTTAAAAGGTGGCAATACTTCTATTGGTTCCCCAAATCTCCAATCCACTTGAATCCTAAAGGGCTGCCAAGCCTAATGGTTGAATTCAAGTAGAGATTTGGCCAACGAACAAGAGATTGAATTGAAAACCCTTTCTCCCTTGCACTTTGGGCTCTGTGAAACCTGGGAGGGTGATCCTAATAGTATACTTACAAATACTTGTGTGCCAAAGCATCCAAAATACTGTAAACAGACAATTCTCCTTCAAATGCTTAACATACACAATACCCTAAAAGTTTGGTTGACCTTTATAGTAATGTTTGGTTTAAACATGAGAGATGTAATTTGCATTAAATTCCACACACACCTACAACAAGATAGAGAAGTAAATTTTATTTTAAAATGTAGCTGCTCACAAACAATCTCAGGAAACTGTAACATTAAAGACCAGTGGCTAATCCCAAGGTGGAGTCACCTGAATCAAATAATTTCAAACTCATCACAACATTCATTCTGTCATAATTATTCCTATCAAATAATGCCTTACATTATTGATACCAAAAACTTAATTAGTTATACTTAATAATCCCAACACATAGTTGCATAACCCTCTATCTGTGTTAATACAGTTTAATTCATTCTTTGAATGACAGTAATAACACAAAACAAACACTCAAGGAAAGACAAGAGGAAAAACATTTGCAATCTTTGATTACTCATATTTAAAATCCATACAATATACAATGTGCAGAAAACCAGTCCAGAATATTGTGCATTTACATACAAATATGACTATACCATGATTAAATTCTCAATTACATGACTCAAAAAACTTCAGAAACCTAAAACCAACACTATACATTTGAGACCTTGTTACAAAATGGTATTTCCATGAGACCAAATTGTAAGCAACTCCCTCATAAAGAAGTAGAAAATTACACTTAAGAAAATACAAAAACCCTAAGTGGAGATCTTCAAGAGACATCTAGCACATTCAGGTCCCTTTGATCAATAAACATCTCCAGAATTGAAGAATCCCCATTTGCACTTTGATTCTCACCTCTTCATTTACTTGCCCCGCAATAGAAAAATATTCCTCACCATGATGAGCCATCATTCATCTTCATTCTACTGTAGAAAATATTCACTTTGCTCGCAAAATATTTCACCTCCTCTTCCATTTTTACCCTACAACATGAAAGTTGTTTTATTTGTGCACTCACCTTCACATTTTAATTTTCCCAACACTTATAACTTTACCTTTAAATGCAAAGTCTTTTTACTATTATTTCCATTGGGCAATAAAACATTTACCCATGCACTTTACTTTTATATTCTACAATTAAAACCCCTTTTTCCTTTTTAAATGTAAAACATTTTAAAACTTTACTCAAGCAAATATGATATTTTACTCGTGGGCTTTTAATTTGTATTTTAATGCCCAACATCAAAAACTTTTATTTGTTAATAGTGGGGCCTTTGATTTTGTTACCGGGCTAAATAAAATTAAAGCATTTACCCGTGCATTTTTATTTACTTTCATAAACCCCTTCACCTTTAATCAATCTTAAAAAACTGCCACAGGTGCTTTTCATGGTCCCACCACATTTTACACAAACTTTACTGGGCTTCCATCGCATATCTCTGATGCAATATGGAAAAGGTGACATCTATTAGCGATGCACGATGGAAACAAAGTAGCTTCGCCCATCACTAATACAACGTGGAAAAGAAGAAACAAAACAGAGACACACAATAGGAATTAGGGGAACTCCACTGCTTAGGTGCTCCTCATGTTCCTTTCACCATGAACATTGGCGTCATCATGCAATTGTTTACAGTGGTCAATATGCAACCCTATCCTCATCTCATAGATGCCATGTGAATACTGGCTTGCTCACAACTGATAGTTGGCTGGACACACAAAAAGCGTTCATCAATTCTAATGTTGCACAAAGAACCCTACTTGCAGCACGTTCATGCCCTCAGAGTGTTGAAGTAAAAATATTCTATATTGCAACGCTAACAACAAAGTTCCACTCATGATTTGAGGGTGCCAAATGCACAACCCTAACAATGTTTATTTGAAAACTTGCCACCATTCTGCTCACAAATGCGTTCGAGCCAAAAGCAATGAGAATCAGGTGCCAACCAATATAGAATTCCTTAAACAATTTCAATACAATTTCATTGCAAGCACAAAACTCTCCCTGCACAAATCAAACATGTGCTAGATTCACCCTCATATCGAGCCCCTGAACAAAGACATTTTGAGCAACAACCTTTTACATATGTGTAAAATTTCCTTTGTAATGTCAAATTGATCCCTTTCAACTAGCACGATGGATGCCCAATATTAAAGCATAAACATTTCATGTTCTTGGTTCCAACACTTCACACTGCAGTGCTCGAGCCTCCTCAAGATGTGTAGCCTAGTCGCGATCTTTGGATCCCTCCATCACATTCGAAAAGCTACAAACTGATTTCAATTCCTAGGTGAAATGCCACATAAGAATTCCTCGCACCCGATTCACTTTGTGCAGTTACATTTAGCTCATAGTGTGCTCCACTCATCAAGCATTCGAACAAAGATGTTTCGAGTAGCGGATTCTAATGACTGTGCAAAAATTTTCTTTGCAATGTCAAATTTACCCCATAAACTAGCATGATGGCTGCCCCACAGTGATAGCATTTCCCGTTCTCTGCACCAATCGCATTTCAATGTCATTCTCTAGATACGTTGATTCGTTCTTTGGATTCCTCCTCTCGGTGCAGAGATGCATAATAACCCTAATTTCCAAGTGAAATTTCAACATTAGAACCCTTCGCTTTTGATTTTCTTGATGCAACCTTAATTTTCCTTTTTTCTTTAAGCTAGTCATTGGCTTTCTATTCCATATTGTGAGCATACATAAAGCACTTCATGAGTGCTTATCCACTCAAAGTGCATCCCCAATCAATTCCATGCTTAGTTGGATCTCATTCCAAACCTAAGCCGTGGCTGCAAATCATTGATATGCATTCACACAAAAAGGAATCTTGAACAATATTAGCCTTCTCTTCTTAACTATACCATTACCATTTGCCATTCCTTTCTTGAGAGAATATCAATAAATCCAATTATGAAGAAAATTGGACTGCATTAGGTTGGGAAATTGATTGACAAAATCTGTGACTTCATTTTCAATCCAAATGAGAGTATATTATCATGATCCTCAATTATTTTACACAAGCCATAATTACCACTTATCTTGAATAGAATCAATTGTGAGACCTTCATGGAGTGGACTGAGTTTCAATGACAACCAAATTGTTTTCTTCTTCCCTTTAGATGCACCCTCCTTTGCATGTTTCCAACTTGCAAACAACACAGGGAACAAGTTGTCCTACTGAAAAAATATTTTCCAAAACTAATAAATCAAATCTATTTTTGGATTCCCTTTCATGCACAACTTTCCTCAAATTGTGTCACATGTCGGGTCCCCTTGTGGGCTCGACTAATTTTTTTTTCGTTTTGAAACAAGTTTTTATCCTGAATTGATTTGAGGTTGCCTCTGAATGCTCCTGAGGTGAAAAAATGAACCAGGTAGACATCAAAATCCACTTTCAAGCACCTTGCACAATAGTCAAAATAGGTCAAGTGGCCTCTATAATTTCCCTAGGAAACTAGTCAAACAACCTTCTGAAGTCATGAAAATACATAGGCACGTAGACACTTGAACCAAAAATTTAGTGCAAAAAATGACTTGGAAAAAAATATCTCGATGTGCAAGATATTCAATGCGAAAGTGGCTCACTCGAACTTTTATTCAATTGCACCTCGCAAAAACCAATTAGGGCTCACCAAGTCACCATCTCGAAAAAATATCAAATTTTCTCTTGGGAAACTTCCACTGGAAGCACTAAATCATTTAGGTCCATTGAGTATGTGTGCAAGAGGAATTTCCTTCAATCCACATTCTTCGCAAGATATCAAGGGTCAAAGTTGACCTCGAAACATTCTAGAAATGCAGATGTAAAAACAAAACAAACTGCATTTGCTTTTGACGGTCTGGTAAAAATGTCAAACTTGATCCTGAGACTCTAAAACTAGACTAGGGAGCATATGAATATGAGGGGAATGCAAAGCACCAATCAATTTTTCATGATGATCATCCATCTATGAAATATCAATCTGAACAAGAGGCCACTTCACAGGCCTGAAAGTATGCAAGCAACAAAACAGTCCCAAAACCCTCCAACTTGTCATTTCAAAATCCTATCAAAACTCATCAAAGGAAGCTGAAATCAAACATAAATTTTCACATATGACAAATGAATACACCCACCAAGGGATTTGGCATGAAAGGAAATGGGCTCCAAATTATGACCCTCTAAAGTAGGTCACTTGGGCAGATTTTTCAGGTGCATTTTTGAGTGTGCAAATCAAAATTTTCAACATGGGCAGTTAAATTTTTTGCAAGATTTTACAATCGCAACAAATTCAAAGAGTATACTCAACATATAATGCCACAGATCGACCTCTATGGTTGACAACAACAAAAGACTAGTTCAATCTACACATGATCAAATGATGACAGTTGAATTGTTTCCAAAATGGACTTCTACAAGAAATAGAACTTCATAATTTGGCGCCAAGTATGCAATCAAATCCCTATTTACTTGGGCGCGATTATTCTCATTGAATTAGTTTACTGTTAATAAGCAACACCTTTCTACGTTGACTTAGTCATAGCCTTGTTGAGAAACATAATGAATACGAGTTGCTTAAGCACATAAATGGCACTTTGACCAATTCTTGCTTCATTGTTTTATTTTTCCTATTCTCAAGCATTCATTAATACTTAATGAGGTGGCTTATATTCCAACACTTTATGTGTTCTCAGCTTAAGTAATTCATTCTTTAGACAATAAAGACTCATTTCCATAGTATCAACTATGGTGTATTTTCCATATCGACCTTGTTGCTGTGTAATACATAGCATGTAATTCGACCTTTATTCAATGCCAATATATGTTATATTCGGCCTTTAAATTCTTTGTATATTTTATATATACAAATCGACCTATGTTCATGTAAATAAATCAGCCACTAAGCATTGCATATGTTAATCGATCTCCAAGCACATATTTATATATTAAAATATATATTCATATATGTACATATATATATATATATATATCAATAATATCGCATATGTATATGTATATATATGTTAATATATATATATATATATATATATGTGTGTGTGTGTATATCTCATGTCAATAAAGTATGTATACATTCGATATACCAATGATTACGAACAAGTTAGCATTCACATGGTAATAATAATTATATCGATTGTGTACATATATATACATATATATATTCCTCTATGTACATGTATATGTATGTGTACATATATTGATACATTCATATGGTCATGTCCATTTTCCAAACATACGTGTGTATTGATACATGTATGTACATATGGATATATGTATCTATCATATATACATATATATATATATACACACATTCAATTGCACATCAAGCACATACACAATTATTATTGTGTAGATAGGGAACATATGTGTGATGCATTTATACATATACACATTCATGTCGTACTATCCATTCGATAGCTCCATGCTCACAAGAAACTTGTTCATAAGCATGCATAGGTAGGTCTACCTATGTACTCTCATGAACGCGTTCCTTCATGCGTATGGTCTATCTTCGACATGCATATGTATACATATACATACATTCCACGTGTGTTCAACTCATCAATACAAGCATAGTAATATAAGGAAGAACTCATAAGTTCTAAATAGATAAATATCATCCAAGCATGCATTCAACAATAATCAAGACCCTTACCATTGCAGACACATCATACTAAGGATGACTTACCGAGTCCCAACATATTAACTTGACTCAACCATTCTACTGTGAGTGTGTGTGTAAGCTCAGTTAGGTTACATTACTAATTACTCATCCGAGATCTTCTCTTGAGTGATACTTCCCCTCACATCTAGAGGATTGAACATATACCTGGATCCCACTAACAAATTCCCATGGTAGTCAATTGTTCAATAAAATATGCATTACACAATATTTCACTATAGTTAGAATATTGAATTCAATAACCATCCATTTCATATATATGCATCCATTATATAACATTAAATGAGACAACGTTCATTCATAATTCATTGATAACAAAGTGAAAGGACAATTTATTCCCATTCAGAATTCAAATTACATTCACATTTAGCCTAGATAGTAATAGTAAATAGTAAATACACAATTGGGGTGTAACATACTCCCCCCCTTGTGAATCATCGTCCTCAATGATTTTTATGTAGCAACATAAACTAATCAAACAAACAACATATTATTTCAAGTACTTTCAAATACATTCAAAACATGAGGAAACTTCTAATGTATCTCATCATAGTCTTCCCAAGTAGTAGAGTCTTCTACGTACTGGTCCCACTAAACTTTGCACTACAAAACTCCCTATTATGCAAGCGAAGCTTACACATTCTGAGCACCTTGACGAACTCAAGAGTTACTACTCTGGGGTCTTGTACATGTAAAGCATTCCAATCAATCACATGATTATCACTTGGCACATACTTCTTTAGTTATGACTTATGAATGACATTATGCATCCTCGCAAGAGCTGGTGGCAACATAATTCGATAAGCTACCGGATTTACTTCCTCAAGAATCTCAAAAGGTCCTACGTATCGTGGAGCTAATTTAGAAGATTTCCCAAATTTGATTGAAATCTTGTAAGGTTTCACTCTCAACAACACCTTTTCACCTAGGAAAAAACTTCGAGGTACTCTCTTAGCATCAACATCGCTTTTCTATCTATCGTTAGCTTTAGCTAATTTTTTTTTTAATAATCCTCACTTGCTCTTCCATTTCAGCCAACATTTTTGGCCCAAGGTCCACTTTATCTTCAAGTCTATCCCAACTTATAGGGGTTTGACACTTTCAACCATATAATGCTTCAAAAGGAGCCATCTTTATTGTGGAATGGTAGGAATTGTTGTAAACAAATTAAAACAAAGGTAAGTAGTCTTCCCACTTGTATTGCTGATCCATGTAATACATTCTAAGTAGGTCTTCCAATATTTGATTTACCCTTTCCATTTTTCCATCTATTTTCGAATGATATGTTGAGCTAATATTCAGTTGAATCCCTAGTGTAGAAAACAATGTTTGCCAAAACCTAGAAGTGACTCGTGCATCCCTGTCTGAAATTATCTTCTCAAGTATCCCATTTAGTCTAAATGCTTCTTGCACAAATTTCCTTGCTATGACAGTGCTCCATCGGTTAGATTTTTGGGTATAAAATGTGCTACCTTAGTAAGCTTATCAACAAACACAAGAATGGTATTGCACTTATTTCTTGACATAGGCAATCCTTGCACAAAATCCATACTTATGACTTGCTACTTTCTCTCTGATATATCGTGTGGATATAACAAATCTATAGGATGATGATGCTCCGCATTCAACCTTTGACATTCAAGACACCTTGCCACAAATCTAGCAACATCTCCTTTCATTCCTATCTAGAAGTATAGTGGCTTTACATATGCCAACATTTTCATCACTCCAGGGTGTCCATAGTATGGTGCTTCATGTACTCCTTTCCATACCAGATTTCTTAACTCCTCTACGTCAGGTACATACATTCTCCCCTTCTATCTAAGTAATCCATTAGATTCAAAATGAAAACCTTCATACCTAGCATCTTTTATATTGCTTGTGAGTGCTTGCTTAACTTGCATATAGTACTCATCCTCTTTGCACTTTTGTAACACTTGACCTTTAAAGTCGGTTTGAATTGTCACTATCGAGGAAATATGACATCTTCGACTTAAGGCGTTGACAACTTGATTTTCTTTTTCTTTAATATAACTGATATTGAAGTCATAATTAGCTATTAAATCCAACCATCTCCTTTTTCTTGCGTTTAGATTTGGTTGAGTGAAAAGATACTTCAATCCATGATGATCAGTTTTCATCTCAAAAGGTTTCCCTAACAAGTAATGCCTCCACATTTTGAATGCATGAACTATGGCTGCTAACTCTAAATCATGTGACACATAATTTTTCTCATAAGGTTTTAGCTTCCTTGACTCATAAGCAATTACTTGCCCTTCTTGCATTAGAACACATCCTAAACCTTCTCCTGATGCATTCATGATCACAATAAAGTCACCCTCAGGATCTGATACTTTCAAAATAGGTGCAATAGTCAAATTTTATTTAAGTAGGTCAAAGGATACTTGACACTTCTTTGTCCATTCAAACTTCTTCCCTTTCTTCTGTAAAGAAACAATCAAAAATGAAATCTTGGAGAAGTTTGCAACAAACTTTCTATAGTATCCCGCTAATCCCATAAAACTCCTAACCTCAAATACATTCTTGGTTACTGACCATTCTAATACTGCTTTAATTTTAGTTGGATCTACTAAAATACCTTCTACTAAAATCACATGTCCAAGATAATCTACTCTATTCTGGAAGAAGGTACACTTAGAGAGTTTTCCATACAACTCATGTTCTTTAATTCTTTGTAGCACTATCTCTAAATGCCTACAATGTTCCTCCTCATTCTTTGAATATATCAAAATATCATCTAAGAATACTAAGAAAAATTTATCTAGACAATCCCTAAATACATTATTCATAAGGTTCATAAATGTTGTAGGTGCATTTGTTAAACCAAAGGGTAGAACTGTGAATTCATAATGTCCATATCTAGTTCTGAAAGCAGTTTTAAATATATCTTCATCTCTAACTCTCAACTCATGATATCTAGATCTTAGATCAATCTTAGAAAATATAACAACTCTCCTCATTTGATCAAATAGATAATCAATGTGTAGCAATGGATACTTATTCTTTACCATAGCTTTGTTAAGCATGTGGTAATCTATGCACAAATGCAACTTACCATCCTTCTTTTTCACAAATATTACTGGTGCTCTCCAAGGTGATATACTTGGTCTTATCAACCCTTTAGACAACAATTCATCCAATTGTGCCTTAAGCTCCATTAGTTCAGTTGTTGTCATTCTATAAGGTACCTCAAAAATAGGTTCGGATCCTGGAACTATATCTATTGAGAAATCAAATATCCTTTTCAATGGTAACCTAGGTAATTCATCTAGAAATACATCTGAAAACTTTCTCATAATAGGATACCTCTCCATATCCAACATTCCAATTTCATCCATTTCTTGATCTTCCATCTCTTGGAAGTTCTGTGATCCAAAGTTATCAAGATTCTCTTGTGAATTTTATCCCTTATACTCTTCTAGATTTTCCATCTTGACAACAAAGAGTTTGCACCCTTTATTCTTAACACTTAACAATAGCATTGTAGAGATTTGACGAATCTTGACCTCCCTAGGTATCCCTTGAAATTTCACTTGATTACCGAGATCATCTAAGCATTCTATAGTTTTAGCATAGAAATCTACCTTGGCACTATGTCTCCACAACCGATTCATACCTAGAATAGTGTCATAAGATCCTAAAGGTGTGATATAAAGGTTCACTTTTGTTGAAAAATAAGGTATCTTTATGTAGACAAATATTTTGGCATCCAAGGTCTTTCTAGCACTTCTAGGTTTTTTCACCTAAAAGGAGAAAGATGGGCCAAAATGCAATGTTCACATTCAAAGATTAATGTGATATGGATGCAATATGTCTAAATAAACTGATTTAAATGAAAAAACTAATGAAAGATAATGATTATCAAATGGAAACTATTGAAATGTCGGGTTGACACTCCCTTCCGAGGGAATATCCCTAGGAAGTGACAAAGACTCAAATGTCTCTGGTGATATGGAAGATAAATAGTTGTATTGAGCCTCCATCTTCATCTTTCTCTTTACATAACTAATTCGAGAAAGTCTATTACTGAAGGTTTTAGTGTTCCTTAACTAGATGGCATTGTCGTAGTTGGTACCCTCAATTGTATGAACAATGGCCTCTTTTTCCTTCTTGGCCTTTAGGTAGCGCTCGTTTCTAATTACATACTTTCTAGCTATTAACCTGAGATGCACCATCTTGGCACAAGAATTTCCAAACATTAGATAATGTTGGATAGAAAGTATGATGAGCCCATAGGTTCCAGAGCTAAACCCGATAGCTCTGATACCACATGTAACATGTCAACCGTTCAATGAAGTAATTTATCCTAAGTTTTCACTATGCAAGTAAATAAACTATGTAATTTAACCATTTCCATAAAAAATTCTTTATTTTATAGAGAAAAAATGAACATAGATGTCATAAAAATATTCAACAATGATTCCATTCCAATATAATAACTCCAAAAATTACAATATTCCAAAGAATGTGTACAAAGTACATACATAGCTCAACCGAGCTTCAAAATAGTAGATATAGATAGTCTAGGAACCTCTTTCAAATCTTGGTCTTCTTGTCACCTACTAAGGAGGAGAAGCATCACTCAAGTGCTTTTCCACTAACCACAAACTCATATGCGGTCCCCCACACATATATCATTCGATAGATGGACCTACCCTCTGACAAAAAGATTAGTAGATTAGCCACGTAACAACAACCAATCTGAGCTTAGTGTTGTGTCCTACATGACTAGAACTTGTAAACTCACAATCTAGGACTAGCATGCAAATAAATGGATCATAACAAATTGATAGTGGAGCCAAAGGAAATCACACAACTTTGGCCAAAGTGTTCTCACCCAGTACTTCGAGTGAAAGTCATCCTACTCACATACACTACTCAAGCTCGATTTGATTTTAGGCCACTATATCCTATGCATAGGTTTATCCTTCGATGGGTAGTCTTTAACCCTAAAGAAAACCTATTCCCTTTTACCACTACTTAATAGCATATCAACTCATAAAGCATAAATACAAGTTACCCCTTTTCAAGGATAATCAAACCCTAGGTGTAACTCTACAAGCTATCTAATTTAATCAAATAACTTAACTATGAATAGCCTATAATCTATCCTTGCTTAATCATATCTAGTATACTTATACCTATGAAAAACAATCTCTTCTTATTATGGAGTAAATACAAACACTTAATAGAAAAGCATAAAACAACTTTCCTTTTTCAAAGTAAAAACTATGAATTCCTAAATGCAAGTATTCTCAATTAAACACACAAAACACAATATTTTATAAATAGAAATAAGAGAAGACTAGATCCTCATGCCTGTATACGCTTAATCCAATTGACTGATTGGTTGCACAACCTTCCAACAACAATTCACTAGCTTCACTTTAATCTTCCAAAACAATACTTCACTATAAATTCTCTCTCAAGATGGAAATATGCACTCTTAAAGTAACTCTCAAACTATAACTCTCAGCTCACAAAGTAAACAACTCTCAGACTAAATACAATAGTATAAGTTTACAAAAGAATGTGTTCCAAATAAGAGAGCTTGCCTCTCTTATTTGGAACTATGAATTCTCTCTCAAGATGGAAATATGCACTCTTAAAGTAACTCTCAAACTATAACTCTTAGCTCACAAAGTAAACAACTCTCAGACTAAATACAATAGTATAAGTTTACAAAAGAATGTGTTCCAAATAAGAGAGCTTGCCTCTTTATTTATATAGAAAAATTAGACTTTGCAACCTACAAAAGAGGCATGCCAATCAACACATTTTACCATGCAAATCGACTCATTCTACTCAGTTAAAAGGTGCAAATAATTCAAAGAGTATACTCAACATATAATGCCATGGCTTGATATCTATGGTTGACAACAACAAAAGGCTAGTTCAATCTACACATGATCAAATGATGACAATTGAATTGCTTCCAAAATGGACTTCTACAGGAAATAGAAGTTCATAATTTGGTGCCAATTATGCAACCAAATCCCTATTTACTTTGGCACAATTATTCTCATTGAATCAGTCTACTATTAATAAGCAATACCTTTCTACGTTGAATTAGTTATAACCTTGTTGAGAAACAAGGGAAATACGAGTTGCTTAAGCGCATAAATGGTGCTTTGACCAATTCTTGCTTCACTGTTTTATTTTTCCTATTCTCAAGCATTCATTAATACTTAATGAGGTGGCTTATATTCCATCACTTTATATGTTCTTAGCTTAAGTAATTCACTATTTAGACAATAAAGACTCATTTCCATAGTATCGACTTTGGTGTATTTTCCATATTGACCTTGTTGCTGTGTAATACATAACATATAATTTGACCTTTATTCAATGCCAATACATGTTATATTCAACCTTTAAATGATTTGTATATGTTATATACAAATTGGCCTATGTTCATGTAAATAAATCAACCTCTAAGCATTACATATGTTAATCGATCTCCAAGCACATATTTATATATATAAATATATATTCATATATCTATATATATGAATATATATCATTTCAATAAAGTATGTATACATTCGATATACCAATGAAAATGAGCAAGTTAGCATTCACATGGTAATAATAATTATATCAATTGTGTACATCTATATATATATATATAAATATATATACCTCTATGTACATGTATATGTATGTGTACGTATATTGATACATTTATATGGGCATGTCCATTTTCCAAACATACGTGCGTATTGATACATGCATACATATGGATATATGTATATATCATATATACATATATATACACATTTGATTGCACATAAATCACATACACAATTACTATTGTGTTGATAGGGAACAAATGTGTGATGCATTTACACATATACAGATTCATGTCGTATTGTCCATTCGATAGCTCCATGCTCACAAGCAACTTGTTCATAAGTGTGCATAGGTATGTCTACCTATGTACTCTCATGTACGTGTTCATGTGTATGGTCTATCTTTGACATGCATATGTATACATATACATACATTCCACGTGTGTTCAACTCATCAATACAAGCATATTAATATAATGAAGAACTTAGAAGCTCTAAACAAATAAACATCAACCAAACATGCATTCAACAGTAATCAAGACCCTTACCAATGCAGACACATCATACTAAGGATGACTTAACAAATCCCAACATATTAACTTAACTCAACCATTCTACTGTGAGTGTGTGTGTAAGTTGAATTAGGTTACATTACTGGTTACTTGACCAAGATCTTCTCCTGAGTGATACTTCCCCTTGCACCTGGAGGATTGAACATATACCTACATCCAACTAAAAAATTCCCATGGTAGTTAGCTATTCAATAAAATATGCTTTACACAATATTTCACTATAGTTAGAATATCCAATTCAATAACCATCCATTTCATATATATGCATCCATTATATAATTTTAAATGAGATAACATTCATTCATAATTCATTGATAACAAAGTGAAAGCACAATTTATTCTCATTCAGAATTCAAATTGCATTCACATTTAGCCTAGATAGTAATAGTAAATAGTAAATACACAATTGGGGTGCAACACTAATGGAGTTCTTGAGGGCTTGGGAAAGATTTTTTATTTTTCATTTTGAGTGTGTGTATGTTGCAAGAGGATGTTGATGCTCTCTTGAGGGTTGTAAGAAGATCTTCCTTCTTAGTGTTTTATTGGGATCTTTGAAGAGCTCACACAAAATCTTATGGATGCTCTTTAAAGGCTTGGATACATGAAGAAAGGATTTCCTTCATCTTGATGGATTTTTGTTGCAAAGAGAGGTATTTTTCCTTTTTTTGAAGTCATTTATTTCTATTCTTTCTTCATAGAAAAGTATGAAATGAGTATATATGTGCCTTGTCATGATTTAGAGCTTGCATAACTTATTATTGTTCATTTTTATGATCCAATTAAATATTTGTAGTGAATAATGTTCTTTTGTGTAAATGAAAATATGTGTGCTTGAGTGTTGAACTCTATGGTTTGGTTCAAACTTTTGTTTGCAACAATACGAATTTGAGAAGATTTATTTAGTTCAAACCCTTGTTCTTTTAGTGGGGCTTCCATTGATTTGATTTCTATGGCTTTGGGTAAATCCTTGTGTACCTTGTGAGGCTTATGTTGAGCATGTGTGTATTTTTATAGGATAAAGATTACTTAATTGATAGAGATCCTGCTACACCTAATTGGAAATTAGTAGTTTTCTTGTGACAAATTTTTTGTGAAACCATTATGTACCTTTTGAGAAAACCTTGTAAGAATCTATGTGTGTCTCATGTGAGACCTTTGTGAGATTTTTTAGATGAATTTAAATGAGTGTTTAGTAGAACCACAAATTTTCTTCTTTAGCTTGGGGGTTGATTAGAGTAGCCTTGAACATCCACGATGATTGAGGATCTCATACACCTAGGAGGTATCTCTCTTCCATTTATCTTTTGGTGGATTCTTTCTTGGTCCTCATCCATGGTGTTTTGAAGATCCTCCATTTGTTAAAGTTAGATAAATTTATTGTAATTAACTTAGTTCATTTCATTTATGTTTTGAGTGTAAAGGAAGGTATTTATACATTGCATTTGGAGGAAATTGTAAACCATAATGTTTTGGACATTTTAATGAATGAAAGAAAATAAATTATCATTATCAAAATTCTTGGTTTTGATTTTCAAAAATTTGAAGATGCAATTGGATAAATTTATGATTGAATATATTATAGTGAGGTCCTAGTTGTTTTTGATAAGGTGTAAAACATGTTTTGAAGGGACCCAAAATCCTTTACAACCAAAGATAGAGCTGCAAAAACCTGCAGCCAACCAAGAAAAAAGCACCCAAACAAGACACTTCAAGATTTACATTTAGAACTACTCTTGTGGGAACAAAGAGTCATGCCAAAAGAAGGTTTAGAGAATTTTTCTTTCTTACCCTTTACAGTTATCCAGCCTTCTTCCACTTGTGTTTCCTTAGCATGCCATGCCTGCAAACTACAATCCAGAAGAAAATTGCTTGTAGCCACTGTCGCAGAGGTTTCATTAGTTTGTCTTCTTGTAATACCCCTATGTTTTGCTTTCTAGCTGGACAGTGTGTCCTTGTTTTCTTTGATGTGTTTTTTAGTTATTGAGATGCTTTATCATGTGTGCGTTTTGATCGCTATTTATAGAGCAATAGCCTATTTGTACGATGTGATGTATCTTATCTGATGCTTTATTGTCATATTTTAATTGGCGTAATGATGATTAGTTATTGTAACATGTTATTGCATGAGATATTTGTTTATGATGAAACTGTCAGTCTATGATGAGTGTATTGGTGAAGTGGACGAGATCGCATCACTCGCTTGCGAGTGCCCTACAATTTTTAGATTTCCTCTTCACGGTGTGTTTTATCAGATTATATATATATATGCATGTTCGAGATACTTTTTGTTCGCAGGTTGACAGGTACAGGACATCAACTCCACCTACTTTCACAGGGTTGAGCGTGTCCATTGGCCAATGGTATTCAATTGGGAGATAGTAGCTAGGTTTTTTGTACCAAGTCATCACCCTAGACATAGTGTGTCGTCGGGTTTTAGTCGGGTTAAGTTGCTTATTTATTGTTCTTCTCTCCTTGATTTATTTAATTGCAAGTTAAAAAAAGGGTAAATAAAGGGCTCTATGTATTTGAGTTGCTTATTAAATTATCTGATTATGATGCTAGGAATATTATTGAATTTATTAATTAATTTAATTTAATTAATAAAATAATCTAATCTTGGATTAGATTTATTTTATTGATTAATTAAATTAATTGTGTGTAATTGTATTAAGTCATTCATTTTGGAATTAATAGATATTTTGTTTGAAATTGGAAAATTGAAAAGATTAAGTTGGAAAATTAAAAAAAAAGAAAAGAAAAGAAAATTGAGATATTTACTGTTTTGACTTTCAAAATTGACTATGGTGGTTGAATAGTTATTTTGAGATAGTTTCATTCTCTCTTATTATTTTTGGATTTTGATAGAGTTTTTGGGGGAGGATGGAAAATTGAAAAATAAGAGAAGAAAAGGGATTTCTGGTTGTGGGTTTTGGATTTTGATTGTGGAGAAACTCTGTTGGATTGCTTGGAAGGAGCGGGAATCTATGGAAGAATCATTGCACCATTTGACATCCTCTCAAGCTTTTGGAAACCAGGATCATGTTATTGAAATTAATTTTGATTTTAAGAAAAATTCATAGCTTTGATATGTTGTTTGCAAAATCATTGTTTGGGGAAACTCTGAAATGGATTAAGATGAAAGTAAACCCATGTCAAATCTTGCTCAAAGACTTGAAAAACCTCTGGTTGGGAATAATTTTCTTCATGGAAAGATTTCAATTTGGCTGTAAATGTTTCATTTCTGGGATTTATTTGCTCAACTGGACTTATAATTTTTATAAATTTGCATAAATATATATATGTATATATATATGTATATATATATATATATATCTGTTGGAAAAAATACAAATATATATATATATATATATACATACAAATATATCTATTTTCTATTTATGGTTGTTTGTTTTTTTTTAAAACAAAAAAAATTTGCAGTCGGATTTTGTTTAAAAATAAAATATAAATAATTTTAAAAAAAAAAATTGTTGGGGGGGTCACTGGGGGATCACCCCACAGCGCCACCCATGGGAGGCACTGTGGGGGAGCCGCGCCCAACGCGTACCCCACCCTGCCGCCGCCTTAGAGGGACGACTGTGTGTAAACACAACCGCCACCCTTAGGGTTTTGACTGTGTTTACACACAGTCACCCCATTCTTTGGGGTTCAGCGGTGTGTAAACATAGCCGACCCAAGGTAGTGGTGTGCGGCCCAAGGACGCGTGGGCTTTTACTTTATTATTATAAATTTTGTTTTTTTTTAATTTTAATTTTATTTTAATCAAATGATTTTATCTAGCAAGTTGATTCAATTATTTTTTCTGAATGAGAAAATGGAATTAAATGATTAGTGTTAATTCCTTAATGTTGCCAATACAATTTTATTTACTTTTGAGTATTTGTAAACGAGGTGTTATTGGGTGAATTGGATTTAGAAAATCCTAACAATAGTTTAGTTGGAAGGTGTATGTAAGTTTTTGATTTTAAAATTAGTGCTATTGTATTTTGGAAATTAAGGTTAGTGCAATGATTAAATATTTGTTAAGGGTTAGGGTTGTAATTGAAATGAATATGGTTAATGTGTTTACAACGACCTGTTTGATTTGATGGAATCTTAAAGTTCTTGTAAAGGATTTGTTAAATGTCAGGATTATGTACGTGGTTAAGTTATATGGATTATAATTAGAGCAAAATTGATGATATTAAATATGTGTAAAGAAAAGGGTTATTTTATTACGAAGTTGTTATAATGGGTAGAATGTTATTTAAAAGTTCTTGTATTCCATTGCCTTAAATGGTGAATGGGGAATGTTGTTTGTTTTCCAGATTTCAAGGAATATATAAGGTTCATAAAAAATTATATTGTTAGAACTTATATGAATAGTTAAAAGATTAAGTATATGAGGTATATATGGACTTTGGTTCCTGTTTTATGAGAAAAGATCGTTATGTTGAAAGACATCTTTAGTTATTTAAAGAACGTGTATTTTTATGATTGTTGATTTAAGCGAATTCTTGTTGGTATTGTATAGGCAATATTGTTATGATTGTAAATTTATGAGTGTACTTTGGTAGTACTAATTTTTGCTTCCAGAGGCTAGGGAACTCTTTGATTGAGTTGTTTGTTCTATTTGGAGTGATTTGTTTATGTAAGTCTTCCAGATGGGGTTTTCATTTAATTGCGTGGGTTTTCGTAATATGTTAGTCAACCATTGTATTGCCTTGGGTAGGGTGTATAGTTGTATCCGGTTGTTTTACCCAGTTTTCATGAACAAGGATGGTTCGTGCCTCCTTCGGAAGGAGTGGTTTCTGTGTTTGGAGAGGGTTTTGACTTTTGTTGCCTCCTGTGTTGGAGTGGATTTTCATTTTACGTTCCTCCTAGAGTTGGAGTGGTTTTATCTTGTTGGTTTGCACTTGGGATTCCCTTGGTGATTGGTTTTGTTTGGTGTGTTTTCATGTAGAAGAGTGGCTTCTGTTAGGGGCTAGAGCCCAAAGAGGTAAACTGGGAAACCTTCAGAGGTGGTTTAATCAAGTGATAACTAAAATAATATACTTAGAAGTTAGGTAGTTTTTCACACTAATTAAGATAATTGAGCCTCACTAATGGATGTAAGTGCTCGTATGGGCTTGGGATGAGTGGGAAGGCCTCGAATGGAAGGGTAATCTATCTTGTCTTTACGAGAGGTATTTGATTCCGCATGAGTGAGTATGGGTGTCGGGATTTGGTTGAGGCCACCAGGATAACCCATAGTGGGGGCCGGAGCCTATGAAGATTCCCAGAGGATATCCCATGTCGAGCTATGTGATGACACTCTTTCTACAACAACAGTTGGTATTTGGTTTTATGTGTATGGTCTTCTTATCCTACTCGATCTATTTTATTTCTGGAAGCAATGTGACCTATGCTAGTGATGTTGGAGTTGTACTTGTGTTATCCTTATGGATGTATGGTTCATGTGTTTGGTTGTGTCAGTGTGAGTTAGCCTGTGTCTAGGGGTCGATGGTATTGTGTAGGATTCCTTGTTACTATCTCCTAGCACGGGGTGTGAGCCTTCGGGTATCACATGGTTGGGTGGAACGTGCACCTTAATCCGTTGGGTCGTCTTCTTGTTCATGTGGACAAGATTTCCAGTTGGAGAGCTCGTGGGATCCAGTACTTTCATTCTTTGCTTTTTTCAGTTATTATTGTAATTTATTACCCCTCTTTGTATCGAGGTAGAAGATGTAATTTGTAACCTTATTTATTGGAATTACCTCATTTGGGGAATGAGTGTTGTAATCTTATTGTAAGGTATATTTTTGGAATCATGTGGTATATTTTATGCCTTTGTTGTAATTTTATCATGTATGGAATGTATGAGTATTTAATTTGTTAAGTAATTAAATGTTATGTTTTTAATTCATGTTTC
This sequence comes from Sequoia sempervirens, assembly GCA_007258455.2. NCBI lineage: Eukaryota > Viridiplantae > Streptophyta > Pinopsida > Cupressales > Cupressaceae > Sequoia > Sequoia sempervirens. The sequence goes on along the minus strand of VDFB02000002.1, from coordinate 143,923,294 downwards.
TTGTTCGGGTTTTAAGTAATCTCAGTCTCATAACCTTAGAGGTTGTTGGAAATGGATAGTGATCTTGCATGTTATTTGTACTTAAACAAAAAAAAATAGTACATTTGAGTAGTAAATTGCAACTTCCTCTAGGGTTGTGTGGCGGGGCATTACACTTCCAGCAGGAAATGTCTTATCAGAAAGCCTACCAAATATGGCAGCCTGAGATCCATTCACATGCTCAACTGGGGTATCAACAGGAAAATATTTCATAGTATCAACAACCCCAGAATTTGAGATGTTCAGAGAGGAAGCCCCATGAACCTATGAATCCAACGCAACCACCTCAGGAAAGCTCCTATTTTTCTCTATTTTCTTCTCAACCGTATAATGTTGTTGATAGACACCTTTCCACCATGTAGTCGTTATTGCTTTCTTCTCTAATCCACATTGTGCAACAACATGAATAGTTTTAAAACATCTTCGACAACGGAAGGGGACCCCTTCATAGTCCAAAGATTGGACCCAAGAACCCTTAGGAGATTTAAGTAAAATCTCAGCAGGTAGCCCTTTTGAAACATCCATTTCCACCAATATATGGGAAAAGGTGGAGTGACAAATATCAGAGGATTCATCATCCACCAACAGAAAATCTCCAAGAGCTTCACCCACCTCTTCTAAAAGAGAATTAGTCCATAAATGGAGTGGGAGATTAGGAAACCGAACCCAGATTGGGATCTTATTGAAAGTTTCAGAGGAAGGGTTGAAATTAGAGTGCCAAGGCTTAATCATCAACAAAAATTTATCCTCCCAGCTAAAAAAATGATCACATAAAAATTTGTTTCTATCCTAAGCATTGTCAAACTTGGCAACAAAAAAACCCTTAGCCATGGGGAAAATATGAAGTTTACCAGTGATTAGAGGCTCCCATTCTTTTGATATCCATGAATGCAGCTGAGGGAGGCTCGACCAAAAACCCTTAAACCTACAAATCACCCCCTGTGATGAAAGCTCAAAAGCAGTATTGTCTATTTCCTCCACCGTCGCTACATTCAGAACAACGGATAAGGCATTAGATACATGGATAAAACCCTTGTTCTCCACTTGTCTCGTAGCCAATGAAGTCACTTGAGCAGAAGAACTGCCGCTACCATGATCAACATCGCCAGTCATGCCCTGGTCAAGGCCATTCCCACCATCCGCTAGTTTCTCCGTAGAAATTCCTACACCTTCCACCACTGCTGTCGCCTTAGGGTTAATCCATGCTTTGGCCTTCGTCCACGCCATTGCCCTTAATTTAGTGAGGTCCTAATTGTTGTTATATTAGTTATTAGTCTAATATTAAGGTTTTGTGAAGTTCCAGGGTGAAATTTGCATTCATTAATGTGTACACATTTGTATGCCATTTAATGGTTTTAGAATTATTTTAGTACTATGGAGTGATCATTACAAACAACTATTTAATATGGGATATGTTGATGTGTTTTGTAGTCTCACACAACTTAGATAAAATTCACAAAGATCTTTACCTCTCTTGAAAGAAAATTAAATTTTAGAACAAAGTTCAATTATCCCAAGGCTTTGAATGTTAGGCCTTGACTTATAAGGTAACTCAATAGTTCAATGTGATTACTGTTTCAAAAAATGGACTTATGCACTAGAAACTACATAATAAGGTTAGATTTGGAAAATATTAACCTAATTTACCTATTCCACCCTAATTAAGTATTCTCTAATCTATAATTTGATTAAACTTATACATTCAAGAAAATTGTGTCATCTAATCTACAATATTTTGATGCTTCAAAATTGTGAATTTTAAATTTTGAAATAAAATGAAAAGGAGAGGGTGTGAGAGAAAGGAAAGGGTTAGAAATCCTAAATTTCTTAGCAATCTTGTACGAATACACTCCATAATTATAAAAGATATCATTACTAGTCTATGCTTCACTAGACTCTATTACTATTACACAAAGACAATGCAAATCTCCAAAGGAAAGCTTAGGACACGTAGAAATTGATCAAATGCACCCAAATATTGGCGTAACAATTTGATATTTCAAAGAAAATGATAAGTGTACAATCATGTATTGTTTAAAATTTGAAATGACTTCATTTCACATCAAAATTACAAATTTGCAAGTATAAACAAACAATTTCACTGATATAGTGAAATGAATCCATGAAGAAAATATTGAAAAATATTCAATATTTTCCCCATGGTAATCAACAATCTCAAGTCCTAGTCTAATTTCCTTAAAAAACATATTGGTGGACTCCTTAAAGAATGAATAATTTTGGGATTATTATAGATACAAGTGTTAGGATTAAGGTGGCTTCTACCTTCCAAATCCAATGCCATGGTTCAAACATCCTTGGAAAATGTCCCTAGGCACTTAGTGTGTATTTGGAAAATATTTGGTAATATTTATTCACCTTTGTATGTAATACATTTATAAGGAGTGATTGGTTTCATTAGCAATGGTATAGGTGCTTTGTGACATGAATATTTAATATTGTTGTCCCCATACGTGGACACCTAAAATTTGATGGTAAAAGATTAGTAAAGTGGACAAATGAGAGACTGGTGGGCTTCTCCAAGTGGGTGCTTGGAAAAAGGCAATAATTGTGTCTTGTTATTTCATCTATTGTTGCATTAATTGTAATACTTAATTTCTATGTTTGGGTGCCCAAGTTGGAGGGAAAGTATTGGATCCAAGACTAGTGTCCTTTCATATTCCAAGGAGGTAATCCAAGGGTTGGGATGTTTGGAATGAAGAATCATCTTTGGGTGTAATGTTTGGTGCTTAAAACCTCTTCACAAGTCTATAAAATTAGCTCCTTGGATGTAGACATAGCGAGGAACAATTGAATGTAGAGTTATTCTACCGAAACAAGAACATGTTGAGGCTTAAATAGGTTGTTCACAGGTACACATGTGCTACCATGGAGGAAAAGAAGAGAATGAAAGTGAATGTATTGTAATATCATTTAGTTGAAAATAATGCATACTTTGCCTCTCTTCTTGGTGGATGTTTTTTTGCAAGGGTTTCTCCATGTAAATCCTATGTTATGTGATGTTCTTATGTTTCCTATTTGTGCCTCTTTGCTAAAATATTATAGTGATGTTATGCTTTATTTATTGTTGTTATAAGTTCACATAAATTAGTGTTACTAAGCATGTTGTGTTGGCTGATTTTTAGCATCATAAAGAAGATGGATCTATTCATGGCAATTCCACATTAAGGTCACTTAATTTCAGATTTGCATATAAGTTTCATATTTTCATATTGTAGTAGTCCAAACCTTGTATCTAATCTATTGTAGTCCTAACTTGACTATTTGGATAGATATTGAAATTTTTAACATTTGGTATCAAAAATTATATATTTCTCAACATTTGGTATAAAAGTTGAAGGTTAACTAGGTTTTGGGTATTCCTTTTCTTTTTATTTCTTAGCTTGGAAAGATTGTTGGAATCTATTAGAAGGAATTATAGGTTGTTGGAGGCTTGTGGAGCTGCAATGTATGTTTAGTGAGTTATTTTTTTTATAGATTTATGAGATTGGGAGCCATGGATATTGTTAATACGATCTATGTTGGGTATTAGAAGCTCATGATTGTGGATCTTCATGGAGTTAGTTATGTTTTGGTAGATTGAAGCTCTTGTTTGACAATACATGAGTGTCATCTTGTTTGGTGGTTTTGTTCCTTTATCTTCTGGTCATGTGCAGTGAGAGGGAAAAACACCTATTATTTGGACTACAAAATGGAGTGTTTATGTTGACTTCATTGTTTTAGCCCTTGGTTACATGAAAGTACTATAAGATAAGCCTTTGACCTCTTTGTGAGTTGTGGAGATGATATGTTTCATATGTTGTAACATCTTGGATAATTTTATTTTCCCGTTGGGTTGCAATTTTCTCTTATTTTTAGTTGTGGGTTTATAGATATGTGCTTATTCAATTATCCAAATGACATGTTTGATGTGAATGTTTGGATGTTGAAGTGGATATTAGATTTAAAAGGATGATTTTGCAGGTTTTACATGATAACTAAAATCTATAGAATGTAGATATGTGATAAGATTGTACTTCGGGTGTTCTAAATGAAGAAAATTATAGGTTTACATAACTACTTGCAGAGTTCTTATTTATCTATGGTTACTCCTATGTGGGTTTGTTTGGAAAATAAGGTCTAGCATTGATCCTATTGTTTGAGTATTGGAAATCCACATGTTATGCTTGATTATCTTTGTTCATGTTACTGATGTGGGGTTGAATCCTTTTTAGTTATTTGAGATTAGAGCATTGATTATGCATTTTTCCTTTGAGATGTTGCATATGTGCTAATCCTGTGTAGATTTTGTTTGGTAGGCCTTATTCTTGGTCACCATTATTATATTGGTATGTTTATTGCAATGAGAAAAAAATTATTAGGAGTACTTGATATATTTGTTCATTTGAATCTATAGTAGTAGTTTATGGTGCATGAGAAGCTTTGTTCACTTTCAATAAAGTGTTGGAAATGATATTGGTCATGATGCCATGTATAATTCAGTATTATTTTTAGTGGAAGCTTTATGTAGTGACAAATGTGTTCTATCTTCTTTGTATCAATATTTTGGTTCTAAGTCATTATTACAGTGTGTAGTGAGCCATGGATAATATTTGATTAGAAGATGGAAGGATTTTTGCAATGTTTGTTTGTGTCATAAGAAGCTCTGGGATTCTACCTTTAGATAGCAGTGATAGTTTAATGAAATATTTGGTTCTTTGTCAAAGGATGTGTTGTGATTGTATATTTTTGGTTTGGAGATCATGGCTTGACTTTACCTTTTTGAAGCTCATGGGGTTGAGTTATTTGATTGTGTTGGGGCCATGGAGGATCTTTAGTTAGGAGATTGGTATCTTGATTCTTGGAGAGCTTGGTTACACGGTTCAATGGGAGCATTGGAAAAAATGTGGATTCATCATTTGATGATGGATGTTTATCTTCATGTGATTGAAGATGTTTCTTGGTTTAGAGTATGGTTGTTATTATGTCATGATGTGCTCTTTATTTTAAATTAGAGTTTTGGCATGATACAGGTTCTCTTGAGACCATTATATGTTCATTTTAGAGTATATGATATTCCTTTGAGATGTTAGTTCATGATGTCATGCTTGGATTCCTAATTGCATGGTTGGAACTTTGATAGTGGTTTTGTTTGGTTCTCTTTGGTTTTGAGTGTTAATCATTTTCTTGGAGATTCAGGATTTTGCAAGGTTTGCATTTGAAGTTGGCATGGATTGACTGGTGGATGCTCATGGAAACTAGGGAGACTTGGGTGAGGCTAATAGATCTCTTATTTATGAAGATCAAATGTTGCAATGGTTACTCTCTGATGAGGATTTTAGTAGAAATATCAAAGATCCTACACTTGGTTATGGATGTGAATCTATTATGGACATGATGAGAAGATTTCCCTTTACTGTAATCTCTTGTTGGAAGTTTGAGGAAGTTTTTCATTGATGATGATGTTTGGAAACATAAGCATGGAAGGAACATAATGATGTGTTGCAGTGTTGTTATTGATGTCAAAATTGTTGTGGATCATTTTGAATAATTTTGATTAGTTCTAATAGGTTTTTGTAGTGTTGAGGAAGACATTTTTGCAAGATGATTTGGTTACGAAAGATCAGTTGTGTGGAAAATTGGCTAAGTGTCAAATTTTCTAGTTTAGTATATCTAGGCATTGGTTGTTCGGTCTGCACCACCTCCACAAATGAAGATATCACTCTGTGCTTCTAAAATTATTTTGGTGGATGTTAGATGTATCTAATTCCAAGATTTCATCTTGTTTGGAAAAATAGTTTAAGAGTTATGAGTAACAGTGTTTAGCCTAACAAATTATAGTTGCCTTTCCATATAGTATAGTTGTGTGGGAGGTTCCACACGTCTCTACAGATGAGTTTTTGGTGTTGCTATTTTGAGGATAAGTTTCTAGATGGTAGTAGATTGTGAATTCCTATTGGCATCAAACTTTGAGGTCCGTATTTCGAGATGTGGATGCATAGTTGAAGGATTTTGGTTTTTAGGTCTTATGTGGTGCCAACCTAACATGTTTGATGTTGTGCAAAGGTTGAATA